>JAMWET010003406.1:0-214017 GCA_024036415.1 Prochilodus magdalenae | reverse complement strand
CAGCCACATGCCACCTAGAATGCATTCCTCTGCAAGACTTCTGTTTTTGACCCTTAGGATTCATAGTTCAAGTTTGCCTCTGAAATTTAGTCATTAAGCCGCATTCCAAACACTCTCATAGAACACTAGGATGCTTGTCAACTCTAGACCTGAATCTGAAGAATTTCTGGCCCTGCAGATAATAAAAGCACCACAGCTGAAGTCCTCAAGGGGGGGCTACTCTGCGAACAATAGATCTGATTCTCTCCCACTTGATGTTCTATAATTAAAGTTTACTATCTACACTCTCTTGACACTCTGCAATGTTAGTCTATACATAAAAATGTTCTCAAAATAAAATATAATAGGTTCAGTGTAAAGTGTCATGCCAGCTGCTCGTGAAAACATTAAGTTTCATCCTCAATAAAATTATTGCTATTTAAACAAAGGTCCGTCAATATGGCTACACGTAACATTATCAGCCCGACAAAAATGACTGCTAAATCTAAATAAACATGTGGAGTCGCACAGAACATCTGGAACTACAGAAAGATTTGAATAAAAGCTTGTGTTATCTCCATTGACTTCCTTGCTACCGGTCTACTGACAGTCTGTGCTTTAGTGTCCCAACTGTTAAGCAGTAATTTCGTAAAGTTATAACTAGACTGTTTTAGATATTTACAGTTCATATAATAGGTACGCCTAGTCCAGGCGTTACAGTTTGCAGATTTTGTCAAAGCACAGCTAGGATTAGCCATCTTGACAGAAATTATGACCGACAAGCTTTTGTCAATGTCATGAAGCATTATGATCAGTACTATACAGTAGTGTTACAGAAAGATACTCTACAGTAAAGTGTTACAGAAAGACGTGTTATTAACTGCCCGGCCAAATTTAAACATAAGTATATAAAATCATTAAAAAATGTTCAATGCCTCCAGCAGGCAACCCCCCAGCGTTTCAGAACACAGAGTGCCCTCTCTAACAGATTTATTGGACTTGTACAGCCATACATTTTTGAACCACCAAAGCCAGAATCCAATTTGGAGCCAGAGGGCACATACCTACACGAGAATTAATCTTGTTCTCCTTATTTCGCAACATAATGGTCATTTTTCCCTCTCCATTTATGCAAGGTGTAGCTAGTGTAGGTTAACAAGTATTAGAATGTTAGTTTTGCTCTGTAAACCTTCCATATGATCACCCAAAAACCCAATGGGTTGGCCTAGCTGATGCTAATGCACTCTAGTTTTTATAATGCTAATGTTAATGGGAAAGGCTCATGCTGAGTTTGGTTTCAGTGCATCATCAAGCCATAATTTCAAGCCCAACCAAAATTCTGACTCCACATTTCATCACTATATCACAGTTTTATCACATATTTTTAAAAAATATGTTCAGAAAACAAATATCTGTATTGTCCTTTACAAGTCAGTTATGTATGTTGTAGCCATACTAAGGTATGTTTAAGGTCCTTACATAGTGCACATGAATAGATTAATCCTTGACTGCAAATTTCTAGTGTTAGCTTCATGTACCTCTGCACAGGCATGCCTCAGGATCCTGCCTAACAACCAGTACTGACCTCTGGCAAAGAGATCAATATTTAAGACTCCATGAGCGATGTGCAACCCAGAAGCAATGAGATTTAGCAGTGTCCAGAGTGTTTCTAAGACTGAGAACCCGATACTGATGAGATTTCCCTATCGGCCAGTTAACATCTGCTAAAAGGAGACTTTAGCTATGAGCTCTGTTCTTATGGATTACAAACCAACCAATCACATGTTTTTATGTGGGCTTGGTAAGCAAGTTTTTCCCAAATTATTAAAAAGTGAGAATTTAATTTTACTCAATTATTTTGCTAAATACATTAAAGCAAATTCGCAAACCAATAATAATGTATTTGCATAGAATTTACTAATGCTAAATATTCTTCCTCATGCGTTATAACTAGACATATACATTAAACACTAAAACATGCATGGCGAAAAGTCAAAATTACTGTATTATGCTAACATTGTCTTAAGAGTGTTATTCACTGATTCATTGATTTTTTTTTTTCTTAATTTTTGTGTGATAAGCTAATGTTTGAGCACTCAGACTCAATGCTGGGTTCAGCGTGTTACTATGAGTAACTCATAGGCAGTGTTCTTAAAAGTGAACTGGTGTCCAGTTAGGAAGAGTGTACACAATTCAAGTCACTTACGGGAAGACTTTCAATTTCTGTGTGATTCACAATACATGGTGCCGTACCTCTGAAATGTTAGAGACTGGCTCCAACTGCACCTCAGTGGAGCTCATGATTTCTACAGAGGTGGTGTCCAAGATCTCCACAGCAACACTAACGAGGAGGCGGGCCCTGAAAGACACGCCCTCTCCCAGCCCCTCGTTCAGGTCCTGGTGTTCATCCATTAGGGTGTAGTTACGTGTGGAGCCATACATGTTTACCCAGGCTGGCCCTAGAGTGGGCAAAAACCCTGAACACAGAACAGGCAAAAGGTTTAGGGTTGGAAAATGTTTAGGAGTTTATATGGCAAATCTGAGAGGTGAGTAAAGTTTCAAGTGAGCTCTGAAGCCCAAATGTGCTTTTCAGTGAGTGTGCTATTTGTTGTAGGTGTGTACTGTATACTGTATATACTACATAGACTTTCACTTTTAGTTTTAGTGTACTGGAGTTGTTGTTTAATTTTTTTTTCATCATCATCATCCTCAAAGTAAAATATGTGCAAATATGTGCAGTCACAGTGTATATACAGTGCCCTCCATAATTATTGGCACCCCTGGTTAAGATGTGTTCTTTAGCTTCTCATAAATTGAGTTTTTTTCAAAATAATATAGGACCACGATGGTAAAAAAGAGTAAAATCCACCTTCACCCTCACAAGTCAGGCAATGGCTACAAGAAAATAGCCACTCGCCTACACCTGTCCATATCTACTGTCAGAGGAATTATTAAGAAGTTTAAAACAACTGGAACAGTGGTAAACAAGCCTGGACGAGGACGCAAGTTTATTTTGCCACCACGCACAGTGAGGAGGATGATAAGAGAAATAAAAAGTTCTCCAAAGCTCACTGTTACAGAATTGCAACAAATGGTAGCTTCTTGGGGTCACAAAGTCTCCAAAACAATCATCAGGCGCTATCTACATGCCAACAAGCTGTTTGGGAGGCATGCACGGAAAAAACCTTTTCTCACTCACAATCATAAACGCAAACGTTTGGAGTTTGCTAAGCGGTACTGGGACTTCAACTGGGACCATGTGCTTTGGTCAGATAAAACAAAGATAGAGCTTTTTGGCAACAAATGCTCTAAGTGGGTCTGGCGTAACACAAGAGCTGAGTATGCAGAAAAGCACCTCATGCCCACTGTGAAATACGGGGGGAGGATCAGTGATGCTGTGGGCCTGTTTCTCTTCCAAAGGCCCTGGGAACCTTGTTAGGGTGCATGGCATCATGAATGCTTTGAAATACTAGGACATTTTAAAACAAAATCTGGTGGCTTCTGCCCGAAAGCTGAAGATGGGTCGTCACTGGGTCTTTCAGCAAGATAATGACCCTAAACATATGGCCAAATCTACACAGAAATGGTTCACCACACACAGAATCAAGATCCTCCCATGGCCATCTCAGTCCCCAGACCTCAACCCCATTGAAAACCTGTGGGGTGAGATGAAAAGGAGAGTGCAGAGGAGAGGACCCAGGTCGCTGGATGATTTAGAGAGAATGTGCAAAGAGGAATGGTCAAAGATCCCTCTTTCTGTATTCTCCCATCTTGTGAAACATTATAGGAGAAGATTAGGTGCTGTTTTGTTGGCAAAAGGGGGTTGTACAAAGTATTAACATCAGGGGTGCTAATAATTGTGGCACACATGATTTGATGTTAAACAATTTTTTCTTAATGATTTTTTTCCTACTGAATAAATTCACTTCAGTTAAAGGTTGGATTTGACTCTTTTTTTCCATCGTGGTCCTATATTATTTTGAAAAAAAACTCAATTTATGAGAAGCTAAAGAACACATCTTAACCAGGGGTGCCAATAATTATGGAGGGCACTGTATATACAACACATGTACACATATACACACATATATACACATATATATACACATACATATACACATACATATACACATACATATATATATATATATATACTATATACTAAGAATGCGGCTCATTCTCATGTGGTGTGGACAATTCTGTGGTTTGAACATTTTTCTTAGGCCCTTTCTTAAAAACAAATTGAGAGAAATGTTTTTCCATGAGTATAAATAGCCACTTTTAATAAAGCCTGTTTTTACATGGGAAAAGTACTGCATTTTTATTGTGTCTGTATTTTTTGTACCTTTGTCTCCATCATTTGAAATCTTGCGTAGGTCGATGAAATGAGTTCCTATGGCGACGTCATTCACTTTGTCAGAATCTCGGATTTGAATTTTCATGCGTTTACAGAGGGGTGGGAACATCTCAGTGAAGATGATCTGCTCATTCCAAATGGGCTCATAGCTGCTCTTCTGAACTGAAGTCTTCCCCTGGTTACGCAGGAGGAGGTTAGTAGTTTAATAGGAAAAAGAAATTACCATTTGGCAATTAGCTACCACACAGAGGAAGTGTAATTCACTGTGAAGGTGATGTCAGGGGTAATTAGCATAGAGCACACTAGCAAATTAGCTGCAGGGAATCTATTAAAGTACACAATGAGAATCAATGTACGGAGTTGTCTTACTTTCTGGCCTGCAAACTGCACTTGAACGTAGGGGTCCACTAGGTCCCTGTTCTCGCCGATGAAAGCTTTCTTCACGTTGGCCATGATGCTGGTGTTCATTTTGGGGAGGCCCTCTGCTCGGTAGATCTTCACATAGAAGCGAGCCCACTGCCTCTCTGACGGAACACCCTCAGGCAACAGAAGATTGCTGAAGGCATCAAAAGGAGAAGATAAAAGGCTTTTCATAATATCTGGGACGTTATGAGCATATAATAATTATGATAATATTCAGCTCATACTTAGCGCACAGCTGATTATGCTGAAGTTATGTAAGTTCAAGTAATATTCTTCAGTGAGGCAGAATATTATGTAATGCGTGATATAAGAAACAATAACATTTCAAGTTCAGCGTGAAATCTGTTTGTTTTACCCCTCTATGTCATCTTCATCTGTCTCATTGGCTTTGTGCGGAGTCTTGATGTTGTCACCTTTGCCCACCACTGCTATGTCACATTTTATGTAACCTTTGCACCCTGCTGTGATGTCATCAGGGTCAGACAGCATGGCCCATTTGTGGTAAAACTGATGCTCTGTAACAATTTAACAGTGACAGAGCAGCTGTGAGCTTAGATGTTTGGAGTTATTGCTGTTGTTAAGAGATTATCTGTTTATCGCTAGAACACAAGTGGTCACTCGCCTGGTTGTGAGTAGACGGTTCCTACATCTAGTTTGAAGTTGCCGACCAGTGTGCCACTCCGCAGCAGATTTTTAGAATGAATTACCTGCAAGACAAACACACCACACCTGGAGAGCTGGCACTGAACAGAGATAATATGCTAGGCTTATGTTGTAGGTGTCTGCATGCTGACAGGGATATTTTAGGTTTCTGGAAAGTGCTGTTAAGTGGGAGTGGCACTGGTTGAGAGTCCGCTACGCATGTCATGTTTTTACAATAAAAGGAACAGAGTATACTCACTGACAGCTTCAGGATCTTGTCAAACATGACATCTGGCGGAACATGGAAGTCAAAGACAAAGTACTAGGAGAGAGATACAAAGGCAGCATGTTACACAATGAAACAAGGCATCATTATCTAAATAATTCTATTTTTAGTTTTAAAAACAGCACAAATAATAAATAAATAAAGCAGCTGATAAATAAACGCTGCTAACCTCCATGAGCACACTGAATGTTTATGCTAATAAAACTACAAAAACACCATATGGCCAAAAGTATGTGGACACCTCTTAGTTATTAAATATCAAGTATTTTCCGCACACCAGGTGTAAAACAGCAAACATACTGCTAAGCAATCTGTCTCTGGTTGGTGTAGCTCAGCGAATAACACCACTACTCACCAAGAAGCCACCACCACATGTGTGAGACTGGGGTTCGAACCCTGGTCTGGGTGACTATGCTGTACTACACCAATAAGAATCCTTGGGCAAGACTCCTAACACTACCTTGGCCTACCGGTTATATGAATACCCTTGTAAGTCGCTCTGGATAAGAGTGTCAGCTAAATGCCATAAATGTAGATAAATACTGCTAATAGAATTGGTCATAGCAAAGAGGGGAATGGCTTGTAACTGTCATATGTCTGTGAAGATTATGCTCGGTTAGATGCACAAGAACCGCCAGGTTTCTTGAAATGAGTTTGCAAGCAGTTCTTGAGCAGCTACAAACAAGCCTATAATCACTGGACTTTTAAGCAGTGGAGCAATGAATCACAGTTCACCATCCAAAGGATGAATCTGGATTTGGCCAATGCCAGGACTACACTACCTACCAACAGTACAATTTGGTGGAGGATGGAAAATAATCTGGGGCTATTTTGTCAAGGCTTGAGCTCGACCTCCTGGTTTTAGATAATTCTATGGCTCCAAATTTGTGGCGGCAGTTTGAGGAAGGCCCTCTGTTGTCCTAGTATGACTGTGCCTCATGGTCTTGGAGAACATGGTCTTTGTCTTAGAGAAAAGGTCTTTAGACTGTATGGGCACAAATAGTCACAAACACACTCCAAAATCTGTGAAAACTGTTTTAGCTGCAAAATTGTGACAACTTAATAATAATGCCCACAGTTTTGGCACGGGATGTACAACAAGCTCATCGAAGTGTGATGGTTGGTTGTAAAAAGACATTTGGCCAGATTGTGTAGTACTAGCACGATCTTAAGAAGCATGAAAACAATTAAACTGTATCAGTTAAAAATAATTGTAATGTAATCAAACTGTGTACTAATAGAACATTAACTATAAGCAGCGGCTCCATCTCCAGTGAATGTGGTAACAGATTGCCTGTAGGAGAGCTGGAGTTTAGGAAGTTGAAAACAGGATCAGAAGGAAAAAGAAACATTAGAAACATTACCAAGGAAAAAGCTGAACTAAGATCCAAGAAACTGTATAGAAGGAGGACAAGTAAATGAAAGGAGTCAATCCTGAATGTCAGCAGGGAAAACTGAGGCTGGCACTTTAATGTTCCTTGACAGGGCCTTCTTCATTTTTAATCAGTCACTGAGGCAGAAACAAAGGGCTATCCTGGGGAACCGTTTGTGAAACTGGAATTTATTGTAGCCCTCCTTCAGGACTACATAATGAAGTCAGAATAACAGGGCTATCTGCAGAGGAAGTACAGGGATCTCTTCAGCACCTAATGTGGAGCAATTCAAGGCACATTAAACATAAAACTGAATTTTAAGGGACCTCTGTCTAAATTACAACACATTACATCATCTGTCTATATTATACCATAACAACACTTTTTTTCTTCATGATAATAAACTTTTAAGTTTCAGCAATTTTCTACTTACCCAAGGCTTACTCAATCAACCAACACATATTTGGTGTCCAAACACTAGAAGTCAACAGTTAACCAACTCTTTTCAGTAAATAAACCTCCAAAATTTCTAAAACCGCATCCATATCTTTGTTAGGCTAAAGCAGACATGTAAAAGTGATTTAGGGACAGCGCGACTTAGCATAAAACTAAGCATAGGGTAGCAGAAGACAGTGTTTCAAGGATTCAAGGATTCAAGAAGACTTTATTGTCATTCACATCACATGTGGTACCTGGGGTGGAACGAAATTGTAGTACTCAAGGACCCAGTTACACCCAGACAGCAGTACTTAAAAAATTAAATATATAAAAATCTATAAAAATATATAGAGAGAGATGAGCAGCAGGAAACTGAAAAGGTAGCAGCAGAGTGTGTTTAAAGTGACTGTGTCCTCAAAGTGTCGGTGCAGTGGTTTCGATTAATTGGCGTTTAGAAGTCTTACAGCTTCTGGAATGAAGCTGTTCCTCAGTCTGTTCGGTTTACACTTAATGCTCCACAGCCTCCTGCCTTAGGAAAGGGGCGGGGGGACAAAAAGTGAGTGTGCTGGGTGAGTGCGGTCCTTCATGATACAGTGAAATAGCTGGCCACAGTGTTCAGCTATACAGTGTAGCTTTTGGTCATTTTTACAGTTTACAGTGTTAATATTAAACTTGTGCTCCAGAGTTTCCAAAAAAGGGAAATTGGGACATATATCTTGGTTGGTTGACACATCTTCTGGGGAAAATGGACAGAATTGTGTAAATCATGTTAATGAGATTTTTCTCAGAACCATTCCCATGAAAAATGGCTGAAGAGTTACTATGGGTACCCTATTTCTCCTAGAACAGAAAAGACATTAGCCATGTTTGTCTTTCTGTTTCTGTGATGACTACTATTGTACTGAGGGGCTCAGTGACTTTTGCTGCCCAAGTCCTCTTCTGAAGTTCGTACTTACGACTTTAAAGGTTATGAGTTTGAACTGATTTCAAGTGGATTTAATTGGAAACAAGTCAGACACTCTGTTTTATTTTCATTAAACAGTCTCTTTATGTTGGCCTACTGGAATAGAATGGCAAGCAGAATATACTTATTAGGTAAATAATGTTTCTATCCAATTATTATATCATAGTTTTCATGAGTGGATGATGGAGTGACATTGTGGCGGTATTCATGTAGCCCATCTTGTAAATACGATTTCCGACACGACTTGCAGGCAGCACTGGAATGTGGTGATTCGTAAGATGGGGATTAGACGTCCTGTGCTTATAAATGCTCTATAGTTGTAAATAACTATTAATTAAAATGATTTTGGTGAACCAAATGTACAGTATAACAAACATTATATACATGAGGATTTATCGTTAAAGAAAAGATGCTCCACTGAAGCTGTCATTAAAGGCATGGTACGGATTGCTCACCTCGTTGTAGTAAGGACAGTTTGTTGATTCTTTCATGGACGTGTACTTCTTCTCTTCTCCAATTTCAACACACACCACAGGATCCATGTTCAGGCCCACCAGCTGGCGAGCCTCAATGACTGTGACACTAATCTGCAGGGCAAATCACAAATTTAATAATAGGGATTATTAAAATGTATATTTCCCACAACTGTGGAACAATCTGTTCCTGCTGAACAATCAGATAAATGGATATGCTGTGCACTCATTATTAATTCATTTGTTACCTTACATATTCTGTCTGATGATGGTGTAGAACAAACACATAATCTGTGAAATTATTTATAATCTAGCGCTGTAGGTTTAGCTGCTTTGTGCATAAACTGTTGCTAAACTGTGAATGAACAGCAGATTTCTAAAGGAAATGAAACCCAGGAGTTTCCAGCAGGCAAAACGAGAAAGTGTCTTTCTCTCAAAGGATGATTTATGTTTTTTGTCAGTATGTAAAATTACTTTATTATTTGGGCCATTGACTGAGACAGTTCATTCATTCTAATTCTCGTTTGTGCTACTACTCTCAGGTTCTTGGCAAAGCCAATAAAAACACTCACAAACCTCTCTGTTAAATTATGCTCCAAAGGATGTTCAAAAGCTACAACCAGAGAGCTGTAGAGAAGAAAGGAGGAGCCTCCTGTTTACAGTACAAACTCTATGAGATAATTCATTGAAGGGTAAAAAAAACACACATGAAAGCAATGTTAAAATTCTGCTCTGCAGCTGCATCAGAATGAATGCTTTTTTTTCTGAGGGTATAGAACATAGAAACCCTGCTGAGCGCAATTCGCCTGTAAACATCAAAGGGCTGGGTTAATGTAGTGTCTCAGGGCTCATTTGAGAGAGCTCTGTGTGAATACTGCAGTAAACAAAGGCAAGGCGATGTTTTTATATCATGGTCAATTTAAGGGATTGACAATCCAAAGTCTGGATGATCTGCAATAGTACAGTATTGGATATTATGCAGAACCTATAATATTTAAGATTTCCAACTGTGGATGCACCAAAACTAAAGTAACTTGACTCTGTTCTCTGTTCTTCACTTCTACTTTATCATACCTGGTAATCCACGGGTCTTCCTGCACTAGGCTCCATCTTAATATCAGGCTTTGATCTGGAAAACATTAAAGGAGGTAACAGTAAACTTGTCCTTTGAATAACAAAGTTTTGAAAGCACTTGCATTCTGCATTCTATGTCTCCAAACATCTGTAGACACCTGTTCATGCAACATTTCTTTAGAACAGCCTCTACTTTTTTGGGAAGGCTTTACACTACATGTTGGAACATTGCTATATGGATTTGAGTGCATTCAGCCAGAGCATTAGTGAGGTCAGGTACTGATGTTGCATGACTAGTTCAGGAACACAAACATCATCCAACTCATTGCTGTTTACTTGTAGACATAGAGTGTAGATCATATTTACGGGTATCTGGATACTTTTGGACATACAGTGTAGATCAGATTAAGAGGTGTCTGAATACTTCTGGTCATGGCGTGTAGATCATAAAAAGGGGTGTCTGGATATTTTGGACATACAGTGTAAATCAGATTAAGAGGTGCCTGGATATTCTTGGACATACAATGTACATCAGACGTGTCTGGATACTTTTGGACATGCAGTGTAGATCAGATATGAATTGTGAGAGTGGATACTAACCGTTTATTAGACACATTAGTGGTCACTGCAGTGACAGAGGCCAGTGAGATCGTATCAGGGTCAAGCCTGCCCCCTAGACGCATGGCTTTACGATCAAGGTCCTCCGTTTCCAAGATGGCAGGGTCATCTACAAGCAAATAGAAAAATAATCAAAAAGGAGACATTGCAGAATTTCAATGCCTTATTAACACTCTAGAATAACATTTACAAGATGCACAAGGAAAACACCGACCAGACCATGTAACTCATTATTGCCCATGTTATTTTGCCATATGAAGGCAGGTATAAATCCCAGCTGATGCTCAGCATTCCCCTGCCTATGAAACCTAAATGGGATTATTTTTCTATGCCACTGCCCTGAGCACTGTTGGTACAATGGAAAACCGCTGACATAATCTTTCTATTCATTTGATGGAAAAATGGTATATGCTATGCTTTGGAATGGGATCAAGTGTGAAGAATATACTTTGAAAAACACTTTCTGGATTTTAGGAAAGATGCCTGAGGTTCAGTTCTTCATGCAGATACTTACCTCCTTTCTTGTGGTCGTCTTTGGAGCTGCGTACCTTTCCGAGCTTCATGGCTGAAAACACTCCTTTTCCTGCTCTGAAAGACAAGACAAGACGAAAAGCATTATGTCTAGCACTTCTGCATTAGTACATACACTTTCCTTCTATTTTACCCTCAGTGCTTCTGGATTAGTAGAATTAGGTGTGAATTTAGTGCCTTATTTGGACGTATTTAATAGAATAGTTTAGGAACATTGAATATTCACAGCCTATGTCCCAGAGTTACAGTATATTAATACAGTGTAAGGCACACACACAGTATGCATTAATACTACAAAGTGGATGAGAAATGTAGACGCAAAGCACAAAGCACTTGAAAACTTAGTGGACCTTTAGCTTTTTCAGGGACAACCGATAAAAGTGCTACCTTGGGAAAGTTCCTTGGCCAATGCACCGTTTCCACCTTTTGCAATGGCAGTACTCATGACTATTCAAAACTTTCAGGTGTTTTAAGGACAGTCTGGTAAATAATGAAAAAATAAGGACATCACTTTGATAAGGATGCAGCTGAATGCTGAGACATGTACCAAAAAGAGAAGGTACAGTGCCTTGCCTAGATCTGAGACCACCCTTGTAAAGACATTAGTTTATGCACAGAGCATTTTACTGCCACTCGTCATTGCACATTGCTGATCTGTCTACTGGTGCCTCAGAAATGATTTTGTAATGTTGATCGCATGTATCTGTATCCCCGTCACTGATACTGATACTGTGTTGAAGTCAGGGACCTTGAGAACCGTTAGGAATCACTAAACTCCTCACAAGCTATATGGAAGAAAACTTTGTTTGATAGTTAAAACTATGAACAGGAAATATGAGCCACTGTGTTACTTCACCAGTCACAATTGGGACCACGTGTCCACATGCTTATGTCACCTGGAGTTATGATATATACGTTGTAGAACAGTAGAACACCCTGCAAATGCCTGAACTACAGTATAATTACCTTTTCTATATCTATTTATATTTTATTATCCTCCGTTCTGTCTTATATCTATTTATATTTTATTATTCTACCATTCTGTACCACTGTTTACACATTTTGCACTGCTAAATTTTTTATATTACTGCGTACTTGCACTGTTGTCTTATGGCTGACAACCAGCCAGCATGGTATACCATACCACTACCTCCATCTTATGATTTACACAATATGAACAGACAATAAGGACAATCTATGACACTGATAATGACCATTTACAAAACACCAACCACATTGACATTAGCATGCCAATATGAACAGACAATCTAGACAATCTATAATATAATTCATAACATACTGCTAAGCAGAAACATTTTCATAACTCTTGTAAACTTTACAAAACTAAAAGCAACAGTCAATTGTGACTGGTGAAGTAACACAGTGGCTCATATTTCCTGTTCATAATTTTAACTATCAAACAAAGTTTTCTTCCATATAGCTTGTGAGGAGTTTAGTGATTCCTTGTTTATTTAAGCCTTAATTATTATAATATCAGTATCAGTGACGGGGATACAGATACATGCGATCAACATTACAAAATCATTTCTGAGGCATTTTTCTGGGGTCTGCTAGAACAGATGCTTAGTGCATTGTGTTGTGTGAAGGTGTGCCAGTATTGCTCATAGGAGAGCAATAAGGACTATGTTACGAGATGACATCACCTTGCAGCAGAGAAAAGGGCTGGAATTAGCAGAGAAAAGGGCTGGAATTCCAGCAAGGCATTTCAGGTAGTTGAGAAAAAAGTGAACACAGTATAACGGTTTCAATGTGGGGGAGCATTTCACCCCTGACTGACATGCCTTCCCCCGCTTTTTCTCTGTGTGAGCAAAACCACCGTACGGAGCTTTTTTTCACCGCCATGACTTGTAAATATATATTGTGAGGAGTGGCAGTGTGTACTATTTGCTTTGTTTTTCTATCTACTTTGGGGAACCATTTACAGTCAGTATGAGATGAGTATTTCCCTTTACAGTCAGTATATGATTATTTACATTATTTTCACTGCAAATATGATGTTTTTACATTCAGTCTTTCATGATGGAAAGTTTGTGGAGATGTTTATCACTCTGATGAGACAGGCATTTCACCAGCAAAAAACCCAGTTACAATAGAACCACAAGTATCCAGTAACACTGCACTGATATTATCCCGATCGGATGTCAACATGACTACAAAAGGCTGATGATGTCATCGCTGGCTCGACAAATACAAGCTCTTAATAATTTAACAAGAGGGGCACGATTGACCAATTAGCTGTGGATATAGATCCGTGTGTAAGAACTGAGGAAAGCGATCTAGAACGGTTTGTTTCTTTATTGTCTTTCTTTTAAATGTCTTAACTAGTGCAAAAAATGACAAAAGCGCCTAACCAATTATTCAAAAGCTCAAACCAACCAGTTTACCTCACAAAGTGGTACAACACAAATGTATAATTTAACAGTGGTTATCAGCTCTAATGTTTTAAGAATTACGATGCGTAAAAGTAAAGGGAAGGGTGTCATTGGAATGTTGGAATAACGGAATGCCTGGAAACTCGCCTTTCTAAACAAACTGTTTACTGTCATGCAGATTCATGCACAGGTGCATTTATTATGTCCAGGTTTAGGTCACTGCAGCCTAAACAATGATTAACTTTTTTTAAGCTGCAAGCATATTACTCAGAGCACACTTCTCACATACACGCACTATAAACATATTAATTAATAAACATTCACTAATTCTGTAAGCTACTCAAAATACACAATACAGTAAAATATCTAAACTACTGCAGGGAAAGCATCCTTCTTAAATACACACAAAAATTATATACCTATGCACAAATTCTACCAGTATAACACTTCAAATACTATTTACTTATGAATGCATACAGAACCACACAGATCAGTATTTCTGTAGAACACTAACCAATACACTGATTCATGCATATACAAGTACATACCATAAACACTGGAAACTCTCTTTCTCCAGAGGCCTCCAAAGTGACCAATATAGACAGCACCACTGAGCAAGTTAGTCCTGAGCAGCTGGATGGCTATATGTCCATTTCAACTGGCTAGTCCAAGTAGAGTCAAGGGGGCAGAGCCGCTACTGAGTAAGAGGGGGCTCACCAATGAACAGGGAACCTGAGATGGTATTCGTGGAAACCATCATGTACACACAAGTGCACACACACACACACACACACACACCAAGGTGAGGAGCCTGATGATTTTGGAATCTGTATTTCTGGTACATATTTTTGCAATGCTGCTTAGGGTCATATACAAATTTGTGAGATCTGGGGGTCCGTACCTCTGGTTCCCTGAGAGCTAACAATACTATTCAGGCTTGTTGGAAAGGTACACCATGCTCTATGGGCTTGTGGAGTTTGATGTTACCACGACTTTTTAAAACCTGTTTTTTAAAGTTGCTTGTTGCAAAGGATGCCCTTTTGGTAATATTACCATTACCATTATGGACAATTTAAGATATGGAGTGATCATAACTAGTTTGGATCACACTGAGATGGTTTATCCTGATTATTCCACAGAGGATCATACTATAAATGTAAGTCAATTAAGATGCATGGCTTCTTTAACAAACTCACATCTATCAAATAATGAATGAAAGCGGACTAAAGTTGTAATACCAAAGACACCAAAGCAAAAAACACCAAAAATCTTGCTCTAGAAATCAGTACATGAAGATCATTTTTCCACATGCACAAGAAGTACAAACTGGCATGACTAGCAACTGGAGACGCTGAATGTAATTAGATTGGGATGAAACAGGACACTGGCTAGTTGATTTTTAGAGCATGAGGAGATCAGTTAGTTTAATTAAATACTTCACTCCATCTTACCAGATACAGAGAAGTACACTGCACTTCATCGTAAACCAGGCGTCATTCAGTAACCCATTCAGCACCAGACTTAAAGCATGTTGCAGGGCAGAACAATGCAGTTCAGCACCATAATAAACACACTGCCAATACTAGCTATGAGAGAAGGGAAAGCCCTCTCAGCTCTACCTGTAAGATGAAGCTCTGTGAAAGTAAGACACTTCAGAGGTGTATTCTGTTTCTACAGGATTTGTTTTCTGTCTTATTCCTCTCTACAGCCTCTTTTAGAAATTCATGCAGCAAAGCTTCTGTGCTCAAGGATGTTAATATTTAGGCAATTTTCTTCCACTGAGCTCTCACAGCGCCTCAATAAATCTATCCGGAACAATCTTTCAGCAGCACACTGTTCCGTCTAGAGAAACTGTCACGCTGCCTGACAACGTTGTCACACAGTACAAAGCCTGCGTCTCAGATTGCTCAGTGGGTTAATCCACTCGCTGTACGGTGGAATGCTCACCACTGACCTGGGGACATCTGCTGCTGGAACAAGAAGCTTATTGAAGGAACAGTTTGAGGAGCCACACAGACCCCTTAGAAGTACTATGCAATAAAAATCAGTCACAATTCTGGAAACACTTACTCATGCGGGGCTTTCCCTTTTTTAAGACAACAAAAGTAATACAGTATAATCTTCTTTTTTAGATTCCTCCCCTTCTTTATACACATGTATTTACAGTAATTGTCTATTTTATCAACACTGCAGCATAACTGCATAAAAGACTGAGAATAGTCCAACCAACCAGAAGCAACCAGCCAACAGCGTTCTGTGGGCAGTATCCCGTGACCGTTGATGAAGGACTAGAGTGTAAGGGACAGACACTTCTATTATATTTAGATGTGTATGCATGTATGAGAAGAAGAAGGAGTCCAATTAAGGCTTCACCTACTCAAAGCAAGACTTGTTAAAACTGTGGTTTCAGTGGAACTGCAAATTTACTTACTATTATAATTCAGCCGTGAACCTCTAGCCAGAATCACCTCAAAGACTGAAGCCAGGGGTCCAAGGATTTCAGCCTGGTACCTAATAGCAGTCAGGGTGCCGTTGTCTAGCCTGTAGAGGTCTGTGCGTCGTTCCAGGGATATGCCTCCCCAGACCATCACTGACCAACCACCAAACCAGTCATGCTAAATGATGTTGCAGGCGGCATAACATTCTCCACAGCATCTCCAGAGCCTGTCACGTCTGTCACATGTGCTCAGGTAAAATCTGCTCTCATCTGTAAAAAGCACAAGGCGCCTGTGGCGGATCTGCCAATTCTGGTGTTCTGTGGCAAATGCCAATTAAGCTCTATGGTGCTAGCCAGTGAGCACAGGGCCCACTACAGGGAGTCGGGCCCTCAGGCTGCCCTCATGAGGCCTGTTTCTGATTGTTTGGTCAGACACATTCACAGCAGTAGGGCTCTGGCAATGCTCATCTTGTTCCTCCTAGCACAAAGGAACAGATACCGGTCCTGCTGAGGGGTTAAGGACCTTCTACAGCCTTGTCCAGCTCTCCTAGAGTAACTGCCTCTCTCCTGGAATCTCCACCGTACTCTTAAGACTGTGCTGGGAGACACAGCAAACCTTGTGGCAATGGCACATATTGATGTGCTATGCTTCAGAAGATTGACTACCTGTAGGGTCCAGGTACCGCACCATGGTACTAGTAGTGACGCTGACCCAAGTCAACTGCAAAACTAGTGAAAAATTGGTGGGAAACGATGAGGGGGGACAAAATGTCAATGACCTCGTCCTTTTAAACCATTCCTGTTTTGGGGGGTGTCTCATTGTTGCTCCTCTACTACACCTGTTGTTAATTTTATTAACACCAAAGCAGCTGAAACTGATTAACGGCCCTCCCTACTACTTACCTGACCAGATCAATATCCCTGAAGTTAAACTGAGTTGATGCTAAACTCTGATTAAAAAGTGTTCCCTTTATTTTTTTGAGCAGTGTATTTAAACTTACTTCTGCTGTTAAATGTGGTTCTCATTAGGGACAATACAGCATAATAAGCATTATTATACCATGACACACACGTTTGGGGCCCACTGACCACTCCATTAGGTACACCTCCTTGAATCTATACTTACTTCCTATAAAATCAGCTCTGCTGCAGATTGTAGTCCATCTGATTCACTGCATACTTTGCTAACTCCCTCTCACCTTTTCATCAATGGTCATGAATACAGGACCACCTCAGAGCAGGTATTATTTGGGTGGTGGATCATTCTCAGCACTGAAGTGACATGACGTGATAGTGGCATGTAAGTTTGTGTTGTGGTGGTTTGAGTGGATCAGGTCCAGCAATGTACCGGACCGTGAGGGTTGTGTTCCTAACCAAGAACTCAGAGTGTATGGCTAATAGTGAACTGCCGTTATAACAGCACTGAGCGGCAGTTTTTCCAATGCTGCAAAGTTCCATAAAAATACTGTTTCCCGCATCTTGCTCTATGCCAATATATATAGTATACAAAAGTAAAGTTGAATAAACATGTGAATAGATATAGATGGAGCGGTGACTAATGAATAATGTATGGTTATGAAGACATTTTACTCATGAGACCTGGCTGAATGGGCTAAGCTTCACTGGCCAGCAGGATTGAATAAACAACATATCACCTCTGCCCTGAAGGGACACGATGAGCAGCCAAGTCTGCGGCTCTGCACTCTAGATACAGTTACACAATCTTCTATCTGTATCGCTGTCACTCCGCACTGCGCACTGCCAATAAAACAGCATTGCTAAACGGACCACAGAAATCCAGTCTCTGTTTCAGTGGGAAGTTTACTGACTGCTGTGAGTGGGTGGTAAAACCTCCCTTTTCTCCACTCATCAACAGCTGTGCAATATGTAAGGCCTTTAAGTTTTTGATGGCCATGTGAGCAGCCATTTCTGCTTACGCTGTCCTAGTAAACAGTCTTCCTGTGAAATGAAACCAGTATTGTAGGTTAATTAGGGCATATTCCACATTATGGAAAACATCACAAGTGAATGGGGCTGCCATATCGGTAGGGGTAACGACCAGTAAGAGAAGACTAAAAGGCGCCTTTTGGGATAAATGTTAGTTCCTTTGCAGAACGATTAAAAATACCGCATTCAGCTCGGTGCTATGTCCTGAAGCGATGACACAATGAGATAACTGAGCAAATGCTACAAATGCATTTACAAAGGACATTGTGGCAGAGGGGCATAATGGGGATATAGACAATGTATTTTAAAACCCAAAAAAGGACGCTGCTGTCATTTAAGGAGAAACATGCACAGCGAATGAATGTGTCCATAGGATTTCACTTTCACTTGAAGTTTTCTGCTAGGTGTCTGCAAAAAGCACAGCAGTGTGGAAAATGGGTAATTTTTTTTAACACAATGATTGTATTCTTGCTTTGCTTTGTCTGTACATTCCTATGGAAATATCTACACTTTCTATTTAGCATTATGTGCATCTGAAGCGTTATCAGTTGTCTCAACCATCCACACTCTCTCAAATCACTCTCTTGTGTTGAACTACTTTTTAAAGTAGGAGTGTGCAGAAGTGCATCTTACATCCTTTTAAGCTTTTATTAATGTCCCATCCCACCTTACTGATCCATTTATTAGCATATTATTTGTACCATATGTAAACCAATATTTAGCCATTTTACCATATTCTGTGTTGTTCTTTTTCATTTTTCCACTGTATAATATTTGTTTGGTTTTATGTACCAGAACACTCATTATTTATTACTCTCCTTCCTATATAGTTAAGCAAATATTTTTTGGATGCTTTGCCTTTAAAGCTGCAGATAACAGTTGATATTTATAGTTTCTGAGATGTGACTGAGGCTGGACCAGAACATTTTGGTGTGGTTAGCAAGCTAGCTAACCTATCCTCCATAAACAGTAAATTTTATGTTTTGAGTTTTCAGGCTGCATCAATGAATTGATCATCAGGCTGATCGCCAAACATCATCAAATTATTAAAACTGTCTCTATTTCAGTTAAGATCATAGCCTGTTCTGTAGCCTCAGATCCATAACCATCTGACTGTTCTTCTAATGTCTTAATATGTGGTCTAATGTGTCTATATGGCTAATAAGTATAATATAAAGACACGTGGAGTTATACAGAGCATGGATGCATCACATTTCAGTTTCCTGTTCATAATGCTAGCAGATCAAACTCTAATAGACTAAGCTGACAGTCCACTGTTGGCCATGTTCATTAAAGCTCAGCCTTTAATACCTGTCTTTATACCAATATAGAACAGATATCATTTATCCTGTCTGATAATGGGTTGAAAAGGACATTTGATCTGATGTAAAATTGTGATGGTAAAACTAAAGGCTTTTCTTGAGAGGTTTTCTGGCAGGGTTTGGTTATTTTTCTGCATAATGCTCATATGAACTACCATGTAAATTACTAATCAGTTCCATAATTCCAAATCTCAAACTACAAAGCCCAAGTCTAGAAATGGTTGGGACAGTTATGAAATGCCAATAACAACACAAAGCAGTGATCAATATATTCCGATTTGCCTGTATTAAATAGAGAACCAAATGAAACTATGATATTTGATGTTTTACCTAATGGACTTGTTGGACCTTATGGACTGTTTCTTGTAGATATATAGTCATTTAAAAATTGAAGCCTGCAACATGTTCCAAAACAGTTAGGGTGGGAGCATGCTTACCACTATGTTACATCACCTTTATTTAATAGTACGTCTTAATAATCATTTGGGGACAGAAGCCACAAAGAGATCTAGTTTTAGAAGCAGAGTGATTTGCCATTCTTCTGTTTTGCAGAAGTGCATAAGGTCCCAGCTGTGTGCCTGTACAGACCTTCACTCTCATGTTTTGAGCCTAATAAGACATGCATTTTCAAAGGGACAGTTCTGCAAGCAGGCCAGTCTAGCTCCCACACTCTCTGAATATGCAGCAATGCAACACATTCTTGGTGTTGTTATCTTGAAATAAGTGTGAATGTCCCTGAAAAAAAAAACATCCTGAAACGGCATGTATGTTGTTCTAAAATATGTTTAGCATTTATGGTGACAGCGGTACAGGTTACCCACAGGTTACCATCCAAGTCCCCCATACCGTAACAAGAAGCCATTGCCTCAGTCAATTTTAGAACTCTTTAGAAGCACTTGCAGCACATGCAGCACTTGAGAACCTTCATAGATCTTGATTAAAAATTATGTTTTCTTTAAATATGGGAAATATACTTTATCTGCAAACTGATTTGTCCACAGCTGAGGTTCTTGAAAATCTATTGACTGATACTATAATACAAATGGGACCCCATATAGCTGGTAATAAGATGAGAGATCTGCTGATCTGAAATCAGAATTATCCATTGGAGCAGACCAGGGATTCTGTTTGTTTCCATATTTCAAATTACTGTTGTGTTACACAATAAATCACAATGATGCTGCAATGGGATGCTGTGGTTTCTGGTTTGCAGAGGCAGCCGTATGCAGACAGGGATGGATTTCTAGACATCACTGCTGCTCTGTGGGGGTTGGGGGTGAAAAGTGGGAGAAAGGGAGAGGGGGAAAGAGGCGAGAGACAAATAGAGGGAGCAGAGGAAGAGAGAGGGGTTCTAGCCATCAAAGAGAAGGCAGGCAATTACTAGAGCCCAGAAACCCCACCATCTCCCCCAGGATTCCTCCACTACAGCTTCACTTAACCACAAGTGCACACACAGATGTTTGTATTTTCATATTTGTGAGTACGACCACTGGCATGTGTGATACTGAATACTGTAGCTGTATACTGCTATAGGTAAACCTACCCCTGAACCCTAAGCCTAACCATAGAAATCCACAAGGAATTCTTTCCTAAAAGATACAAATTTTGGAGGAAAACAAAAAAAGCAAAAACGAACAAACAAAAAAGAAAAATGTTTTCCAACATTATGGAGATTTTGGTCCTTACAAAGGGATAAATACAAAACATGCACACCCCAGCTATATAAATATGTATTTTTAATAGTATGATATATTATTTATTATGCATAAATATACTATGTTAATAATATATTTATCTAACTTTCTCCTTCCTAATGAAAGTGAATTATCGTATGTGTAATCCCTTTTATCTGTTTCATAATTCCTGCAAAATGGAATAACTTGTACTTAAGGGGTGTTTGGAAAGGGAGTTAAACAAATGAAGGTTGGTCTCTGACCTCTGCATAATTCTGCATATGGAAACATAACCACATGCAGAAAACCCAGTGCGCAAAAAGATCAAACTCCCAAACGATTTTTTGTAAAGCATAACATTAATAACGCACAAAGCATAAAAAATGCAATGATACAGTAGAGACTGGAGCAGCACATTATCCCAGCATGCTTCAAACAGTAGCATCTAATGACCCTCCTATCAAACACCCTATAATTATGGGTGATTTGGTTCCAGCATCTCTGAAAGCTTGATTAATATACATAGGAAGCTCTCATAATCTGACTGGCCTCACTACTTCATGTTGCAAGAGTTTTTTTCTTTATGCAAATGAACCATTAGTTGTTCACACCTCATGATTTACAAAAACAAATGTGCCACTATACCAGTGATCATCCAGATAATTGGCAGTTCATTATTATTATGGCAATAAATTATATTTATAGAGCTGGATTGTATGTTAATGTTGGATTGTAATAATAGGGGGCGGTTTACCTCAAAAGGGGGCCCCCCAAGTCCAAGCAGCTGCACTTTCATATTTGAGGTGTGAATTTGAAAGCAATTGCTAGAGTTACACCCTTATCCCAGCAGAGAAATGTGTTAGGCAATGATAGGAGCAAATGATAAGGGTTCCTACTAAATGTTGCTGTCAGAGGAGAAACTTATAGGTCCTCATTTATTTGTTTGCTTTTGTTTTGTTTAATACAAAATTTGGAAAATTTAAATTTAAAATTGGATTTTTTCTGGTTCTCTATTGGGATACAATATGATGTTTTGTTGCATCAGCAAAGACTTGTAAGTATCTATATGTAAAAAAATGCAGGTTTCTTAAGAACTGGTTTACATATTCATAATACTTATAGTGTTATTGTTAGTCTTGTTGTTGCATGTTAGCTCAGCATGTTGCATTGCCGGCACTTTTTGTTCCAAAAAGGTACAAATACAAACACATAAACAGTCTTTAAGCTACATATAGCACACCGCCTCAATGGCATTTCTATCGGCTCTATCAAAATCTGCTGCTTCTCTGTAACCAGGGCAACTCCAGCAGTTAATATAGGTTACATAAGCCCAGCATAACTTAGCATCACTCTCGGACTTCAGCAAGCGTGAAGACACAGTTAGACTGCAGAGTGAGGAGCGTCACACAGTGAATCACAGCGCTGCAACACATTTATTACGCTATGGGGATGATCCTCATTCGTCTTTTTGTGTCTCACTGTGTGTGAATTAAAACTGTTGTTGTTGTCTTTGTCATTTCAGACTGTCTGATAATGTCAGCTACACAGCAAAAGACAATGAAGAAGAATAGAATAGTCCAAATTTGCTTCAAATAAATCTCTCTACTGTGAAGGTACCACTTTATAAATAAGGTTTAATTACAACAGCAATGAAAAACTGTTCACTTCCTCAGATAACATTACAGAGGGATTAAACACAGGCTCAGTGAACACTACTCCTATTTTGTTCCTGCTTTAACTGATTTACTGATATGCTGAAGATATGCTATAGAAACGTATCATTGCTTATGACTATCTACTTAGAATGATATCACATCATTTCATTTCACATCTGTGCACACCTCTTCCTCTCCTGCTTGCTACTGTCTTACTCTAAGTGTCAGATGAAGATGTGCCTTAGTTACTTTGTAACCATGAATCATCTAAAAGCTTAATCTTCACCATTTAGCCTGAGCGCTGAGGGAGAGGCTTGAGGCCACATGAACACGATAAGATGGAGATCTAAATAATGGGAAGTGGCAGCCTAATTGGAAGTACCTCTCTGACTCATTGTGGATGGGCTGCTGAAAGCAGATATTAGAAGTGAAAGAGAGCATTAATGTAGGATGAAGAAAAGGATAAAATGATGGAGATGTTGAGGTGAAAGACAGAGGAGAAGAAATGTTGGGTGAATCATCAGAAGAGAGGAACAGAAGTGTGTTAAAAGATAAAGATCCTAATGTGGGATAGACAGAACCACAGAGAACAGTACATTACAACAAAGAGTTTAAATAATAGAATGATCGCATAATAACATTTACAGCAGTATCTCTGGGGAAGCCCGCAGCTATTTAACTACTCCTGCTGTAATCTGGCCACCTCTCTCTTTCTCTGCTAACTACTAGGGATTTTATTCACTGCATTAAAAACTGTGGTGAATGTGGGATATGAATCTTTGAGCTGGCAGTGATTTGATTTAAAATTAATTTGTTTTTGATTAGATTCAACATTTATTTTTTTCTGGTGAATTTAATTCAATATGCCGAGTCAACAAATGTTATTGTTATTAAGTCAACATTTGTTGGATTCATGGCATTTATGATTTTTGACTAAAACAATGTATACAGTATGTCCCCTGTACGATTGATGAAGCTGAATCATGAAGAATTATAAGTGATGTTGCTGAAGTTGTTACAAGACTAAAAATATACTCATTATATATTCATTTATATATTCATATATTCATTTTAATAATTTAACAGAAAATATTAGCTGTTGTCTTGCTCAGTAACAAAGCGCTTGAAGTCTGTCATGCAACTTTTTAAAATAAATTTGATTATCTGATTGCCACTGTTGGCATAATAATAAGTTCTAATTGCTAGTTATTGTGACCTATTTTATATTAGAACCAAGCTAACAGTGGTGCACATTCCCATTTTATAGCTTGTACTTCAAGGTCTATCTTAGACATACACATATAAAACTAGCATTCAGGTAACATGTATTTACATGCACTTTAACATTCGATTATAGTAGGATTTCTACTGTTGACTGATTATTTACGTGGTCATGTAAACTTAAATTCCATAACCCATTTGATATCATGATTTTTGGATTAGATTAAGGGCTGGTAAACAAATAGTGTCCCAAATCCCATAAAGAGAGATGTATTTTACCTTAGCAGTTGAGTTTTTTTCAGTTCTGTGTATCTTTACTTTAGCAACAAACACTTTTGATGTATCACTGAAACCAATAACATACTTGATGAAGGATTTACATATATTCATAATCTACATTATTCATCTACCGCATATTTTCAGGTAGAAAAGCTGCAGCGGGATGTTAGATTTTGGCTGGTTCTTAACCAATCTGATGACTTCCCCGTCTTTGCCATATCTCCTCTTCTAGAGGGTCTGCTGGGCTTTCCTGTACGTTTTATAAGGTCTCTGAAGGTTTTCAAGCCTGGTTGCCTGAGCAGATTGAAAGTCAGATTCAGTCAAGGGCTAGAGAGTCCTGAAGCATTTAACTACTAACCTCAGCACTCCTTTTTCTATCAGTGCTCTACAGACTACTGTCTGCCAGTGGAGAAGCTCAGGAAAAAGCAAAAACCTGAAATTCATACTGATCCATTCATAAATATAGCTTCCCACCACATTTGCACACACACTGGTACTGGAGATTAGTGTTACCACAGACTGGTGCAGATTAAAACAGAGTAACAAGCTGTACCTACACAGCGGTTATGATGGATCAGCAGGTCCGTAGAGACCAGCAGGCTTAGTGGAAATCAATACCGCATCCCACACACTATTCAGGAGAAAAACATGCTCTAACAGGGAGTTCTGAATATTTGCTACCCAGTAGCCATTATTCAGCACAATCTCACACTTACAAAAGCAGTACATGTCAATAAGACTACAGGGGTTCCAACAAAATACTTGGAGCCTCTACAATATAACAAATACTACAGTTTTGTCTTTCCCGTAGCTTTAGGTTGGAGCAGAGCTGAAGATCACTAAGAGTAATATCACAGCCTTCATCTTCATCCACAACATACAGGGGTTGGACAATGAAACTGAAACACCTGGTTTTAGAGCACAATCATTTATTAGTATGGTGTAGGGCCTCCTTTTGCGGCCAATACAGCGTCAGTTCGCCTTGGGAATGACATATACAAGTCCTGCACAGTGGTCAGAGGGATTTTAAACCATTCTTCTTGCAGGATAGTGGCCAGGTCACTACGTGATGCTGGTGGAGGTTCGTCCTTCTTGGTGGTATGCTGACATTACCCTGGATACCGTGGCTCTTGATACATCATAAAGACTTGCTATCTTGGTCACAGATGCGCCAGCAAGACATGCACCAACAATGTGTCCTCTTTTGAACTCTGGTATGTCACCCATAATGTTGTGTGCATTGCAGTATTTTGAGCAGAACTGTGCTCTTACCTGCTAACTGAACCTTCACACTCTGCTCTTACTGGTGCAATGTGCAGTTAATGAAGATTGGCCACCAGGCTGGTCCAATTTAGCCATGAGACCTCCCACACTAAAATGACAGGTGTTTCAGTTTCATTGTCCAACCCCTGTATGTCCATGAAGTAGGAATCTCAATTTTTCTACAGCTGAGTACAACACAAGTAAAAAACATGAATTGTTGCACAGTGACAAGAAGCTGAAATAACGATTACTGATGGTTAATCTAAAGCAAAAACAATAAAATGACTGAATTAATATGAGTTAATACAGTTAAAACCTTAGTTAAAAACAAAATGAATTAATTAAAATTGAATTATGAATAAGAATAAAATAAGAAAAGATAATACACATTATTTAAGATAGGTAAGTGCAAGGTAAGATGTGAGTTGAACTGAACTGAACTGAATTAATTCCTTTACAAATCCGTGCCGAGACATCTGGCATGTTGCGTTGGCAAAAATGATGGCGCAATGCCATACTGAGAAGCACTACTTCTGCATGTGTAGCTCAATAAATATTACTCATATCAGTCTAAATTTATCATCATCTGTTGTTTCTGGTAAACTTTATCTTCCTTCCCAATGGCACTGCAATCCCACACTGCCATCAGCAGAGAGCAGAAAGTATGGTTGTGAAGGTAGTACGTATTTATGTGGACCACACTCACTTCCGGAACGTGGGGATGCCGTGGCTGGATCGTCCTGGCGATGTGCCTGAGCTGTGGCTATGTGAGGACAGCAGACTCTCTGTCTCAAACTGAAACATTCCGTCACGATCATCTGGAACATCAAGGAATTCTCCATCACTCCACACTCGCACACTCCCATCCATCGGCTGGTATCTGATCTCTATGGAGATACTGGTCTGTAAGAAAAGAGGTTAAATTGACCTTAAACCACTTTCTTATTCATTCATGACTGATCTCAAGGCGTGTCATCCAGAAACTGTTATGACTTACTCAGTAACTCTACGAGACTACCGATGATATGTGCTGTAATAGTGAGGAACAGAGCTGTGGACTGGCTGACAAGCCTTTGTGTGTTTGTGTGCATGCAGAATGTCAAGAGCTTGTTTCTCTCCTACAAGCCACAAAAAAGCATTATACTGAAGCACAAAAAATCATTTCTCTACAAAATATTCTCCATAAAACCTTTTCTTGTTTAATTTCACATCTTGTCTAAGCCTTTGTGATGATATATACGATCCCTGGTTGGACTGATTAGTCTAAGGTATCGCTTTGGCACGTGAGACGTGGCTGGGATCGACGTGCTGGCATCAGTTACCCTTTCTGCTCATGTTTACAAACTCCTTAGCGATGGAACAAGGAAACGTTTAGCCTCTGCCCCACCTGGCCCTGTAATACCCCAGCCTGTCTCCTCCCCAGGGAGCAAGGAGCAGAAAAAAACAGGGAACTGGAGAACTCCTGTAGCTTTAGGACTGAGGCTTTAGCACAGCTGCTAGGCATGCATTACTCACCCTCTATTCACCCACCTGTAGTCCTGCTAAAGAAACAGACTATATCTAACACCCAGGTATATGCCATACAGCCACCAGTAAAGCACTTTGTGTGATCACTAAACAATGAATAAAGATGAGAAAGAGATTTGCATGTTTGGACACGCTGTGTCACTGTTACCCAGCCTAAATAAATTTTTCACAAAATGAAATAAAAACACTAAACACCTATTCTCAAGGTGTAAAATACAGGAGGTCTAATTAACCTCTTGTACCCCATGAATGTCTCCAAATCACAATTATGGAGTTCCTAAAAGCTTGCTATTATGTTATGTAGTTTTTTAAGGAAACACGGACACTCAGATTCAAGGCAATATACTGTTGTGTAAATGTAAATCCAACAGTTTGGTGAAAAAAGCAAATTATTACTCAAACTAAAGAAAATGTGTAGGGTCTAAAGACTAAACTGCCACACTGAAGAAGAGTTTCTTCAGTGTGAATTTTTTTAATTTAAATTTTATGACACAGAGCTGAACCCACTCCAGCCCACCCCATAAGCTTTGGCAGGAGAAAACATAATTCAACACATTCATACATTTTGTAAGCATTTACATGTTTGATACTCGGCTATACCTCAAACAATACTTGTTTGACCTTGCTGGCCTTCTAGATTGGCAAGGAAAGGATTCCAGATATCTAAGAACCGAGGTTCCCCAGCACATTTGCATTTAATCTCCATTTGCAATGTACTGCGGAGTTCATTCAACCAGGTCTGAAACTAGGATTCAATTCCAACGTTCCATAACATTAATTTTTTAAACTATTATCATGCCATGCTGTATCGACTGTCTTGCAGTGACCATAAGCCTCTATACACAGTGACCAGCCTGAGATCTGCAGGGTCTGGAAGGAGGTCAACTTTATATGCTTCAGAATAACTACTAAACACCTCTGCCCAGAACTGATGTCATTCGGAAAAAATACCCAAATAAGTGGGCCAGAGTTCCTCCATAACTCTAAGCATAACATGTAGCCCACTGGGGAGACACGGGTGAATATATGGTATGCAAATTGGTTTGAGAGTAATGTCGTCTTAGAAGAGGGATAATGTTGAACCAATTTTTTTGATGCCATTGAAGTGAGTTAGCAGCCAGGCAACATGGGACTCTGCAAGTGACAGAGGGTATTTTGTACAGTCACTATTCTGAACATCTTAGCACAACTTAATAAATAAATCTCCCTTAAAAAATATCTCGCTCTGACATTTGGTGATGAGAAATGTAGAAATTCTTTACTAAACTTATTTAAAAGGGGGATAACAGAAGAAAGAAATACAGGGAAAGTGAGAGACTGTGAGAGAAAAATGAGCAAGGAGAAGTGACATTTTGTCTAACTTTGTTTAACCTCTGTTAGACCGCCCACAATATGCTGTCAGGGGGTCAACAGCTGACCACTATCCTCTCGCTCTCAGGGTAATTACAGTATATGCTGTACTTTAGACCTCGGTACACCAGCGCCTCAAACCATACAGATTTCTGATAATGAGGGAAAGTGAGACAGGCGATACAGATACTGTGTTTCCTAGAGGCATGGACAGTTTCTGTGTTCAGCTGCATGTAAGAACTGTGTTTTCCTCTGGTTTTGCTTTGTCCCTATTACAAAGCTAGCTTCTGAATGTTAAAGATTGGGTTAGGGTCTTGCCAATTGCAGTTGGATGTTATTTGATTATATAGATACAGATTGTAGATGCTGAACACACAAATACTGCAGGAAAATGGCATTTCCAGTAGAACCAAACTCAGTTATGTGCTCAGTTGTGTGTACCATCCTTAACACAATGATTAATGTACATTTTAATCAATGCTATGAACAAACAGTCCTAACCATTCATATTGTGATAGTTAGTATGTTAGTAAAGGCTGGAACAAAGCTGGGTCTCATTCAGTGACATTAAATGTCAAGCCAATGATTTTCTTCATCTCTGCTGTGTTTTTGCTGGCAATCGCAGGGAGCAGCAAATGTAACCGGTTTAGTCAAAGTCAATGGAAGGTTAAGACACGCAGGGGCTAATAAACCACCTCTGGGCCTAAACCTTTTGCCATTTATCACTGACACAGAGAGAGGAGGGTGGGAGCCCAGTGTAAATCACACCCGGTATGACGGTGGACAGAAGAGCCTCTTTCTACAGAGAGATAAAATAAAGTGGAATCACAGGGGTCCAGCCGCAGAAAGCACATGTTACCATGACAACAGAATTTTCTGCAGGTCGTAAACAAAAGTTGACTCGATCCCACATGACGGGATTAAGGTAGGTGTCTGGAAAAATGAGTTTGAGTTCTCATTAGTGACAGCAGGTGGGTGTGGGTGGGTGTGTGTAATAGATTGGGTCACCAACATCACCCTCTTAGCAGAAAACAACCAATATGCAAAAACAAAATGTCATGTGCTTTGCACACACACACACACACACACACACACACACACACACACACACACACACACGCACAGACACAAACAGATGGAGATACCTCAATTTTGAAAAAACAACAGTTCCAAAAGAGTCTCAGAAGTGTGTTACATATGTAAAGCAGCAATATGTGTGATATGTAGTTTAAAGCTTTCAAAAATTCACTAAAATGATTAACAGAATGTGAGGAAATAACAGTTTTGATGTTTTGTCAAAAGACACCTATATATTGTGTTGCAGTGATATCTACTGAAGGTCTGCTACAGGTTAGACCATTTAAGGACAACTAGCCACTGAAAGTTGAACAGTGAATGCCATGACAGGAGCAATTAAAAGAAGTGATATAAATAGACAAAAACGAGTTATTATTGGCAGCATTTTCCACCACAGGAGGTGCTATTGCAATAATGCAATGAGAATGCAATAAAGCTTGATGCCCATATATTTAAAACCCATATATATCATAAAGAAATGCTGGTCTTTAATGCAGTGATATCTGAGAAATCAGGGTCACAGGGCATTCAGTTGTGTTTTTGTGTTTTTTGGCCTTTATGTACTCTATGTACAGAGATTTCTCAAGATTCACTGAATCGTTTAATATGTTTAAGATATTTTGCTGAGGAATAGCGTTCTTAAACCACTGGATTTTACAAAGTGACAACCCTTGCTCATAAAGCACTAGGATTTTATGTGCTCACTCATTACCTCAACATGGTTGCATCACTTGTTTAAGATACTTCAGTGGTTGGTGTAGCTCAGCGGTTAACACCTCTACCTGCCAGGGAGCCGCCACCTCATGTGCGAGACTGGGGTTTAAATACTGGTCTGGGTCTGGGTGCTACACCAATAAGAGTCCCTGGACAAGACTCCTAACGCTATATTGGCCTACCTGTATGACTGCCCTTGTAAGTCACTCTGGATAAGAGCAGCAGCTAAATGCCATAAATGTAAATTTCACATTTTCCAGTGTTAAGTTTCCAGTTTTAAGTGCTAATCCTAAAAGACACTGTCCCGACGTCACAATGAATGTGCACCCACTGGACACTTCATTAGGTCTCATATCTACACTCATTGTCTGTTTTACCAGCTCTTACCATATAGGTGCATTTTGTAGGTCTACAATTACAGGCATCTACAAGGTGGGCCAGCAGGTGGACAGTGAGTAGACACGGTGTTTAAAAAAATCCACCAGCACAACAACAACAAGTGTCTGATTCACACACACCAGCACAACACACACTAGCATGTGGTGTCAGTGTCGATGCAGTGCTGAGAATGATCAACCACCCAAATAACACTGCTCGGTTGTGGTCTTATGAGGGTCCTGATCAGTGGATCTGAAATTAACCATGTATTCAGAGGAACTACAGTCTGTAACTGTAGAATTACAAAGTTCATCTCTATGGTAACTAGATCTGATAAAACGCTCCAGGCTGTGCACCTTTTATACCTTTTCCAAGGAACTGTCATTGGACATGGTTGATGCTCATCTTTAAATGAGGTCAAAGTTGTTTTCATGTTCTCATATAATATAATGGTTTGTTCCACCAACTTCTACGCGTTCCAGAATGTAACTGCAGCACCATAAGTTGGCAAATTAGAAGCCAACTTCAGTGTCCATAGCTTTAACAAGATCCTGGGCAGCTTGAATGCAAAGTTGTTAATGAACACATACTGTATCACTCCAGACAGTTTCTCAAACCTTGAACAATATCAAGCAGCTTCCCTCAGCATTTAATTTAACACTGACACTCTGAGACTGAAGAACAGTTCTACCTTTATTAGCATCACAAACCCAACAGTAACCTCTAAGTCGTAGCCATGCTGTGTGATTTTACTGGTTGAAGCAGATCATCTGAAAGTTTCATAGTAAGTAACGACTTTAATTTACTTTGTGTTGTTGGTGAGATAAAATAACAAACATTAGTAATAGCAGTAACTGACATGTAGCTTCTGTGAGACCATCACGGTGACTCACTGTAAAGCAGCCGATCAGAACAGAGCTCATCAAAGTAATCATAAGCTCAGCAAAAAAGAGGAAACAGCTTGTGTCATTCTAGGTCCACATCACAGGGTGTAAACAGGCATGTAAAAAACATCTGGGCATTTTCACCCCAACTTAAGGCCTTCTATGTAGGAGTCGGATATGTAATAAATGAATTCTATGGCATCTTTAAAAACAGGATAAGTAAATGTCCAAATCCCTGCTTTCTGTTTTTATTTACATTTCATACAGTTCCAACATTTTTGGAATTGAGGTTTGCACATTCCCACATCCGCCTACACACACAAATGCATACAGTGCCTCATTTCATTACATCTCTAACCTGAATAGCTGTGTTGTTGTCATCTATGAGCGTGTCAGACACCTCTAAATGACCCTCCTCCACCACCTTCTGCAGAACCATCCGGAAGGTGCCAATCAACCTGTGAAGAGAAGAAGAAAAACAATCATGCCTCAAAATCCATAGCAATAACACATAGCAACTTCCCGGCTCCTCTGTCTCACTTTAACTTTCCACTGCCCACGCCTGCCTGTTGGGTCTAAAGCTGGTGATGGTGATACACAGTGGCAGCCATGGGGAACAACATCAGCCTTTACATCTGCATCACAGTTACAGTGCAGATACTCACATACCCCACATAAAAGGTCATCTCTAAAAATATCTTTTTCAGGAGTATTTTTTTTGCATTTCAGCTACATTTTCTGCTTCAGAGATTAACAACAAAAACTTAATCTAATTGCAAATGTTCTTCAAAGAGACAGCAGCTACACTAGGAGCTTGCTTACACTGTGCTCCAACATCTTCCTCGTATCTGGATAAAAAAAAAAGTAGGACTGAAAGAAAGTTTAGGATTGTGGTGCTATTAGGAACATAGAGAAAGGTTACCCGGAAAAATAAATGATGACTGATATGGGTAATATTTATTGAGCTACACATACAGCAGTAGTGGTGCAGTAATGGTGTCTCCCCTTGGCACCACTGCAGTCTTTGGGGAGATTGATGTGGTGTTAAGGGGAGTTGTCGTAACTAAAACACTTATTGTTGTAGTTACACTTGTATAAACACTTATTACCTCAGTCCTGCACCCCCTTCATATTGCTTTTCTTTGTTTACTGCAAGTTCGCCCTCAGCAAATGATTTCCTTTAGTCAAGTAAAATCCAAATGTGATTCCAACAAAAGGAATGCATGAAATCCATCTTTTGGGTGAAACAATCAAATCCTCAAAACAGTGTTCTAAGTGTAAAGCCTTTTTTAGCTCCTGCAGCAAAGAGAATGAAATCCTTTATTGATACCTTTGATAAGAACCGGTGGATCAGAAAGTGTCTCCAAACCTTTGGTCATATTATGTATTTTGTAATGCTGAAGCTTAAGCTCAGTCCACACAACTGTGGAAAGACAATATAAATATGACAGTGCAGCACAACTGCAGGAAGAGAGAGAGCTAATTACACCAATGAAAAATTTAAATCCTCTGCTGCCTCTAAACTGAGGCACTGAACGCAACCCCTTTCCTGTTTAGATGCAATTATACACTGAATAACTGAGGTCTCCTCTCATGCCATAAAGAGTTATGAAATGCATTGACCTAACAGTAATTTAATTGCAATCCGAAATAAGCAAATTAGCGCTGTTATCTAAAACAAAATACCAGCTAGTCGTTTTAGGAAAGGGAACTCTTACACATACACAGAGGTGATGCACCGAAACGACTTAACTCAAACATGTGCATCTTTTTAACATGAATGGAATATATTACATCCTCCAAAAGCAAATGAAAGACAAAACTGTGTTGACACATAAATGTGGAATCGAGTAAATGGACTAGTCCATCAGTCAACAAGTTGCATATCACTACACCTCACTATTCATCAAACTACAGATCCAACACAACTTGATCTCTGTATATATTCACACTGTGCCTGGAAGTTTCCAGTGTTACTGGAAAACAGCAATGACTGACAAGTAAGCTGATAATGATGCGTTAAAGATGTTGAAGAAAAATGGATATAAAACAAAGGTTCTATTCCAACAGGGCTCAAATACATGTAATGTTTCAGTAAAGAATAGATTAATATGGTAACGACAGTAAAGGGTAACTACAGTGAGTTTCCCAATTGAAATATTCCACCTATGGACAGTTCCCAGTAGCTTCTGTACAGCTTATGTGTCCTAATGGTTAAGATGAGTTGTAAAATTATGAAAATATGAAATTTCATAGGCATGTATAACTGAATTTGTAACTTCATCTCCTGTGCTGTTAGGGGGCCTTGCCACCATCCGGTGGGCCCACCCGATGATCCTTCTATTTAATCACAGACTAAGCAGACATTTCTTCCTCTGCCTCACAAAACATTTTCTTATTCTTTCTAATAGACTATCAACGGCAAAGTGGATATTCAGTAAAGAGACCATGGAAAACTCAGACACCACCAGCAACAGCGCATAGTAGGTGGGTTCATGCCGCTGTTGTTTGGGTCGCACTTTAAGGCACAGAATGCCTTTATTTGTCAACAGATCTACTAATGATCTCCCTGGCAATCCACACCGCACTCAACCACCTGGACAGCACCAACTCATATGTGAGGATGCTGTTTATCGACTTTAGCTCCGCCTTCAACACGATCATCCCTTCCAGACTCATCCACAAGCTCAGCACACTGGGAATAAGCAGCCCATTGTGCAGCTGGATCATGGACTTCCTCACCTGCAGACCACAGTGTGTTTGGATGGGTGAACACACCTCACCCTCCCTCACACTCAGCACAGGATGTCCCTAAGGCATTGTTCTCTCCCCGTTACTGTACACTCTGTACACCCACGACTGCACTACAACCTACAGTTCCAACACCATCATCAAGTTTGCCGATGACACAACAATAATCGGCAACATCACCAATGACGATGAGGGCCCATACAGAGAGGAGGTCAAGCTCCTCACAGAATGGTGTGCTGATCATTGACTTCAGGAAGGGGGGAAGAACGCACACACCACTGAACATTGGAGGCACGTTGGTGGAAAGAGTGAGCAGCTTTAAGTTCCTCGGTGTCCACTTAGCCGAGGATCTTACTTGGACAACCAACACTTCACACCTTGTCAGAAATGCCTAACAACGCCTCCACTTTCTACAAAGGCTAAGGAGAGTCAACCTGCCACAGCAGCTCCTCTGTAACTTCTACAGATCCACCGTGGAGAGCATCCTGACAAGCTGCATCACTGTGTGGTATGGTAGTGCCACTGCAGAGGGTGGTAAAGACTGCACAGCACATCACCGCATCTACCCTCCCACCCATACAGGACATCTATGACAAGAGATGTCTGAGGAAAGCAGTCCACATATCCTCAGACCCCACACACCCCAGCCATCCCCTCTTCCAACCTCTGCCCTCCGGAAAGAGCTACCGGAACATCCAAGCCAGAACCACCAGGTTCAGGAACAGTTTCTACCCTAGAGCTGTCAAACTGATCACACCAGCAACACCTAACAGAACATGACTACAACACTAAAGACTGCTACTGATTTGTAGTTCCTCTACCTCACAGGACTGTTTGCACCGCACTTTAACTCAACCTGTATACTTGAACATCCAGTTTTGTTTTTATTTTGTTCTTATTTATCTATATTTATTTATCTATACTGAACATCTGTACAAAGCATTTGGCTGTTACTGAACATTAAGCTGCTATTTTCCCACCTGCACTGTACACTTTATATATCCATAATTTGCACACATTGTTTTTGTCTATTGTCTTTGCACTACACTATTTATATATATATATATATATATATATATATATATATATATATATATATACACACACATTATTCAACTGCACTGGAGAAGGAGCCTGACCGTGTTTCGTTATACTGTACAACCCTGTATTGGTATAATGACAATAAAGTTGAATTGAATTGAATTGAATTGAATTGAATTGAATTAAATGTCCAAAAAACTTTTTAAAATAAGAAAAAAAAACATTTGTTACTACTACTACATACTATTGTTATTATTATTATTATTATTGTTGTTGTTGTTGTTGTTAGTATGCCTATAGTTAGTATATGATTTTTTGTTCTTTTTAATATCCACTTTTTTACCCAAGAAAATATAGTTCCAAGCACTGATTATAGCTGTACTATAGAGATGTGTACTTTTTTAATATAGGGCCTTTTATTGTCACTATGAAAAAGATTTAAGTGGAGCTTCCTCAGCATTCTGGGATGGATCTTATACAGGGACTATCTGCTTCTTATTTCTGTCATTTCTTATTTCTGTTTTCTTCTGAGCCATAGCTCTGTCATCACAAAACTGTCAGAGCCACGCTGACCTGCACTACTCAATTTCAGACAGGCCTCGAGTCTGGGCTCGAACCCTGTGTGGTTCTGCAGTGAAGTGGCTTCTTTGTCATAGGCTACAGACTGGCATGAACGCTTGCATGGGTGAATAATTCACTGATCTGGGATCAGGTTCTGGCTCCTGATGCCCTTTTCAAAAGAATGTTTATGCATTATTGATCTAGCATACAACAAACAATCGACTTTCATCTGCTTCATAATTTACTTCATCCTCCCTTTTCAAGACACATCCCTTTGTCGTCTGAGTCAAACCCGGGAAATTTACAGTGCTAGACCTGATGAGTTCGTTCCGGGCTTGACTGAGAACAGACGTTTCCTAGGAGAATGACTGATTAAGATCCATGCTAGCTTCATTTTCCAGCTGATATCTTTGCCTGGATGTGCTGCATCCCTAAGGAGGCATCACCCTTTATATTGTGGAACAGGAGAACTATTCAGTTACAGGTGAAATTCAGTTGAGTGGGTGCCAGAGAGCAAATGATGTCCCTCAGCGCATGTTGTCCAGCGTCCAATTTAAAAGAGTATTTTCTACTTGTCTGAGTCATATATTCCTCTATGTATCTCTCGATTGGTGGTGGTGGTGTGGGGAGGTATGAATACAAAGAGGTGTTAATCAGAAGATTGGATTTTCATTTGCTAGATGGAGATAATCAGCTCCACTCCAGTCTGTAGCAAATCCATAACGTTTAAAGACTACTGGTATCCAGATGAGATACATGCCAGTCAGCCAAGGTCTAATGAATGACTTAAAATAGACAGATGTTGAAACAGATGTTTCATAAATGTCTCATAAAATACAGACATTGTAAAGACTACATTGTAGGTATAGTAGGGTATTATATTTTTGTGTGTGTTTACATCATAATATTCCTAACACAGGCTAACTTCCTGACCTCACTGTAGACCCAGGAATCTGAGTCTGCAGGGTTTCCTGGTTCAGTGTAAGGAGGTAGCTACAGCGCCACCAGCTGGGCATTCTTGAGCAATCCATTGAATTTACCTCCAGAGCAGTCCAATGCATTATCACCTAGGGCTACTAATTTGTATTAGAGGGACTAATTTGACTTGCAGCGAAATGCACTTACAATATAGTGACTTTAGCATAAACAGCTGACTGCAGAACACAGAAAATCTGCTACACTTGAAATAGAGGAAAAACCCAATAGTGGAAAATTTACATAAAATTCAAGCAGAAATATTATGTCATGTAAATCATCACAGTCCAAAGACAAATCTCCAAAACAATAACAGAGGAGAGGAAGGTATTGTAAAGTGTTAAAGCTTTATTTTAAATGATTTTGGAGCATGTCTACTGGTCCATTTATCATGAAACCTGAATCATGAAACACAGTGGAAGCTGTTCAACATTTACAAAAGCAACAAAAATGGACCACAATGACAATTAAGTAGAATGCCAAAGGTCAAGTAAAGCAGACATTTCTTGTTTTAAGCTGGTTCTCGTTCTTGTTTTCATGTATGAGTAAAATTTGTTTTTTTGAGAACTGACAACTTTAGGCCATTTTTATTTGCTTGGGGAAATAATAACAAAATATGTATTATTTGACATTGTGGTAATGAGAACAGATGGCACAATCAGGTTAAGTTCAACATCTTCTTTGTACATGTACAAAGTAGGTCTTATAAATATCTTCCCACGGTCTAATAAATATATTTTACAGTATCTCTCTCCTCTCTATGTAACATGGGTGGGCCTTATCTTGGGTAGCGGTAACGCTTTCCTAACCAGTCATAAGGCTGACGTCTCTTGCCCCACCCACATAAACATTTTAGGAGTCTGAGAAACTTAGCATAGCCAAAAGCTAACAAGCATTGATTGTCTATCCATTTCTTCATTGAGCAATTGCTTCATACATCTGTTTGGTCATTTGTTTGTCAATTCATCTGTCCATCTGTACCCATGTTTGTCCATAACATTTTTGCCCAGTTAGCTTCACATAGCTGGATAACAAAGTTAGTTCTGTATGAGAGGCGGATCAGGAGTGTTGAGGTCAAGCTGCTCATTGACCACGCAGTTCTTAAATAAGGTGTGGGATGATATGGTGCACAGATCCTCTAGTGGAGACATACAAGGATTTATTTATTTATTTATTTATTAATTAAGACAACATGCTTGACATTCATTCCAACAGACAAAACTGCCAGCTTAACTGTGTAATTATACAACTAACAAAAAAACTAACTAACTTGATTTGGAAATATTAAATAATAATACAACACCACTCCCTGAAGTCTAAATTAGAGGTACAACTAAATACATCTCAACACAACTAATTAAGACAGCAATGAAGAAAAGGACCCAATGTATTTCATTGAATTTCTTTAAACATATAATTACATTTCCTGACAAGAGATAAGGAGATACCTAAGAATTTGGAAGAATGACATATGTTCTATTGCTACTTTAATTATTTAGCAGGATCCTCTCCTGCGTCTGTGCTCTATTCAAAGACAGGCCACCAAAGACACCAAACATATACTTTGTTCCACTGTAACATATGCACTGTTATACGATATGGCCAGAGATAAGAGAGACCAAAGACATTGATAATTAATTAGATAGGAGATAATTAAGTGACAAGCTCATCAATTGTGTACCAATACAAACTGTTAGGCATGCTGGAATTAGCATTTGAGTAGTTATCTATGTAGTTCATCATTCCAGTACTTCAGTTACGCTGACTTGCTGCTGGGCAAGGAAGCTGCTGAAAAATCCAAGATCAGTTTTTGCTAGTAGGTGGTTTCAGATGATAAAAGCTGATCTTTGATGGTCTATGTGGCAGACATACAGTAGGACAGGCTGAAAATCAAAGGTAGATAACCCGCTGATGTATTTTCTTTGGAGTTTGGTCAGCCAGCTTGGTCACAGTGGTTAGTTGGTCATTATTATGGTTGCTTGCCAAGAGCTTCAGGAATTGTTATGTTTACTCATCCTTTCATTGGCTATCTGCTCTTAAATGAGCTGAACTTTTGACTAGAGGTTGTAGAGTTGGGAAAGTGGTACTTCATCTTCTTACGTTAGATTCATGACTCCATGTATAATGAATCACTATCAGCTCTTGTGGTAAAAAGTGACTGGCCAGAATTAGCTAGTTAGCATACATCTGCACGTTATATTTATATCATGACTGTCCATGTAAAAATTCTGTCATTTTACAGATCAGCTCTATGTGGCTAATAGGTAAGATTTACAACCTGTGCCAATTAGAGCTCCAGATCATCTTTCTGTATAGTTAATAGTTACTATGTTTGCTAAGATGGTAGTTATTTATGTTCATGCTGTACAGCCCTTTTTTGTATTGTATTACTGAGCTGTATTGTGTAATTGTGTAACTGCTACTGGCTGCTAAATGTTCTTTTGGGATCTATGAAACATCTATCTATCTATCTATCTATCTATCTATCTATCTATCTATCTATCTATCTATCTATCTATCTATCTATCTATCTATCTGTCTATCTATCTGTCTGTCTGTCTGTCTGTCTGTCTGTCTGTCTGTCTGTCTGTCTGTCTGCCTGCCTGCCTGCCTGTCTGTCTGTCTGCCTGTCTGTCTGTAAAAAAAAGTTTGGCCCACTATAGGTATATAGTTTGCACTTACTTACAGAAACTCATTATCTTTCATAGCTCCTTATTAACCACCTGCTTGTTTCCAATCTCGCAGTACAACTGTGCTGGATTTGCCCCTCTTAGAGTGAGTCATCCCAAATTTAAATCTCAACCTTGGTTGAATGATTCTATTAGGACTGCTAGGAAAGAAAAGCAGGAAGGCTGTGTAACCTGGAGAGACGAGGAGGCTGGATGCCAGTTCCAGTCTGATTGCTTAATGTGAACAAACTAAAGTAATCAACAACAGTAGAGAAAGAACATGAAAAACAAAAACACAACAAGGAACGAGCAAACAGCGCCCCCGCAACAAGAGAAACCATGAAGACAAAACACCAAGGAGCTACAAAGGGAACAACACATAAATAAGCAAGGTGTGATGATGATCACCTGGAATCAGGTAGAGCCAGACACAGGGTGAGGGGTGTGACATGAGGGTGGAGACAAAGAGGATATAAAACCCAAATGAACAGAAGCACATGGCTCAGAGCACTAGACAGGATGTTACTGGCTGAGCGCAAATGAAGGAAGGACAGGCTTCTAGCTTCAGTTAAAGTTATGTTGGCTTAGATTTCAAGGAACTGCTTGGGATCTGCAAAGGGAGGATGTTCAGAAATGTCCTGGTTTTGCTGGATTTGAGTGCAGCACTAAACACTGTTGACCATGATATACTCACCGAGCTTTTGGAACACTGTGCTGGAGTTAAAGGTTTGGCTATTAATTGGTTAAATTGGTTTTCTTTTTTAGGTAACCTTTTTCAGTTACCAGTGGTAAATATTACTCTGCAACTGGGCTTCCCCAAGGATCCGTTTTAAGTCCTGTCTTTTTTTGTTATAAATATATGCTCCTTCTTGGTCATAATATTCTTGAGCATAACATCCCATTTCTTTGTTAACAAAGTGTACTTACTTTTGAATCTTGAGAAGTATTACTTTCCAGGAAGACTCAATGAGTGTATCATGGATATCAAGAATTGGATGACCCGCAACTTTCTTCAACTGAATGACAGCAAAACAGAGGCTTGTTTGGTCGCACCACATTATTCAAGAGCATGTAGGAAAGCCTGGCTCTTTCACGCCCCAAGAGAAGTTTTCTTTTAGAACAATACCCAATTAAAATCATTTCAAGATGGTGAAGTCAGCTTATTAACTAGTGTCAAGAAAAGAGAGCACATTACCCCAGTCTTGCCATTCTCGCAGTGGCTCCAAGTGCATTCCAGAATATATAATACATAAAATAGCACTAATGATTTTTAAAGTCTTCAATGCACATGGAAATGCTGAGGACATGCTTTGTATATAAGGACTTTTGAGGTCTGCATCCCAGTCAGTTCAATGGTCTTAATCAGTAAGGGGACTGTGCATTTGCTCTTGCTGTACCAAGACTGTGGAATGGTCCAGCAAGTGACATCAGACATCCCCCATCTGTAAGTGTTTTTAAATCCAAGCTTAAAACACTTTTAGCATTCCGCAGCTGTTAAATGTTTGAACTGTGGCTTGAGGACTATGTTAATATATGCTCAGTGTGTGAAAGAGGTGAACAGAGGTTGGAAATGGTTTTGTCCTGTACTGTAAAACTGGTTTTAAAGGTGCTATAAAATGTACCTACTTACTTATTAATATTTGATACTAATAATTAATATGAAAATTAGCATTTACTTGCTAGCTAGCAAACAATCACTCAGATAGGCATTATGAGTTTTCCTCTGTTACTCTGTTGCAGAGCAAAGTTAGATTAGAAGCTATGTTAGCACTTAGCAGTGATCACCCACTCCACAATGAAGCAAAGGTGATGGAAAATCTATAAACATCCTGGGCATGGCAGTTTAACTGTGACTCATGCCAGCAAAGGGCCAGGACCAAGAAAACAAGCCCACACACACTTTTTCTCACACACTGACACTCTAATGTCTGGCACAGGAGACATGTCACGCCTTGTCAGGAAAGAGGGTTTAGCTGTCACTCAGCTGAGCAGTGTAGCTCTAATGGTGACAAGCATCCCCCGTCAGTATTAAAAGGAGGAAATTGCTGCGCTCCCTTGTAGTAGAAAAAAGAAAATGAAAGAAGGATTAAGAGAATGCCTCAGGGTGCACACCAGAAGAGTCAAGGGAAGGGGTTTCTAAGTTCCTAGCAAAGTTAGCAGTAAACAAGTAAAAGAAAGTATGTCATGGGTTTAGCAATGCCTGTTCTGGCCAAAGATGTGTTTCCTTGTTGTTGTGAGGTTGGACAAGTTTTGCACTGGCGGTCAAAAAAATAAAAACTCAAAAATTAGAAATGTGCAAATTTAGAGAAGATTGTTAGCTCTCAAACTGATGTCTGCATGTCCAGCGAGGCCATGAGGTAGTTGTAATTTTCTGGACTGTTATCTTGAGAGAACCACTTATTTGCCTTGGGATCCTAAGAAAACAAAAGTTGCTGATGTTAACCTTAAGTTATTAACTTAATTAACTTTTTTTAAAAGTCTAACTTTAGATCTTAATATCTTAAGATCAAAATAAAATTATGTTGGGATCTCAAGATAAAAGTCTAAAAGTCATAAAATTATAGCTCATGGTTATAATTTAGCTATAATTTAATTATATTTTTCAACATGGCTAATTTTAATTATAGTAATACAGTCAGGGTCAGGGGTAACCCAGAAACTCAACGTTGTGTATTTTTAACGAACCTTCTAGCGGTACAGTGTGAATAATTAGGTATTTATGCACCTGTGTGCCACAATTTCTATTCAGGTCAAACACTGTTTTGGCCATTATTAATTGCTTTGAAAAGGATCTCTATCATATGTTCAGGTTTAGCTGATATTTCAAACTGATATTTAATGATGTATTGATTGTTCTGTAGAGCAGAATGTTTAGGTGATGTGGGGTTGCTGTGCTAAAAGCTCTGCATTTTATTCAGTTTTATGATATACCTGTTGGTGAAGACTTTGCTGTAGTTGTAAATGTGGATTTCCAGCATCTCGTTGCCGTCCACTTTGCTGGCAATGGGCCACCGAAAAGCCTGAAAAACAAAGCAAAACATAAATCCTTAACAGGTAAGATTATTTATTAAGATAGAAAGTCAATGCATCTACAGGATAAAATTAAAAAGGGACTGTATGAGCACCTTCGAAACAACTGCCATTATAAAATTTTATTTAACATTAAAAATGATTTCCATCCGCACAGTAAAAAATAAGCAAATAAATTACCCAATTTTTACTGGTAACGGAAATGAACTAAAGGTTACGTAAGCCTCTAACTGAATACTTTAGAGATAAACTGGGGGACGCTAATTACTGCTAATGACACCGCAGGAAATAACTGCTGAGCTTGATGATGTTTTGCATGAGTGGCCTTTGTCAGATAAGGAATTGCATATTTCATGGCCTGACAAGTCTGTACCACTCTTGATGCTGCCAGACAGAAACAAAAATGAATCTGAAAGTTATGGAGATTTCAGTCACCTGGAATCATTCTTTGAGCTTAATAAGGCAAAATGCTTTGTAATCAGTAAGAAACCATTCTAATTTTTATTAGGGCAGTGATGATATGCCTTTCCAAAGAAAACATATGGATTCTCCAAAGAAAAAATATGTAATAGAAAAGACTTTTACTTTACACTCCTACAACTCTTCAGAGTCTCTAACTCAGTGGGACTTCCCCTCTGGTGCTAGGGCGCCTGCCAGTGGGATGATCCATCAGTGTCCTCCTGCTTCCTGGACCAGGAGGTCCCATCTGCCGCACCCATCCATACAGCCAAAGCAGCAGCCCTGAGGGCTATGGAGAAGTGCCATTTCACACAGTGATAATGAGCAAGCGCAGCCCCCTGGCAATAGACTGCGGGACAGAGTCACTATTCAAGGCCATGAGGAGGAAAGATAGGACGTTCTAACAAAAGGCAGAGTTTAATCATGAGCGGAAAGTGCACTCAACAGCCCACTAAAGCAAGAACATTGCTATTGTGGTGACCACTGGCTTGAGCACAAGTAAAAGCTTTAATAAAGGAAACTGTCATCCACGGGACTGACCTTTTGACCTTTGTTTACTTCACCACAGTCAAAAAATAAACTTATCAGCTAGGTAAACAACACAAAACAGCACAACTCAAGACAAATTTCTATTTGGTAACTTCGATTTACTCATATTAAAGAGCTGAGTTCAGTGCCAGGACAGCAGTGACGTGATACAGATGAACCAAATACCATGATATGCACGAAATCTAGAAAAAAAAAGCTGAAAAAAGTGAAAAGCAGAATAGACAAGACGGAGGGAAGCTTGTACTCTGCTAGTTTAGATGATATTATGACAGAAAGGTACAAACAGAAAATTCATTCAAAAAACATATGTTGGACGTAATCCTTAAGATTTTCAACTAATTTCAACTACAGATTTGTCTGCTTTCAGAGCCATAGATATAAGCAACTACTTCATCCTTCAGACCTTCGTTTAATCGAGAGAACATATGAAAACATGTAGACGTATTGAGCAGTTGGGTCAACCTCTGAACCACGGTGTTCCCCAGTGACTGTCATTTGGTTTTCTTTCACTGTTCTGTGAATAATAGTAATTCAGCTAATAGTAATTCAAAGCTTCTTCATATGTTATGGTTGAATACTTAACATAGGTTAACAACTCTCAGATCACTCTCAGAAGTGAAACGGCACTAAAGACATGGATCATTTCTTAAATAATTAATTACAGCGCAATACAGTTGCATGGCAAATGGAGTATTTTGCACTTGCCTGTCTTTTGTGTAACTGTTAATCCTATTTTTAGTGTCATTTTTACTGTTTACTGTGCAAAATTGAATACCCTGTTTCTCCTGCCTGCAGATAAAGCTTGACTCAGCTTTTTATTTGCCGGGTTTCGCCCATTCTACCTTAAATATTGCAATAGATGCCGGAAAGTGACTACTGGACTGTTCAAAGTGGAATGGAAAAACAGGTAGATAGGAAGCTGATGAATAGAAAGCTGACTACAGCGTTGCTGCAACTACAGAATACGGTTTGTAATTTTGTTTATCAATCATTTCTTTGTCTTTTCCCCTAATGAACAACAACCTTTGGTACTCATTAAGAACTCCTTGTGATTTCTCAGCTAGATTAATTTTAGCAACTGTAAAAATTGCAACACAATAGGCATTTCTTAGTGTGGAGAGCAGCCCAGCGTTGCTACATCCTAAAATACACTAACTTACTAAATATCGGCTTGGCTTTTAAAAGCCTGCAAGAGCTCTGCGACCTGAAAGGGTTTAACAGAGATGCTGAGTTGTCCTTTTTCTTGCTAAACAGGAAAGATATTTTGCTTTTTATGACTATCTACTAAAACAGGCAATCAATGTGATAAACGTGCTTTGCATTGTGGTGGATTGCAGCTGTAAATTATCCAGTTAGCTTGTTACCGCTGTTCTGTTGCCTCTGTTATTTAAAAAGCCTAGCTAGTCACTATTCTCAGACAATTTTAAGTGCTGTCCATGCTGTCGTTTTGCAAACACAACCTATACAACCACTTAATTACTTAATAGATACCTGACTAAGTGCATGCTGCATATAGCTACCAGATGTATGCTGATCAGCTCTACATGATCAGTGATATTTGTTTGCTTGCGGTGAAGGACGTAGCTGATTAATACTTGTTTACGTGTTCACAAAGAAATGATAAATACTCTAAGAATACTCCACTCAGACTACTTATCAGATTCATTCACTCTGACAAGAGACCGCGCCACAGGAAGTACTCTTCTACATGTTCGATGCAATTACATATTTTCACCAGAGAGGTCACTAAATCTCTGAATCTACAAAACTTATGGATTGCTCCTTTGATAAAGTGTTATTGTCATTCTAAACAGACAAATCTTAAGATACCCAAAAAAGCAACTCAATGAGGATTTTAAACAGCAACAAAGTTGAGCACTTTATTTAAAATAAACGCTAGTTTATAGTTTAATGAGTACTGTAAAATAAATGCTAATTTCCACCTCTAAGTTTAGTAGTAACAAACACCTCTACCGGTGTTTGTTACTATGCTGTTTGAAAGTCACATCTGATGTAACCAGAAAGAAATCGACTTGCTCAGTTTTTGCTCAGTATGGCTGCATCACTGTACAATTATCATCCAGTAGATCATTCTTACAAAGAGTGCCATCAATACAGAATGTTTCAGAGCGAGATAATACAACCAGCAGTTCAAGACAGTGAATGAGAAGGCAGTTCTAAAAACCCAGCTGCTCCAGCTGAGAGGTGCTGAATATGATGACTATAATGAGTTTCATTGATCATTCAAGCATCCAGGGAGGTCTAATAAACCCTGCAAGAGGAGCTCAGAGACGAATACACACACAGACTAGATGACTAGTTACAAAACAAATGCTGAATGACCAGTGGAATGGGAACTTGGGGTTATGAGCAAGCATGACATTAACCACTCCCCAACATGACATTAACCACCTCCCAACCCTCCAGCTGTTACAAATGTGTGTTCAGAGACACTCAGGTCAGGCTTATGGTCTGAGAAGTTTTAATGTTGGATTTTACTGTAATAAGATACTGATGTACCGTCCTGAGCAGCCTGTCTTTGAATATTGTAGTGAAGGGGTGAGGCATCTCAGGACTGATGGTTTTGTGCTTTTTTGTATTCGACTTTATATTTCACATCTGGTGTTCATTTCACACAAGTTTGCTTTGATTACAAGGCATATTTCAAGCCCACAGATACATATAAAGTTTGAATATTGGTTTTAATATCTTTTATAATCTTTATTTCTACATTCTATCTACATTTCTGCCCACACTGTTTAATAGAAGGAATTTTAATTCATTTGAATGCTTTATATTCATCAATTGATCCCAATGTAAAAATGTTCTCTCTAGATGATCTGTTACTTCTTTTGCATGCAACTATTGGGTACAGCTGCAGCATGCCTTCAAATGTATCTTTGGGCTTGGAATATGAATGAAAGCATGAAAAAGTTATGGCACATTTTAGTGTTGTGTAAAGAATCTCTAGTTCTCTAATCTATAGGAAACATTTCTGCACACAGTGTTTATTGGATTAATTTTACATTCACTGAAATGTTACATTTATTAATCATGCAGTGTAGAAATGTTCTCTACAGATGATGTGTTACTTCTTTTGCTTATAACCTTTGCATACAACTGCCTTTATATTTATAGCTTGGAATATGAAAGAAAACATTAAAATGTCACCCTGAACACAGCAGCAGGGGACAACCACCACAAGTCCTGCCTGACATGGATGATATAGCAGGCAGACCCTTGCTAACCACACAACTCACAAAATAGCACAACCAATCTTATTACACCTGTACAGCAAGGTTGCATGTGCCATGTGCAACCCCTGCCGAACCTGATTGGCACACAAGGCAGAGCCCTGTGGAGGACAGCAAGGCAATTCAACAGCAGGACTGACATGGGAATGGAAGACTCTGTTCCAAAGGTGGTGCGGTGAGGCACGATGGTCATGCTGGCAAAAGGTGAAATCAAGCCAAAGCAAAACTGTCAAGGACTTATTTTCATTTTGAACATCAACATAACATATAGTTTAGCGTTGCCCCAGAACTCTTATTGGTGTTGCTCAGTACTTGCTACCTAGACTGGGATCTGAACCCCCATCTCCCACATGGCATGGTAGCTCTCTGGTGGCTAGTGGCGTTATCCGATAAGTCACATGTGGTTATATAATGCTAGTTTTATATATCTATATACCCTTGTTGGCTGATGTGCGAGTATGCGGCTAATTAACTATCAAAGCTAACGTTAGTGATTGACAGATTGTGCTCGCAAATCAGTTTTCTTCCAAATGTTTGTTTAAATCAAACCTTATTTTTAACTTTAGTCACCAAAATGAAATGCTTTAGACCACACATGCATAGCCATTTTGCTCTACTGATACACTCATATTCCTGTTGAGTTTGAACTTTTGTATGATTACACCTTAAGCGAGGACAGAGGCAATCTATATATAAATCTTAAAAATAGTTAATGGGACCAAAATGCAGCCTGTGTTGTCTTTATTAAGGTGAAGGGGGGGAGGGGAGCTGCTCCTCGACTACAGCGGCTGCCCAAGCCCAAAAATGACAGAGTGACAGCCCTGTGACAGCTCTGCCTGTTACACACACACACTCATAGACACCTCTCAAATCTCTGCAGCACTACCAGTTAAAGCCACTCCCCAATTCAACTTTACAAACTTAAAAGCTATTCTTCCACTTGAGCATAATGTTTCATCACAGCATGTTCTGCCACTGTCACCCCCTTTTTATATAAACGGGAGAACATTGTGCTATTAGAGAGATGTGGGTACTGTACAGCTAAGAGAACACTGTGCTATTAGAGCGATGTGTGTACTGTACAGCTAAGAGAACACTGTGCTATCAGAGCGATGCGGGTACTGTACAGCTAAGAGAACACTGTGCTATTAGAGAGATGTGAGTACTGTACAGCTAAGAGAACACTGTGCTATTAGAGCGATGTGAGTACTGTACAGCTAAGAGAACACTGTGCTATTAGAGAGATGCGAGTACTGTACAGCTAAGAGAACACTGTGCTATTAGAGAGATGCGAGTACTGTACAGCTAAGAGAACACTGTGCTATTAGAGAGATGTGAGTACTGTACAGCTAAGAGAACACTGTGCTATTAGAGAGATGTGTGTACTGTACAGCTAAGAGAACACTGTGCTATTAGAGAGATGTGAGTACTGTACAGCTAAGAGAACACTGTGCTATTAGAGAGATGTGAGTACTGTACAGCTAAGAGAACACTGTGCTATTAGAGAGATGTGTGTACTGTACAGCTAAGAGAACACTGTGCTATTAGAGAGATGTGAGTACTGTACAGCTAAGAGAACACTGTGCTATTAGAGAGATGTGGGTACTGTACAGCTAAGAGAACACTGTGCTATCAGAGCAATGCGGGTACTGTACAGCTAAGAGAACACTGTGCTATCAGAGCGATGCGGGTACTGTACAGCTAAGAGAACACTGTGCTATCAGAGCGATGCGGGTACTGTACAGCTAAGAGAACACTGTGCTATCAGAGCGATGCGGGTACTGTACAGCTAAGAGAACACTGTGCTATTAGAGAGATGTGAGTACTGTACAGCTAAGAGAACTATTAGAGCTGTGCTATTAGCTAAGAGAATAAAACACTGTGCTAGAGATGCGAGTACTGTACAGCTAAGAGAACACTGTGCTATTAGAGCGATGCGTGTACTGTACAGCTAAGAGAACACTGTGAGCTATGTGATACTGTACAGCTAGAGATGTGCGATTTGCTGAGCGATGCGGGTACTGTACAGCTAAGAGAACACTGTGCTATCAGAGCGATGCGAGTACTGTACAGCTAAGAGAACACTGTGCTATTAGAGCTATGTGAGTACTGTACAGCTAAGAGAACACTGTGCTATTAGAGAGATGTGAGTACTGTACAGCTAAGAGAACACTGTGCTATTAGAGAGATGTGAGTACTGTACAGCTAAGAGAACACTGTGCTATTAGAGCGATGTGAGTACTGTACAGCTAAGAGAACACTGTGCTATCAGAGCGATGTGAGTACTGTACAGCTAAGAGAACACTGTGCTATCAGAGCGATGTGAGTACTGTACAGCTAAGAGAACACTGTGCTATTAGAGCGATGTGAGTACTGTACAGCTAAGAGAACACTGTGCTATTAGAGCGATGTGAGTACTGTACAGCTAAGAGAACACTGTGCTATTAGAGAGATGTGAGTACTGTACAGCTAAGAGAACACTGTGCTATTAGAGCGATGTGAGTACTGTACAGCTAAGAGAACACTGTGCTATTAGAGCGATGTGAGTACTGTACAGCTAAGAGAACACTGTGCTATTAGAGCGATGTGAGTACTGTACAGCTAAGAGAACACTGTGCTATTAGAGAGAGATGCTATGAGTACTGTACAGCTAAGAGAACACTGTGCTATTAGAGCGATGTGAGTACTGTACAGCTAAGAGAACACTGTGCTATTAGAGTACTGTGCTAAGAGAACACTGTACTGAGATGTGAGTACTGTACAGCTAAGAGAACACTGTGCTATTAGAGCGATGTGAGTACTGTACAGCTAAGAGAACACTGTGCTATCAGAGCGATGTGAGTACTGTACAGCTAAGAGAACACTGTGCTATCAGAGCGATGCGGGTACTGTACAGCTAAGAGAACACTGTGCTATTAGAGCGATTCGGGTACTGTACAGCTAAGAGAACACTGTGCTATTAGAGAGATGTCAGTACTGTACAGCTAAGAGAACACTGTGCTATTAGAGAGATGTGAGTACTGTACAGCTAAGAGAACACTGTGCTATTAGAGCGATGTGAGTACTGTACAGCTAAGAGAACACTGTGCTATTAGAGAGATGTGAGTAATGTACAGCTAAGAGAACACTGTGCTATTAGAGAGATGTGAGTACTGTACAGCTAAGAGAACACTGTGCTATTAGAGCTATGTGAGTACTGTACAGCTAAGAGAACACTGTGCTATCTGAGCGATGTGAGTACTGTACAGCTAAGAGAACACTGTGCTATCTGAGCGATGTGAGTACTGTACATGGTAGTAAAGAAACAGCCTGGTTTCCCTTCCTGCTGTAAATGCCACTGCTACAACCGTCAAGTCACACAATTCAAGCACTCAAACAGCAATTTGGATGGTGGCACTACAAGAAGCTTATCCAGGATGGTGGATGTTGGGGGCCGACCTTTTGGGAAATACGACAGCTTAGTCCTTGAAATAATAAGTGAAGGCTTCTTCTCCTGACGTTAATATAAATATTTCATGAGGGTCTAGATGGCCAAGAGTTTAGAGGGAGGGAAGGTTTGTGCTAGACAAGTATGCCTGAATCTTGAGGGAAAAAAACAATCCTGTAAGGCATCCGACATGCTCTAGTAACTATTAACAAGAAACTGGAATATCTAGCTTGTGTGAGAGGGTCTGTAAGAAGCCACGCTTCTCTTCCCAGGAGATTACAGCCATTCCAAATCTCTCCAGTAGCACACAGGAGTAATACTGAGCGAAATATCTCCTTTAGCTTCTGGATCGGAGGAGATAGAGAACAAGCCTAGAGACAGGAAGACACAGATTGGATTGAATATTAAGAGTGATCAGAAAATAGGCTTACAACAGTACATGAAATGAAAAGGTTCATGTCCTGAAAGGTTTTTTTTTTTGGGAACCAATAGTTGATTTGTGGCAAAGGAAATTTTTTTGGTAGCTATATACACTCACCATTAAAAAAAAAGCTTCTTCTCCTGACGTTAATAACTGACAGGATTTCATGAGGGTCTAGATTTGACAATGAGAGACAGAGGGACTTCGCAGAATACTGTGCTAGACAACAGTATGCTGTCTGCAGAAGGGATTGAGGAAAAAAAAAACAATCCTGTAAGACATCCGACATGCTCTAGCAGCCACAATATACAAACTGGAATATCTAGCTTGTGTGAGAGGGTCTCTAAGAAGCCACGCTTCACTTCCGACAGGAGATTACAGCCATGTCCAAAGTTACAACTCTCCAGTAGCACACACACAGTAATACTGAGCGAAATATCTCAATTTAGCTTCCAGACTCCGGATCGAGAGTTAGACTCAGGAAGCCAGATACAGGAAGACACAGATTGGATTGAATATTAAGAGTGATCAGAAAATAGGCTTACAACAGTACATGAAATGAAAAGGTTCATGTCCTGAAAGGTTTTTTTTTTTGGGAACCAAAAGTTGATTTGTGGCAAAGGAAATTTTTTTGGTAGCTATATACACTCACCATTAAAAAAAAGCTGCACCCAGAAGTAACCAACTGACAGGAATGAAACCTGGTGGGTAGATTTGACGTTGTGAGACATGGACTTCGCAGAATACTGGTCATGCGAATATTACCACAGCATGAGGTTGCAGAAGCGGATAGAAGAAGGCACATACCAGCTACATAAAGGATCTGTAAGACCTTCTCGTACCATGGAGAAGCAGCCACAATTACGAACATTCAGCATCACTGCATCACTGGCAGACAGCTGGATGACATAGGCCTGCATGTACACACACAGTTACAACGACTGCCCATAACACCACACAAACGTCCTCAAAGACCTCAATGGTGGTATACCAGACTGTCATGGGAGTGACTCAGGATCGCAGCAGGACATCTGCATGTGGCCTTAGCAATCATAGCGGCCCGACAGCATACTGAAAGACAGTACTTTTGCATGTGTAGTTTAATAAATGTTGCCCATATTAATCTAGATTTATCATCATTTATTGTTCCTGGTAACATTTATCTTCCTTCTCAATAGTATTGCAATCCAACACTTCCTTCTGGGTGCAACTATTCTTATGATAATGAGCGTATTGCTTCTCTGTCTTTTATACTTTTGTTGTCTCTCTTTTGTTGCCAGTCACAACTACACAAGTTTTTGACTTGAAGGCAGGTTTCTCTTATTCTTAGCAAAAATGTACAGGTCCAGACTGAAGGTGTGTTAAATCAGTATCTGACCAGGAGATCAAGGAACTAGCAGTATCTGGAGTTACAAGGTCAAGCTTTCTTTGAGCGTTCCATAAACCAATGCATTTGTCTACGTGCACTCCACCATTAGTTCTGTGCAACTGTACTAACTATGATTTGTGTTTCCCATGATCCTCTATTGCTCAGGAGACCCATATCTTCTGCGCTGGAGAATTGGTTTATTAGTGCCGCTCTTTGTTGCTATGGAGATGAATCTTATCAGTTTAATATTAGTCTCGGCCTCAGTCCTTATTTTCAGGTTGTTCATTTAAGATAGCACTAATTACATTTACTAAAATAGCATGTCACTCATACAGAGTGTTACGTTTACATTCAATAACCTGAAGATTATTTTCCACACTGTATATAGCAGATTTCTCTTTTTATCCAAGACTTTCTATTCTAATTGTCTTTCTCTGCATAAAGTGCACCCTACCTTAGGTCACGCCAGCTTTACTGTAGTAATATAGCTCAGCCTGTCCAAACCTTTTCTTATTTCCCTAGAGAGGGAAGTTTGCCTTGCAGTACACAGACGATTTTATCTCTCTATCTGTGTGTGCACCTTTTTATTATGCTGCTCCTAAAATAGCCATCACAAGCAATACAATCATTTTATGTTTGTATAATTGGATAAAAAATGGAACTAAAATTCAGGAATAATAGCATATGTATCTATCAAAGGTATGGGAGTCTTTGTTTCACTTGTTTGTCTATTTATTCACTTGTTCAAATAAAACATTGACTTGAGTGCTGCTTAGCCCCACAGGCTGTTGATCAGTGAAACTGTGCTCTCTTTAGAGATGAAGCTCCTGCCAGTACCTTTAGTAAGAGTTGGGATGGCATTCGTGATCCAGAACTAATCATTCTACCTTAGTACCTGATCTCACTAATGATGATGTGGCTGAACAGAATCAAACCCAGAAGAGTAGACACTGTTGCCACAGTTAATGTCCCTTAGTACATTTGAATATTGACAAATCATTGGATAAGCTGTTGTCTATAAACCTTTGGACACAGAGGGGGCGGAGTATTTGGTTCAGGTATAAGCCAGGTCAATGAGACGCTTGTGTTTGCTCTTGTGATTTTTCTTTGTGGCTTAGATTTAGCATAATAATAAATTCAGTTCATCATATGATTTAAGGAGGCTCACTGGTGTAAACAGTAAACAATAGCGGAGCTGTTTTGTCAGTAGAACACAGTGTTAGACTGCATTTCTGTCATGAGGAGCTTAATTACAGCAGTCAAGAACAAATGCACAGAATTCTTGCAGACAGAGGACAAAGGAAACATTCCTTTAGGACGTCTACTGGCCAGGGTCAGAAGTATGTACTGGAGATGTGCAGACATGCACACGCAATGTGCATAAATAGCCACTCAGAAAAATTGTTGCTATGGGCACACAGAGTTTTTGAAAATAATATTCAAGACAAATTATGCTCAGTTCTGAAGTCACGGAAGAGCAGAGAAATTTCCCTGTTTATTTTTATCTCAGCATGCCTCTGCTTAATGAAGTCAACTGAGCCTAAAACTCAGTAAGAGGCAACATGACTAGCACTAAACCAAAAATTAGATTTATGTAATCATTACACCGTTTAAGTAATCTACTCATCCAACAATCTTTCAGTGAGGATCCAAAGTGTGCTTTTAGGTGACATGATGTCATTTTATAGACTTTTGGAATTGCTTAGATGCATATCACATAATTATACCCCATTTCCCAAACCTCCACCACCAAAACCTCAAAACTGCTTCCAGTGTAAGGTCAACCATCGAGCACTGTTTTACACATCTTAGTACAGGGTTTGGACAATGAAACTGAAACACCTGTCATTTTAGTGTGGGAGGTCTCATGGCTAAATTGGACCAGCCTGGTGGCCAATCTTCATTAACTGCACATTGCACCAGTAAGAGCAGAGTGTGAAGGTTCAGTTAGCAGGTAGGAGCACAGTTCTGCTCAAAATACTGCAATGCACACAACATTATGGGTGACATACCAGAGTTCAAAAGAGGACACATTGTTGGTGCACGTCTTGCTGGCGCATCTGTGACCAAGACAGCAAGTCTTTGTGATGTATCAAGAGCCACGGTATCCAGGGTAATGTCAGCATACCACCAAGAAGGACGAACCACATCCAACAGGATTAACTGTGGATGCAAGAGGAAGCTGTCTGAAAGGGATGTTCGGGTGCTAACCCGGATTGTATCCAAAAAACATAAAACCAAGGCTGCCCAAATGACGCTGTATTGGCCGCAAAAGGAGGCCCTACACCATGCTAATAAATGAATGTGGTCCAAAACCAGGTGTTTCAGTTTCATTGTCCAACCCCTGTACTTCTTTCCTTAAAAGAGCATTTTAACTAAATGTCAATGTGCATGCTTGAAATAGGTATTTTCAGTACCATTACACGCTGTCATCACGTATCACTGCTGCTTGTGTGGTGAAGATAATACATTTGCATTCGCCTCATGTAAGCTAAGTATAGCTTTTGCCTGGAAAGTAATTTAACTTTACAACCTGAACATACAGCTTTCCTTTCCGCCTACTGATACTCAGATTTGCAGTAGCACCTCGGCTAGTCTGCCTGACATCTCTTCACGCATGGCAGCCCACAGCCTGAAAATCAATCCTAGCAAGACCGAGCTGCTATTTTTTTTAGGTTCTCATCATGATCTCATTCGAGAACTTCATGATTGTCCCGTCTGAGGACTTAATAAGCTTTGGTATGATTAGCAGTCATCGTTCTCAGCTCATATTCTGAGTAACTCAGTAATCACTGTTTCTCTTCTACATCCTCGAGAGGTTTTAATGCCTTCTCTTCAGAAAGCCAGAAAGCCACCCACATGCTTGTTCAGTCTCTTGTCATCTGGAGGCTTGACTACCGCATCTTCCTCCTGGCTGGTCTTCCCATGCAGGTCATCAAACCCTTGTGACTCCAGTTCTCCAACTGATCAAAGTTCACTTGTGCCACTCCACTGCTGTGTTCCCTTCACCTGCATCCTGTAGCTACTCACATTAGAAATAAAACCCTGATGTATGGTCAAAGCCTGATTGGCATCTTCAAGCTTCGAGTAAAGCTTAGCTTGCATGGAATTCTTAGATGCATGGAATTCAAGCATCAAAACTCTTCCCAGTCTTAGCACCTCAATAATAAGACAAACTCCAGCAATTAAGAGCTTTACATTTAAAGCTTGAAGACACATTCTTCTCAAAGACACAAGAAGCACCACTACATCTTTCCAAACTGCTACAAATGCAAATGCATTTCAACATCTCAAACACAATTACTTTCTAACATGTACAAAGCGTTTACTTGCAAATCTATGAATTTTCTTTACACAGACTTTATTATTAGAAGTGGCTAAGTAGGTGCAATAACTCAAGGCGCCCAGCAACAATTGTAAAGCAGGAAGACTGAATTATTCACTCTCAGTCTCACATACACCTCTCTCTCTCTCTCTCTCTCTCTCTCTCTCTCTCTATTTTCCTCCTCTCTCTTCGTCTTCTTCCAATCTGTCCTTCCTTCTCTCTCTCTCTCTCTCTCTCTCTCTCTTTCTGACAGCACTGGCCTAGTCCTGCGGTGACTTAGCCTTCATTATAATGGAGAAGTGAAGTCGCATCAAGGCTAAAAGGCTCTGCATGTGAGCCAGTGGAGAAATGGAACTGCACAGCTTCAGAGGAATCAATGCTTCTCTATCAGATACAGCATGTACACTGGTACTGACATCAAACTGCATCCCTAATAGGCCTAGCCTGTAGAGTTTCTTACTGTCTTCCTTCCCCATGCGTCTGGTTCTCTCTCATCCTTTCTTTCAGGCAACTGTAACTTTCTTGTTTCTGCCTGTACATCTCTCGCTCTCCAGTTCTACTTCTTTATTATGCCTTTTTTTAAAATGAACATTCTTGTGTCTCTTTCCCATTCATACCCAACATTATTTCCTCCCATTTTTCTGTTTGCTGCATTGCATGGGATGTTGCATCATAAATTGCTGATTATAAGCCAACAGTGTTTTTCTGACTGTCTCTCACATTACTTCTTTCCAATTTTACCAGCCATATGGCTTCACAGCATGAGCAGCACTGTCATCAGCAACATAGCAGATATTTGGCCTATGGTAGATCTTTCTATGACCTCATCTACTGGAGGCTTCGCCATCCTGGTATTTTTTAATGCTATGGCTTGGGGAACTAAATTCACAGCATCGAACCGAATCATGTTGTGTTACCTTAGGCCATATGGCTTGGGTTCTGTTCATCCACGCAGTGGGTTTGAGAGAGTTTGCTGGCTTTATCAGACACCAGAGAACGCCCTCAGAACTCTGACATATCAGGTCTAGGTTTACACTGAACAATTTTTGTTCTCACTCCATGCAGTATTGCATAATCACACTGCAGGCAAAGCATTGCAGTGCTGAACCTGGAATGTTCTTCAGCCTTTACTCTAAATCAGTACATGGACGTTTTGCAAGCTGTACAGCTCACAGATTTCCAGTCAATTCCATCTAAAGAACTTGTTCAGAACCATTCAAACTTAGCTCAACTATTGATCCAATCTCAAGCTTGAAATGCTTCTCACAAAGCAGAACACAATCCCAGAGTTGGCTGCGACATTTTCCTTATCCTCTGCACCAGATTCAACAGTAATGCTTTTAGGCTCCCTGAAAATTTCTTGCATGACCCCTAAGTCACAGAACATACATAAAAACATGGATCATGAAGAGAATCATAAAGGAATATTAAATTAATTAATATAAAATGTTGGTAGCTGAAAGGTTTCTGGAAAGCACATATAGGGCTAAATAACATTAGCTTAGCTATAGTCAGTGTAACTTGGTGCTTTATTGATACTGATAATTGGAATCATTGTGGAATAGAAAAACATCAGAACATAACAAGCTAAGTTTAGTGAGCAGTGATGTAAGTTTCATTCTTGTATATTCTTTTCATACAGCTTCTAAACACTGGGTGCAAACATGAGTTAGTTGTTTGCTAGACAATCTTGTTTTATTAGAAATTGTAGAAGATAGAACAGATTGATTTCTGCCTATTTTCATAACCACTAATGAGAGATAAACTATAAAGGGGCTTTTCCACAGCATTGTATGGCTCAACTTAACTTCCTTTTGGTACCTGTTTCCTCTGTATTTATGCAGATATAGAGCCCCGTTAACGAAGCTGGTCATGACAGTGGACATACGTTTTGTTCAGAAGAAGTTGATGGCAGAAAGACATCGGACAAAAAGAAGGAGAGTTTGGGAATTACTACATCAGAGTTCTAACAAGGAGATGATCCTGGTTGCTCATGGGTGATACAATAGGGTACACTGACCTGAAATGTGATTTTAGGGTGGAAAGTGGCTACAGCAGTGATTTTCTCTGAACCAGCAGTATTGTGCAACATTTTTATCATATCACTCCTATGGACAACAAAAAAACTGTGTGTGTATATATATATATATATATACACATATATTTTCTCCCTCTCTATTATATTTTACTTATCATAGGATTTCTACATTCATATATGTAGTATGTTTAGTTAGTATGTATATTAATGCTGCTCCACAGCAATAACCTGAGCCTCACCACAAGCATTTCAATACATGTCAAATCAAAAGAGTGAAATTCTTTCGCAACTGCCTTTTACTTGTTAACATATTATTTTTAGGTGTACAAGAGAATAGGTGTACCTCATTTCATCTCACCCTAGTTAATTTCCAAGGCCTCAGGCTCCTCCTGCATCTCCACATAAGCACTGAGCCACCAGCCTTACTTTGGTATCAATATATTTTCAGAAAAAAAAACATTAAGCTTGACATTTCAAGGAAAATGTCATTTCATCTTCTTGTTTTATAAGTAAACATGAGTCTCATATAGAGAAATAATGATTTTTTCACTTGAGTGGAACTGAACTATCATCTACTCTTTCAAAGACTGGAGTAGAGAAGCCTCGCCGATTCTGGCCTGAACAGCTGGAGGGTTTCTTACGCAGACAGAAGCATTGAGTAGACACAAACTCTTCTCACACTGTTACAGTCTCTTTCAGTCAATTTCAAAGCAAACTTTACCAAAACTATAAAGTAGCTTTATGATGGAAAAAAACACAAAACACACAAACTACTAATTACTATTACAGACCAGGCCGCTTTGACTGTTTAATAATACCTTTTAATCTTATTTTAAACTGATTTATGAAAAGAGTAGTTATTTAAATAGCCAAAGAATACAAAATGGCTGAAAATAATGATGAAAATAATTAGATTGTAAAAGATGAATTATGAATAAATGCAACTGGAAATGCTAATGTATAGGTACATTACATGCCCAGAACCCTGTGAAATCATGGCTGATTGATCAAGAAAGATGCGCTGAAATGACTCAGTATTGATAATGATGTGATACTGGCCAAAATCTGTGGTGCACAAAATTGTAGTCATTTTAAATGTTTGATGGTGCTGACCAATCAAAAACACTGCTAACAGTTCTGTGTGTATGTCATTTCTCTAGGTTAAGCAACATGCATCCAATTCCAGTGTATTACTTACAGCTTAGTTTTCTAAGAGAGCGAAACAGAGGCGGCATCGGTCTGGTATCAGCAGGTTGCGGTATCAGAATCAGTACTGGAAATTATGAAATGGTATTAAGCCTCCCTGATTTTAATCAGCGATTTTTAAATTGAGTTATCATACCTAAGCACAAAAGCCATTTTAAAGCACTAAGCGATGTGTGATGTAAAGCTAGATGAGACATAAGTGATGTGAGGCTGGAAGCCTGTCACAGAAAAAGCAGGAAAATGGAAAGAAAGATACCTGGAAGCATGGTTCCTTCCCTGCAGGGCACAGTATTGAACCAGACAAGAGTTTTATCCACCCAAGACAGGGCACTTTGTTTTACAGAGACTTAAGTAGCTCAGAGCCCAAACAATCACAACTGCACTTGCTACTGCACAGCAGCACACAAACAAGCGAAATCAATGCATAAGTCCCTTTAGAGAAGTGAACTTTAGGTAAAGTTGCTCCACACTTCTTAAACTCGATAGGGACAGGGATAAGAGACTTGGAGATGGAGATGGAGATGGAGATAGGTAAGAGATTTAGCCTGGATCAGCAGTCAGGAGGCTGATAAGTACAAATGTTTTAGTAGAGACTATTACTGTATTTATTTGAACTGATGTTCAAGAAATGGCCAGCATTACTGTAAAGGTAGGTCTGTGGGTAAACCAAACTAATTTAGACTGATAATTAGATGTACAATCTGCCTTTGTGGATTTATGCCATGTTGCAGTGGGGACTGCATGTCAGAATGAATTAACTGAATTTTCAGACAAATGTTTTGAGAAAACAAATATAACCACTCACCAAAACTTCACTCACACTGAGCAGGAATCCCCATTACAATAAACTATCACAACAAGATAATCCTGGAAAACGTATGCTTACTCTATATATTTATTAAATACTGTTTACATCTACTCCTTCTTATAACTAATATTAGTAATAGAAACAAAAAAAACATTATTATTAAACATAATAATAATAGTAATAGCAGGGTTGGGTTATCTACCAACTTCTACTAATACACAGCACAACATCATTACGCAGGAGAAAATAATGGGTCTTAGTATAAAAACAATACTATTACTACAGCTGCTAAAGGAGTTTACAACAGCAGAAAGTACTTGGTACATTTTGCCTAAAATATAGAAATTAAGCTGCAAAAACAGCCCATTCTGAATTTATTGTTTTTGTAATGGTTTTGTAAAACCAGTGCATTTACATATATCCACCCATTCACACTGACGTTACAAGTATTTCTGCCTCTGACTGTCCAATACTAAAAAACATCAGTCTGTAGTTGTATGTTTAGAAAACTCTTGTTAAATTAATTAAAAAAATAAATTTAATTAAAATGAATTAAAAAGGTTTTATTGAAAATTATTTTCAATTTTACACATTTCAGTGCACAAATCCTTTTTTTTTTTGCTGTTTGTTTAGCACAACAACAACAATCGGTGCAAAATCTGTACATTTTCTAGTTTTTGTTTTTTTCCACTAGATTAAATTCAAATTAAATACAAATTGTAAATTAAAATTCCATAATTAAGTTTGTTTCTTGTAACAGATGTGGACAAACATCTACATATGACTTTATACTGGTTAAAAAGAGATTGAATAAAACAGTCATGTAAAACTCTATTACACAAAACAAAAAAAACAAACAAAAAAAAAAACAATTTGAAAAAAACATAATGAGCAGACTTCAGGAAAATATACCAGAAAAGTAACATATGATAATTATACCTGGCCACATAAACATGTTAATACAATAGCGCCTGTTCTGCACCAAATCATTTTAAGTCTAGGACAGCCTGAGGCGGTTTGATATGGGCTGTGGGAAGTGACTATGAGTAGCAAGTGAGTTCAACAAAGTGAATTCCCCTGTGGCCTCAGGACTAAAAAGACTTCCTGACCCCGGCGCTCACTAATGACCTATGCCTGCTGCACACACACAGAGATGGACTGCAGAGGCTGGGCATGGTTCCAAGCCTTTACCAAGTGGCACAGAACTAGGAGAGGACAAGTTGAAAAAGAGGTCATCCTATGTCAAATCAAGTGTAATGGTCTTGAGGACAACAGTAAAAAGTTTCATTCTGAAGCCGTATGTTCTCCTGCTTCTCCTAACTGTACCACACCATACCCATTGTTCTCCTTCATCCTTATGTTGCAAGTTGGGCTTGAGGTAGAGATGCACCAATACCACAATTTCCCCTTCTAATACCAATACCTGGATCTAAAATACAGGCTGATATAGATATGGACACTACAGTCTATATTTTGTCTCAGAAATAAAATATACTCAACTTGACTGAATGGATTATACACTCACTGACCACATCATTAGGTACATGTCCTTGTGTTTTTGCCATCTGTTTCTCCGCATACTTTATTAACCCTCTTCTACCCCGTTCTTCAATAGTCAGGACCCCCACAGGACCAGCACAGAGCGGGTGTTATTAGGGTGGTGGATCATTCTCAGCACTGCAGTGACACTGACGTGGTGTGTCAGTGTGTGTTGTGCTGATGTGAGTTGAGTTTTTAAACACTGTGTCCCCTCACTGTCCACTCCATTAGACATGCCGACCTTGCTGGCCCACCTTGTAGATGTCAGGTCCGAGACAATAGCTCATCTCATGCTGCACATTTTGTGTTGGCCATCTTGCAGTCCTAGCACAACACACACTAACACACCACCACCACATCAGTGTCACTACAGTGCTGAGAATGATCCACCGCCCACATAATACCTGCTCTGTGAGGGTCTTCTGAGGTTTCTGACAATAGAAGAACAGTGTGAAAGGGGTTGAACAAACTACAGTGTGCATCTATATGGTAAATGGATCTTATAAAATGGACAATGAGTGTAGATACAAGAAGGTGAACCTAATAAGGTGACCGGTATGTGTACATAAGTAGATGCATTTTTTGTTTATTTACTAAATGTGTATATATATATATATATATATAATCAAATTTTTATTATTAATATATATATATATATATGTATAAAACATGGTAGTATCTCACAGAAAGCTACAGTTCCATATGCTGGTCCATTTTATTATACCCAGCTCTAATGCACACCAACTACTCTGGGGGCAGATTTTACTGATTTACAGAGGACATAAGCAAAGTCTCTAAATGCTTAACCGTTGGCACAGTACCCAAACAAATACACACTAATCACAAGCAGAAATAGCGCTGAGCTTAATGAAAGAGGACATATCATATTGACTGCACTGTACAAGTAAGTGTTCTAGTTCTTGTCTCTGTAAGCCAAAAAATCAACTTGAACACGAGGAGATAAGACTATTTTAAGACCTAACAAGAGTACTCAGAGCTGCTGTACTAATCCATGATCAAAAATGTGTCACCTGTGAGTAAAACATACCTAATAGTGTGTAATGCCTCCTATAATACCTGAGAATAACAGCGGCGATTCAGTTTGGCATGGACTAGTTTCTGTATGTAGGCCACATTAATGTTCAGTCACTCTTGCATCAAAGAATTGTGCAGTTGGGCCAGATTAGGTGGATGCCGTCCCTGGCACAGTTCTGAAGAGAGTTTCCTGTAGACTGGCATTTTGTCCACTGCTGTTAGGCCTGTATGAGTGTACACTTCCATACACCTGCAAATTCAGCCACTTCTTTTACTGTATGATCTTTGGCACACCCAAATGCAGTCACTCCTTTTAACCAATCATTAGCATCTGCCTTAGACCCATTTTCCACACACTGAGGGACACATTCACTGCACTGAACCACCTCTTCTCAATCTATGAATCCCATCTCTCACATCCCTCAGGTATTTATCGCTCCATCATCCTTGTGCAGCCCCAACTCAAGGAGCCTGGAGTTACTAGCACCTTAAACACACAAGGTTACTCGTTTATTAAATTACAAACAGGACCAATAAATACAAAGTGACATTTGAGTCCCCTAACACAAATAACAAAAAGTGGAAGCAAGGAGTTCTGATGACTTTACTAAGCTCTCATTAAAAAAAAACTACTCCAACGACATCATCAAAGAAACGACCTCACTTTACTTTAAAGCTGAGATCGACCACTCTTCCCCATTAGCAGTGAGCTGAATGGGATCTGGTCCATTTAGCGTCCAGGTCAAATGAGATTTGCTCAGAGTGGAGGCAGGCGGTGAGGTTTTTCTACAAGTTCACTTGCGTCTGACTAAAAGGAGGGCCGCCTGTCAGAGGTAGATCATCACCACGGGGGAAGCAGCATTACAGGAAGACGCAAGCACTTAAGCAAGCAAGGGACGGCGAATTTAGATAATTTACTGGGTGCAGCCAAAGGCTTATGGTCTCCTTTTATTGCCAGCTCTCTACCCCCTACTTCTTCGTTCTATATAGCAGTGGGGAACAGCAGTGTTAAATGTGATGTTCTAGGACACGGGTGAGCTAGTTCACTCATTCCATCACCCCTACCGTGCAGGCTTTGCTCCACAGAAATCCAGAACATGTGAACCTATATTGGCCTCGGTGCTCCTGAGATTGGAGGCCAGAGGTAAAGCACTGATGTGACACGTATGTTTTGGCTGAACGACTGAGAAAGGAGAGAGAGAGGGAGAGAGAGACAAATAGAAGGAATGCACTGACCTCCTCAAACCTGGCCTCATCTTCACAGTTCTCCAGCACCCTCGAGTAAAATGACAGCCCTGTGGAGAAAAAGAAAGGTCACTGGGTGGTAAAGCCACAACATTAAATCAATAATCATTATCAGCAGCTGTTTTCATATACTGGGTCATTCATTCACTTTGACAGCATCATAAAGAGATTATTGACAAATACAGGGGGTTTATGCCGGTGGCTATAATTACTGTATTAATGTATTACTAAAATTCTTATTTGAAGCAATGCCATGAAAGAGCTGCTTTCGGTCCGCTTTTGGATGGATGGAGGAACAACTTATCAAACACAGAGAAAATAATTTGGGCCAGTGCATACAAGTTCTGCTGAATGGCTCCACCTACAGGCTGTGGAATACAGGCTAATGTTGATTATGAATTTCTATTGGGTGAGTTTGTGGGAGGTCTTGACAGACCGCTAAACTTGAAGCATTTTTTCAGCCCCAGGTTAAAAATGTATGGTTTGTGGTGAATAGCCAAGTCAGGGTTTATTTCAACACCATCTTTTACAACAGATGTTGTCACAAAGCAGCTTTACAGAGAATCCGGGTCCAAGCCCCTAGTGACCTCGGCAGGAGCAAGAGGAAGAAATTTTGAGAGGAACCAAGACTTAAAAGGGGAACCCATCCTCCTCAGGTCGACACTGGGTAACAAAACAAGCTCAAAAGCAGTCTACTGTAAAAAAGCATTAGAGTTTACAGTTTTACATTTTCAGCGCTAACTAACTAAAGAGTGCAGCCCCAGATGGTGAGTGGACATGCTTTCCGATTATCCTTCCGTACATTCTTTAAAGTGTACACTGCTGTGTGATTGGGGTGTTGGAGGGGCTCCACCCTGACATAGCCGCAAAATATATTTGACCTTTAAAAAAAAGGATTACACTGCAAAACGGCTAAGAAACCTCTGGAATAATAACTTGCCCTGGTTGACAGTCTCAGGTTTGCGTTTTGCCTCCAAATTGGGCTAGTTTGAAAATTCAGTCAGGGGAGATCATAATTAAGTTTCAGCTTCTGGTGGGCGACTTTTAATCAAACTTCGGGCTGGAGACTTTTCCTGGAACCGTCCACCCTGCAAGCTGTGTGGGAGGCTAATAATAAAGCAAGATCAGTGGACTACAAAGACAAACAGGTAAGATAATGAGCTTTAAGCGGGGAGAGATGTTAATTAAGATGAAAACTGGAGTCTACTGTATAATCTTCAGGGATTCTCTTAATGTTTATTTAAATAAAAAGTAAGAATAATATAAAAAGGCAGCATTGCAAGCTGTATCTCCAGAACGATAATTGCTAAGCTAGCCAGTAGTGTTGCCAACAGTGGTAGGTGTTAACATCATGCTTGATTTTGTAAATGTTGTTGGTAATTGCTGTGTTCTGTTTAACTGCTGACTGATGAGCTACCATGTCAAGAACTCTGGGTCTTTGAACTAGCCAAGCACTTTTGGTTCATAATAGGTGGATGTGGTGGAAGGGGGAGTAATAATTTGCTATGCATTCTAACACTCGATTACAAAAAAGCAAGATTATTTTTTGATGAACCATGTTTAATATGGTCAGAGACATGAACAAGCAAAGTAAAAATTATTTTTCTTTCATTTAAAAAATCTATTTAATCCATAAATGTATTGATGCCATATCATAGGAACCATATTATTTATACAATGCATAGAGAAAAAGAATGTTGGTGTATGTATACATAGTTAAGTCTCAACATATACCATATTCATCCTCCAGCCCACATATTAAAAACTAAACTGCAAAACCAGCCTGTTTTGTAGTCACTGTTTTGTAATGTCATAAAACCAACACATTCCCACTTAATCTCATACTCAGTCAACAACAGCTTGCACATACATGCTGAAATGATAAGGAGTATTTCAGCTTCAATTGTTGTTTGAACAACATAACACAGTATAAGACTGTCGATTACAACAGAGCTCATTTACATACATCAGTCTTAATGGTGCAGCAACAAAACAGCCTGTTTAACTGTAAGCAGTAACGAGAGGTTAGAAAATGTCCTGTAAAAATTGAATTACGACAAACCCTGAACACGTAGCAGTGTAAACAGGATCTACTTCCACCTACAGTAATCTAATTATTTATATTATACAACCTATTTAGATACAATTTAGTTTAAATTTTTAAAACATACATAAAATATACTTTTCCACATTTTACAAAAGTATATTTTAAAAGAATTTTAAATGATATTGTAGCATGATGTGATTTATTTCCATACATGGGAAACGTAAATAACGTAAATAAAAGCTCATTAAACTCTCATCAACTTAAGTCTATTATTTAGGAAAAGGTGTAATAGTTGAATAAGGAGAGTTTGGAATATGGACTTACATACTGTGAACCTAACACACTGTCCTCTCCTCAAGAGACAAAGGACTAACACAAGGAAAATGCTGCCTAGAATGTTACAAGAGCACCATTTAAGGTTCAGTTCCCACATCTTTAACAAGATGCTGGACAAATTAGTATAAGTTAGTATAAGTTAGTAAAGCATAGAAGAGTATAATTAAGATGCTATAACCTTAGTTAGTTTCACTTTGGACATTCTCTCAAACCATGGACAATATCAAGCGGCTTTGCTCAGTGGCTGAGACTGAAGAGGGAAGCAGTTCCACCTTTTTAGTATCAAAACCCAAAACAGATTAGCCATGTTGTGTGATTTTGTCCACGTTTTGGCAGTTAAAGCAGAGCATCTTAAACTGAAAGTTCATAGATACCAGTAAATAAGAAATTAGTTTCATTTACTTCAGTTTATTTTCCTGTCTGCGTCTATTTTAACATGTTTCGTCTGTGTGCTCACTGTGGTGTCTCATCTAACTGTAAACCAGCCAATCACAGCAGAGCTCATCAAATTATTCATGAGTTCACAAAATAATAAATAAAATAAGGAATTCTAGGACCAAATCTTTGAATGCCATGTAAAAACCACATCTAGGTATTTGTCATCACATACCTTCTCTATACATATCAGAGAACAATTTAAAGTACAGATTCTATGCATGCTATAACACCTTTAAAGCAGTGACCTTTAAAGTACACTTAAGTATATTTTAGTTTCTTAGTACCTAAACACCAATCAACAAGCAAACAAACATGGGTATTGAGTGTATTAATCTGCCTAATTAAACATCATTAAATTGTTCCAATTTAGAATAGACAAAGACACTTGTATGCTTTATTTTAATGTAGATTTTATAGTTTTGCTTAGTTAAAATATTTATGTGTACCTTTATAAAGCCATATATATTTATAACTTAATTGTATATATAATATATATTTTATATACAGTTAAAAGTACACTTAAATACATAATGAATGTAAGTGCATTAATAGTTGCAGTGTCAACCAGATAGTAGTACTGAGGCATATTAGTACATGCACTTGTACACTAACAAATAAGTGCAATAATAACAGCTGACAAACACTTAAGAGCCTAACCAAACACACTTAAAGGCAGATATTGAATGCTAGCTTATAAACAATTTAAATGCGCTTAAGTTGTCATATGTTGTTCCTAAATCTGCCATATTTAATCATAGTTCATATGACAAACAAGCATGTTTCAAATTTAAATGTTTTGTTTCATAGGGAGAATAGAATGATCCCATGCAATAAGTCCGTAGTGGACAAATCTGGGTACAAAGGACTATATTTAGACTGGACATTCAGACTATGTAAATGTGTTATGTAAATCTGCCAAAAAGCCAAACACATTAGGATAGATTGTGTATTAAACTGTCTCTAGTAATATAAACAGAAGGTGTGGACACAGACAGTTTAATGACGAGTACATAGAGGAACATATCTAGATGAAATGTTCAGACAGGACTGCCATGGTAATATGAACTCCATATAAAATCAGAATTCTTATAATAACAGTAATAATTACAGTACTTAAAAAAAAAATAACTAGGGTTAGCTGCCACTAAATACTGGCTCCAGAAAAAAAAAACACTGTCCCCCTCCTTGTTCATATTGTTAAATAACTACACCTTCTAGAACAGATAACTTACTGTATATGGCTCCAAAAGGAGCTGGGTAAAAAAGGGGAGAAAATCAGGTACTTATGTAGCCAATTTGACAAACTATCAATATCCATATGTATATATCCATATGTATGAACATTTTGTCTGGAACAATGAAAGACTGATTTGTGTTATTTTGGTGTCTTATTTATTTATTATTTATTTTATTTTACGGATGTATTTATTAGCTTTTCCCCTCTTCATAATTACAATAAGTGTTATCTGTAGATGCAACAAATATTTACAGGAAAAATGACCACAAATAAGATGGGAAATCTTGCATCTGGCTACAGACTGGGGAATTGGTGGCAGTTAGGAACACAGAATGTAAGAGCAAGAGCTAAGCAAACATAAGCTGTCAACACAAATACAAACGCATGGCCACTCGCGCACATAAACACACACTGTAGTAATCAGTTTGCACAGGAAATTAATGGGGTAGTAGCAGGGACAAGGCCGGGTGAATGGCCAGTCACTGGATTAGACACATAAATACATTAATCATAACAAATTACCACAGAACTCTCATTAACATGTCTGAATTTGTTGAGCTTGTATTGAAGTGTAAGTGGAGCATTTACATTACAAGTGCTCGGTGTGGATGTGAAATGGATTTCAATGCAGGTGGCTTAACAAAAGGAGGAAAGACAAGAGAAAAAAGATCTGACAGCTGTGTGCTTTGGATAATGCAAATAAGTAAAAGAGAAATATGATATGGCATCAGCCTTTGTTCTTTCTGAGATCAGCAGTTCACTGTAGTGCAAAGTTAATTTACATTAGAAATTTCATTTTAGCTCCGCAACCGTCCTGCACCAGCCTACCTCTCTCTTTTTCTGCCAGCTCCCAGCAGGTTCCACCGATTCAGTGCGACTAAATAAATGATTCCACCCACATATAGAACACCAGCATAATAATTACACTTAAGCTCCAGCGCCAGAGTTACAGCAATCAGGCAGCTGACAGCTGAAGTAGACACATAAACTTATGTAATCCTCCAAAGTCTGTAAACAAAGGGGCCTTTGATGATGAAAGAGGCTCCGGAGACACAGCTCTGTCTCATTGCTCTTGGTTTAGCGAGCTTTACTGTGTGCAGAACGTGATGCCGGTAAACATCAAAGTGCAAGAAGACCGTTTTGGAAATTTTGGTGACAATTGGAGAAGGTTGGCCGACTTCAAAGTAAAGATAGTACAGCGAGAGCAGGTACAATGAAAGGAGAAGTGCTAAGCAAGACAATCTTCTGAGTGCAGCCTGAGCACAAGTGAAGCGTGTGATGATATGGTGCAGTGTGAAACATCCAGCAATGTCCCAAGGCAACCCAAGCAAGTATCACAGATCTTTACAGCCAGTGTTTGACTACTAAGGCTTTGATAACCCTAACAAGGGGCCTAGAAATGGGGGGTAGTTGCATAATACTTAAGATAAAGATCTAAAAGAGAAAAGACGACCCACTTAAACACCCCTGACTCCTGCTGATTTAATTAGACCCAGATTCTCTTCACAGATTTTATTCTGGTAACTGAGAAAAATGGAATTTATTCATTTCAAATGTGTTCATCGATTCCACACAAATAAATTATGATACTTTAAAACAATCATTGGCTTCCAGTTTTCATCCCCAGTTCTAGAATGTTTGTACACTGAGTAAATGTATAAATGATGTATAAACCTCATAAACCCATATTTTACTCATAATAGAAGATATATCAGATGTTGTTTTACCATTTCATTAAAAATATGACCTCATTTAAAACTTGATGGCAGCAACGCATCCCAGTTGGGACAAGACCATATCTACCAATGTGTAGCATCCCCTCTTCTTTTAACATGGACCTGTAAACGTCTGGGAAGTGATTTTTGGCTGGGGATGTGGTCCCATTTTTATCCGATGTAGGATTCTAGTTGTTTAACAGTCCTGGATCTTCTTTGTTAGGTTTTTAGTTTCATAATGCTTCATGTGTTATCTATTGGTAAAGGTTCAGCACCCGGACTCTTCCTAATGCTATTGTAATGGGTGCAGTATGTGGTCTTGCTGATATATGCCTTCCCTGAAAGAGACATTGTCTGGATGGGAGCTTAAACCTCAGTGGTAGCCCAGAGAGGTCCTGAGGTAGTTATGATGGTGCGGACTGCTGTCTTGGAATCACAAGACAATTTAATTCATTTCAAGACAATCATCCGGAAAATTAGAACAAAGGTTGTTTTCTCAAGATCACTGATTAACTGTCTTGTGATCTCAACATAACAAAAGATGTTTTCTCAAGATCACACCTTACTTTTCTCCTCCGGAGCTCCATGACCAAAGCTTCTATTCCAGAGTTCAAAAACCAGCAGGAGCAGCAAAGAAAAAACCCACTCCAGCTTATTCCAAAGGTGCTGGATGGAGCTCCATCAAGGTCACTGCTGAACAGCGCTGTGCCAGAGGGCTTTATACTTCTCTGACTAACGTCTGGCACTGGGTATGGTGACCATGCGCTGCTGCTGCAGTATGCCACATTCTATTGACAAATCTTTCTATGGAGATTACATAAGCTGTGTGTACACAATTACACTCCTGTGTCAGCAGTGGGGCACCTTAAAGTTGCTGATCGAAGGGGTGTCTGGACAATATATAATATTAACAGTGCATATCTATGCTTAATTCCTGATTGTTAAAATATATTTAAAATATCAAATTATAATAAAATATATTGTATTTATGTGTTTACATCTGTCAATCAGCTTAACTCACTGCATCACTTTTTATACTGTGCAGTTCCCAGAGGAACAGGACATGGCTTGACTTGGTCAGTGTTTCCTGAAAAAGCTTCCGCTCCAGACAGGATGGGACAGCGTGAGACGTAGGCTGGGCTCGGGGGTGTGACCGGCAGAAAGAGTGAAAGACAAGGAAGGATGAAAGGAGGACAGGAGTGTGGAGCCATTTTCAAACAGTTCCAAAAACATAGATACAGAGAACACACGTCTGCACAAACAGAGTTATGTAAGCTTGTGAAGGAGCATTGTGAGGACTCTGTCTTTAAGTCTAACGTCTTACAAATTCCTATTCTTTCATTCCTGTGACAAAGTTTTTGCAGTCCCCACTGCCACTCCTTTTCTCCTATTCAGTATGTTAAATAGAAATCAATAGAAACTCTGCACTAAATATGGAAGACGGACAAATGGCATGTTTGAGTTTATTCCCTGTAAGAGACGCGCCAACTTCTTTTCACTCTTTGATTACAGACAGGACATATGCCATCTTGTGTTTTGAAACCTGTGTTATGCACACACGCTTACTGACTCACAGACACACACACACACACACACACACACACACACACACACACACACACACACAAAAAAAACACATATGAACACACTTGTGCACAATTTCGTTAAATTTGCAAACACTGCGCTGTCCAAGGTTCTGAATTAGAGATTACAACATTACAAAGAGAGACAGAGACACAGAGAGAGACGGAGAGTAAGAGACATGGCATGAGAGAGAGAGAGAGAGAGAGAGAGAGAGAGAGAGAGAGAGAGAGAGAGAGAGAGAGAGAGAGAGAGAGAGAGAGAGAGAGAGAGAGAGAGAGAGAGAGAGAGAGAGGCGTTAAAGAAAGAGGTGGTGTAGGGAAGATAGAGGGAATGACATCAGAAGGGTTAGGAGAGAAGGGACCGAATGAAATATGATAAACAAAGACTAAAGAAAAAGAAAGTGAATGAAACAGGGGTAAAAGAGAGAGATTAAAGAAAAGAAAAAGTCAATTAGAATGAACAAGAGAGGATGATGAGAGAAAGGATGAAGAGATGGAATGCAAAAGAAAGACAATGGGGTAAGGAAGAGAGAGAGAGAGAGAGAGAGAGAGAGAGAGAGAGAGAGAGAGAGAGAGAGAGAGAGAGAGAGAGAGAGAGAGAGAGAGATGCAGTCTTTGGAACTCCTAAAGCGTCTCTACACCTCCACAGACTTTATCAGGCTTGTTACGCATCTCTGAGCCTCGCAGTCACACTCAGTCACACACTCCCGGTGAGTATCGCGCCTTGGCGCGAGATTAAGGTTCGGGTAGTTCTAGATAACAGCAGTAATGTGCACATCTGTAACCAGCCCGGGGCTCCCACCATCCCCAGAGAGGACGAGCGGGGCTCAGAATTCGTTCATACAGGGGTCCAGTGGAGAGACAGAGGTTTCCCCAACTTGAGCAGAGCTGCTCATTCATTACAAACCCGAGACACGCAAACAGAACACCAGCACACAGCGCAGGAGGAGAACTTCAACACACACTGATCAGCAGGCAGAGAGTAGCAGTACCTCTGAACGACACTTTGGCGATCCGGTCTCCCTTCCCGCGAAGCTCCGTCACGGTTTTCAGATACACCACTAAAGCCATCACAGTTAACAGCCAAATACAGAGACCACAGAAGAAGCACCGCCAGGAAAGTCCTCGTTCTTAAACAACACCAAGCGGACCGCTCCCAAAACAACTCATTTCTCTATCTTTCCTTTATGGTATGACACAAAAAATGCTTCCATGATCACATCCGCTGCGCTGTCTGCCTTAAAAACAGCCATCAATTATTAAAGCGCTTTCATTTTCCCGGCTTCGCGCTGAGTGCGGCACCTCTGCTCAAAGCCCTCCACTACTGTACTACTGATGCGCCCTGCGCTGCGCTGCTCACGCCGTGCTGAAGGGGCGATGCAGCGGGTTGCCACCAGGGGGCGGAGTTCCAGCGCCAGAAGCACGACAGTATTACAGACTCAGCAGGGAACAAACAGCACAGATAAAGCCCACCTAACTAACGTTGGCGCTCACGGTAGCAATTTATAGAAGCACTTTAAAGAGCCCTTATATGCCATAAAACCAGACAAATGGACTATTCAGTATTTTAATAGAGAGCCTTTTATTGCATGACCTTCCTGCTGAAATGCAGGCTGACCAGCGTACCAGCATCAAATACGCAACACATGCTGGAGCTGCTGGTGACCATGCTATGCTAAGCAGGGTAATTAGAGCATTATAGAGGAAGCAGGAAGCCATTTGAGATTCAGTAATCCACATAGGACGCGTCAGCATTTGTGTAAGGGACCATAGATATAAGTTATTGTGTTCCAAAGCCAGGGTTTTTACTGTATGCATGTTTCTTTGCCTCAAAGGTCCTCTGCATTATTAACTTCATAAGAAGTTCAAATACTGCTGCACGCAAGCTAACACCACTGCACTGTAAACTGGCATCAGAGGACTGACATCCTTACCAGTATATCCTGCACCACCAGAAAACTTTGACAAGCGTTGTGGTTAAGGTGGCTGTGCCCATAGTAGGTTATGTTTTACGCTGGTGCATTGCTGCCAGGGCCAATGAAAAAATAAACCAATTAGCATCTCGTGATGTTATGTCCTATTTAAGCTGAACAGGAATCTCAACCTTAACCTTACATAGACTCATAAACTCACCGGACCATAAACAGTCATCTGTGACTGTAACATACCTAACCCTCCACGAGCACCAATAACAGCTGTGATTTGTTATGAACTGGTTTCTGGATGTGAACATCACAGAATTGTGCAGTTGGGCCAGATGTGGTGGATGTTGTCCCTGGCACAATTCTAAGAATTTCCTGTAGTAACATTTTGGTTCATCCATGATGCGTGCCCAGATAATACATAGAGATCCCAAATATGTTCATTGCCTATATCAACATATTCAACAATCAACATATTTAAGACCACTATGTATAATCTGTGCAAGCATCATGAATGTGAGCCTCCTGGCACTCCTGTGTAATTTACACTATTTAAATGTTTTAGTTATAAATGTTTAAGATCAGTACGTATTACCTGTGCAAGTATCATGGATGTAATAATAATGTAGCCGGGGGTGCATTTTCTGGCAGGCAGAATGACTTAAAGGGCAGCCCCTTTCTTTTTGTCAACCCAAACATGAAATGCTTTTAATAATTCATATTTCAGAGTAGTATGAATGTTTGTATTACCTGTGCAAGTATCATGGATGTGATAATAATGAATTCAGATTTAAGAGAGGGTGCATTTCCTGGAATTTCGACTACATAAAAAAACATTCCCTTGTCCTTTTTTTCTATTTACAAAAGTGTTTTGTTGTGTTTTGTACGTGGTCAATACCGAGCACAGTGTTGTAGAATAAGCAAGCAGCGGTGTATGTGGACAATATTACAATGATTCATTATTATTCACGAGTCGCTGTAAGTTTAAAAGGGTATCTGTGGTGTTTCTATTATGTAAGACAGAAATTTACATTGACTGAAATGAACGTGGTGTTGTGCGCTCTCCTAGTCGATAGAAGTGAAGTAAAAACTGAATACCTCTGCTTTCGAGAAAAAGAGGTTACCCGCTCTCTCCCTAAACATGGGGCTTCTGCTAGCAGGGGTTCTGAATTCTGCACGACACCGATTTGGGGGAGCCTGACCACTAGTTTAACCAGTAATATAAAAAAACATGACTATGAAACGCCAGAGGGCGCTCACGAGTGTGAAAACAACTGGGGGTTAAAATTATGCTTAAAGATAAAAACTATTTCTAGCCACTTGTCCGGGACCTTCATTTAATTGTAGAAGGTAGAAGGATGCATTTGACTACATATCAAGAAAAATGTACTTTTATGTCTTTTTTCAGCAGTAAATTTGTTTTAGGCAGTAAGGGCAGCAATACTGCTACTGAGTGCTGATTGGTTGGCGAGCGGAGCCGCTCATTGGCTACATAAACCGGTTCGCGCACTGACGACATTAACGTACATGAGACGCCAAGGTCTGTAGCTCGTGTAGAAAATTAATTTACATGAACAGTTACACGCGTTCCGAAAATACAGTATAACGGCGGCGTTAAGATGCTTTGTGCTGCTCTGTGCTCAGTAAATTAATGCATTCTTGTATATAAAAATATTTGATACTGGCTCGGGAGCGCCCTCTAGCGTCTGACAAACCCGGAAGGGCCACGCACACTGTTCAGTTCTCAATGGAGCTTACAAAGCGTGGTTTACTTTGAGGGTCAATTTACAAGATAATTGGCTGCCTGACTTTTTAAAAACATAAAACGTCATATAGATTAAAAAAAGTCATAGTAGGCACGTAAATCTAAACTGGCGCCAAAACTGCGAAGTTAACGAGTGCGTAACAATGCGGCCCCGACTGAGTCACCAAGGGAATTAAACAGTTGCCTGGCAACTCTGTGTTGAAGCTGCAGGGGAGGCGCTCGTGGGTTCTGCGCTCTGGTCAGAAGTGAGTCCGGCATGTCAGGCTTGGGTCACAGCGGAAGCGGCTCTCTCATCACTCACAACAACGCCACCTATATCCCCGCGTCTCTGATGCCTGGGTAAAAAAAGCACATTCATTCCTTACATGGTATTGTGACTGTTAGTCGAGGGCCAGAAGTGGTGCTGACCACAGATGACCACTGTGTATGTGACATGGGACTGCGGGTGCAAGTAACAGTGGTTGACTTGCTGTTATTCTGCTGTGCAAATGTGACTAATGCGTCAACTGCTTAATTGTTTAGGTACAGTGGGCACGTGCCAACCACAAAGTTCATGTACGGGGTCACGTTTGGAAACGCAACGGTCAAGTACTTTCTGGACTCGCGGTGTGCAGCCATGAGCCCCAGCACACCTCATTACAGCACAGGAGGGATATTCCCTTCCATCTCAAGTGCAGGAGGTTTGGTCACTACCCAGCGACCGCGGATCAGAGACCGGACCCTTTACAGCCCCTACTGGGCACGTTACAACCTGGATTTCGAGCGCCAACGCGAGATCAGACACTTTGACGAGGTGAGGAGTAGTAATGTATAGGATGAGCTTTATCTGACTGTTGATCATTGGGTGCTTTCACCACAGTCCTGAAATAAAGGAGCCAGAACAGGGTGAGGAGTGTTTTTACATGGCCCATATACTACATATATCTTTAATGTAGTTTCCTTTTTAGTGTCTGTTGTGTCTGGCAATGAAGGAGACCTGGGAAACTGTCCTTTCAGGTCAAGTTTGTTTATATAACACATTTACGTGGTTGGTGTAGCTCAGCGGACAACACCACTACCCAGCAAGGAGCCACCACCACGTGTGGGAGGCTGGGGCTTGAATCTGGGTCTGGGTGACTATGCTGTGCTACACCAATAGGAGTCCTTGGGCAAGACTCCTAACACTACCTGTGCCTACCTGTGATATGAATACCCTTGTAAGTTGCTCTGGATAAGAGCGTCAGCTAAATGCCATAAATGTAAATTTACTGGGTGTCAAATAAAGTTCTCTACAATGAGGAAATACAAAGATAATTAAAATAATACATATAAAAAGAAAACACGAGTAAAACAGGATTTAATCATAATAATTTAATATATTTTAATATAATTTAATAAGGAAAGTAAATTAAACATAAATTAAATAGGGATAAAATAATGCCCTGACTGTTGTTTACTGAACACATCAGCAGTAAAATTGTGCTGCTCAGCACTGGCTGAATCGTAGAGAAGCATTGTTGGTTACCAGCTATACATCTCCTGTACAGGGTAGACACTAACATTGCCCCAGTTACCACACAGGTCAGCACAGGATGATGTAACCAATCCTGCTGCAGTCTGGACTGCAACACTCCTTATAACTTAAGCAAGGGGTCAACTGCAGTAGACTGAAGAGTAAAGCTGTCCTAAATATTATTTTTTGGGCTCTGGAGCTTCAGCAATAATCCACAGTGAATACTCAAATGGGGCAGAGGGTGGATTTAGAAAGGCATTTAGAAAATCCATGTCCCTCTTTTTTCTAGTGCAGTGGGTTTCTCCTTTCGCAGCATCTGTCCAACTCCAACCAGGGCTGCTAACTGCATTCTTTACATCAGAAACATCTTCACGCTGTCTAATGGGCATGTCATGACTGGGCTGATAAGATGTATTGTGCAATGTTTATGTTGGGCTGTTTTAGGTTCGCTTGTACAAGGACTTTTATGTTGGAGAACCTGAATACAGCAGAGCAGAGGGCCGTGTTGTTGTCTGGTAGTACTGGAAAGGCCCTTTTCACCATGTTTGGCACTAATGAACCTAATTGGCTTATTTATCAAAAATAAAGCTACATAAAAATAAAACTACCATAAGTCATCAGTTTCTCCTGAGAACCCTGAACACTGAAGGATTTTGCAGCTCGTCTGATAGAGCCAAAAAACCTGAATATCCGAATATACCAAAATTAAAAAAGGAATATCTGCCCAACAGGCATATGTGTGAGTAGTCGAATATTTGGGTGCAGTCCAACTGAATAGACTTCTGCAGGTATTTTCATTTGTACTGTATGACATCACAAACAATGATCATTTAGAACAGGATGTTTTTTAGCTCATTTTTCCTATGCCATATATAACCATACTGATATATTGATATTAATAAATGATATGGTATGATTTTAAATTAAAGTTATATACTACAAACATGAGGACAATTCTGTTCTGAGACATAGACATTCAAAGGACCCTCTGTCCTGAAGGTGTTTAGAGAATTATGATGATTTGTTCTTTGAATAACTCCTACAAACCATCATTCTACACATGTAGGATAGGAAATGCAGAATACTGAGACATATTAAATTATAGGGACACGAGTGAAAGAGAAACCATGAGAGGGATGGTTTCTGTGCTGAAGGCATGTAGTATTTTCTTTCCGATTTTGTCTTTCAGCTGGCTCAGAAACACAGGGAGAACTACAAAGACAAGACTGGCACACTGCAGCCTGTCGGCTACTTCAGCTACATCATTCCGGCGAAGGAGAGTAGGAAGTACTCGTGGGAAGCTGTGTAAGAGACAGAACTGTCAATGCTGTCAGTAGCCTTGGCGCTGTTTGGATATACTGTTAGGCTGATAGACAAAAACTTTATTAATCCCAAAGGCAAATAGCAGATTGACAGACTGTAGACTGTGATTATCTTTGTGTCCTCTGACAGACCAACTGTGTTTGTGTGGTCTCAGCCTGCACTACCGAAATCTTCCTTCAATTCTTCATGCTAATCAGTATTGTGAATATGAATATTATTATAGCAAATACTATCATTGGTATTAGATAAAGAACTGTAAAACAGTGCATCTGTTAAAGACAGAATTCAAACACTTATTAAATGTGATGCACTATGTCTTTTTCGATTCATGCTTTTCTTTGTAACTACATATATCCTGCAGTGTTGTGTTAGTATGGTGAATAGTAGGCCTGCTGTGGGTTGTAGGCACTTGCCTTTAGGACTTCTATTAAACTTTAAAGAGCAGTGTGTGAAGAAATAAATAAATAACCGGCAAGAAACATTGATACCGTCACTGCCTAACGACACAGAAGGGACAGCATGCAGTGCAAAAGAACAGCTATGAGGAGTAAAGTGCATTTGAAAAAAAAATATGGATTTGGTTTGGACATTAGCCATAGTAAGGGGGAAAAGCATGAACAAATGTCTGATATAGGACTTTATATAGGATATATATGTCTGATGTAGGACTTTATTGTCATTCGCATCACATGTGGTACATGGGGTGGAACGAAATTGTAGTATTCAAGGACACAGTTACACCCAAACAGTAGTACTTAAACAAATAAAATTATATATATATATATATATATATATATATATATATATATATATATATATATATATATATATATATATATATATATATATATATATATATATATATAAAATATAGAAAGAGCAGCAGGGGAATTGGAAAGGTAACAGCAGAGTGTGTTTAAAGTGATGTAGTGTCCTCAAGTGTCGGTGCAGTGGCTTCCACTAAGTGGCCTTTAAAGGTCTTACAGCTTCTGGAATGAAGCTGTTTCTCAGTCTGTTTCTCAATAACTAACTAAGATCACTAACTAACTAAAATACCAGTATATACGCTCATCATCAATATAATAGCTGCACCCAGAAGGAAGTGTTAGACTGCAGTGCAATTGTGAAGGAAGATACATTTTACCAGGTGATATATTTAGACTGATATGGACAATATTTATTGAGCTCCACATACAGTAGTAGCGTCACTCAGTATGTTTGCCAAAGCACCACGCCAGATGTCTCAGCATGGAGTTGTAATGGTGTTTTGTAATAATCCATCCCATACAATTTTAATATTCTCACACAGTTCCTGCAGATTTTGCTGTAGGGGTGAAGGTGGGTGAAACCAGTCATCTTGGTGCTGGCCATGGTGCCTCTACACATATTCGTTGGTTGTCTCCACCAAGACAAAAATGGTATTGCCACTGCAGTAGACCCGCTGCCATTCTGGATCGACCCAGTCTTTTGCGAAGTTGATGTAGTGTAAAGGGCAGTTGTGGTTACAGACTGCATGTAGTCCTGTGTCGTGCAGCTGCCTGCCAGTGGTGCTGAGACTAACAAGAGGGCATCACTGCTGAATGTCAGTAGTCATGGCAGCTGGGTTACTCTGCATGTCAAACAATCCACTGGTTACTTCTCTCTGTAGTTTGTGTAGGTCTCCCAGATTATTCATATCACTGTCGATAAGACCATCCTGCTCAAATAATAATACAGATGCTACATTTGCATTGTAGACATCATGACCCCTGGTTCCCATTACCACCACTGTAGAGAAATCAGAGAAATCTAAGTTTCTCTACACTACAGAATTTTAAAGATCCCAAAGATTTAAACAAGACATTGAAAAAAAAAAAGTTAAAACTCTTCTGATTTACACTAATCTACAAAATGGTTCTGTAGAAGTGGTTCTTCTCTAACATCGCTCATAAGACCCCTTTCTGATGCTTTCATCTTTATAAGTGCATCTTGGTGAATATATATATATCTATCTCAAGACTGCACTGACGCCCCTGAGGACCGGAATGACTTCTCTAGTTTTTCAAGGGCTTTTTCTCTCTCTCTCTCTCTCTCTCTCTCTCTCTCTCTCTCTCTCTCTCTCTCTCTCTCTCTCTCTCTCTCTCTCTCTCTCTCTCTCTCTCTCTTACACACACACACACACATGCACACACACTCACAGGGATCTAATTGGCACCTGTTTGGGGGTCCCCTAAAGCAGTTACAGAGCATGACTGTGGGTGGGTATTTGTAATGCAGGCGTATCTGCTGAGGCAGTAGTTTTCATTAACTGTGGCTTGGTGTTTTAATGTCTCTGGACACATTAGGCTAGCTCTTCTTAGGTCTGTGTAGGATGTAGTCTATTTCCTACACCCTTAAAGAGTCTGGAGACAACAGATAATTGTTTTGATATGGAGGTTAGATCTGCTGTTTGCTGTTATACTGCCTTATGGTCTGTGTTGTACTCCTACACATATTTAGAGTTGCATGCTCCTTTTTTGTTATTGATTTTCTAAGTGAAAGTTGTAATCTGTTTTTTTTTTTAACTCAATACATACAAATTCTGGACTAAGGGGTGTAGAAAATGCTTCGTATATATGTGTCCCTTATAGAGGGTGTGTTAACTTATTTTTCATTTCATCAGATTCATCAAAAGTGCTAATTTGGTGTTGATGCATATTTTGAGGGTTCATTAAACTTACAGTGCTTCTACTCATGTATATTAGTAAGGATACACTCTTTCACTCCATATTTTACTTTTATTTGTTTAAACTGTTTTAATTGGCTCTGAACTGGATTGCTTTACTTTTCTCATCTCTTACTTTCATCCTTAACTCTATTTTATTTTCTGCATTTGCGCTGTAGAAGAAATAGATCTCTAAAACTGACAGCACTTTTCACTGGGCTGACAGCTGCTGGATGCACTAAGAAGTTCCGCTGAAGTTCTATAAGTTACTCAGTTGCTACGTTAGACAGACAGATTATATTTTAAGTAACATAATCATTTTAATATACTGCAATTGTAGACTTTTATTAATCAACAAAATATGGATGATGTGATCGTAGTGACCTTCCCCCTATGAAGAGGATGAGCTCAGAGGGAGTGCGGCACTACCAGACCCTGCCATCGGGCATCAGGACCTCACAGGATGACCGCCTAATGAGGGATGTGTTCTTTGAGCGCAGGTGACGAGCACAGCCAGCAGAGGGCGATCGTTACAAAGCTCTGAAATAGAGAAGAGAATGAACATGTTGAGTTGTGTGGTGTGTGTAAACATTAGGGAAAGGTCAGGGGATGTTGCTATGGTATTATGTACTACAATGAGCCTACAGTGTCAGATGAAAGATACATACCCCAGGTCCTGTCGGATGGGTAGAATCAAAGATAGACTTCCCTCGTTTAGTAATAAGACGTTTGCTTTCAGTGGGAGAGGGAGTGAGATGATTGTGGCCTACTTTCCAGACATAAATAATAGATGTAGCCCACATGTGAGCAGGGTTGCTATATGCCAAGTGAGGGCAACTGTAGCTCTATGCATCTCACTGACCTGCTACATGCATGGACGAGATCACTCCCAGCCAAGAGGTTTTTATTCATCACTGCAGCCAGATAAACATTTAGGTATTTGTACTGAAAATCATTAAGTCTCAGTTTATTCCTCGCTGGAACACAACACTCTTGCCATCCCATATAAACACTCTTTATGTATGACAGTAAATGGCAGGCTATCTATCGTCTTATGGCAAACACACAAAGTGCCGACAACAAAGCATGACTTCACAATCTGGCGTCATTCGATCATCAAAAAGCAGATGGTCTAAACTGACCAAAGTTTCCTATCAAATCTCATTAGTTTCTCACTCCAGCAAAGTTAGCATCATATGTAATCATTGGGCAACACCCATATGCAATACCTAAGCAGCTTGGTTAAAGAGTTTCCTGTAAAGTTATTAATATTACAAAGAACTCATCTGAATCATATTTGTTGGCAAAGTATGTTGATACACAGAATAAGAATGCGCATAGGGAATTTAGTTATGAGCTACTCGCCAGTTTGCTGGTGAGGGAAAAACAACAGAATGATTAAAACAGTGTTGCGTATGTTTATATGATGTCAGATTAATCAAAGAGCTTCTCAAAACAGTTGCCTACATCATAGCAGTATTTATTTATTTATTTATTTTGCTGTGCAAAAGCCCATCAAATGTTGGAGGATTTGCTGTTATATTTTAGTTAAATGTATAAACAGCAGATTTCTGCATCATTTCAGCCTGAAAACAAACTGATGAGCTGTTTTATTGATGAATGCGGTAGCATATGGTATATCAACACAGTTCTTGCCAAAAGGTGTAAACTCAAAGGTAGCAATTGTTTTGCTGTGACCTTCTATTAATCTACATGGTTCTTGGTTTGGTCCATCTGACTTGTTACAGTTTTAGCAGAGACCCTTCATTGGAATATTTCATAGAGGTTCTTTAAAGGTTTTATGATTTTTCCATTCTGAAATGAACTGCAATTATAAACTGTATGTGTAGGAATAACTGGTTTTATAGTTATATTGAGATCTATGTATGTAATACCACTTTGTACCTCAAGAGGTAATAGTGAGTAATGCCATTAGTCCAACACGAAAGGAGGAAAAAGTAAAACTGCCTCAACAGGAAATTCTTTTCACTCATGTTCAGTTGATGGCTTCATGTTCAGCTAAGGACAGCTAGTCAATGAAAGGACTGTTAAACTAAATAATGGCCGAAGTTCTTTGCAAGAGACCATTATCACCACTACCGGCCAGAAAACTAAGAAGTGATAGAAATGGAGGAAAATAAGAGCTAACATCGGTGTTGCTTTCCACCACTGGAGAGCCTTTTGGTGAGTAAAGAGACGAAGTTTGACACTAAACAAGTCTTTTAGACAGGGAGGTAAACAGCTGCTGATGCTAACATTGAGGAGAAGAGACTGTGCCTCCTTGTGTCTTACGATGTGGTGGAAACCAAAACTTCCAGTGATATTTTGCCCGAGTTGTTGTTACGAGTATGAATTGCTCCTTTGAACTTTCAAAAGATTCTTTGCACAAAAATAGGCTTATTTATCACAAGGTCCTTAAGAGGTAGCTTTTGGTATAGTGTAGTGGGCATTACAGTTGCCAGGCTGGGAATTGGGTTCCCTGCCTAGGCAAACAGACCATGCTATATCAATATGGGTTATTTTGCAAGACTTCTAATGCAACATTTTCCTCCCTCTGTAACATAATTAAATTCAAAGATGCTCTGGTTAAGAGCGAGCCAAAACAGGGAGGGAACCAAAAGTGGTTCTTCAATGGCATTGCTGCACAGAAACCCTTTGTTTTTAAAAGTGAAAGCTCATCTGTATTGAAAACGCTTTGAAATGCTAAGTTTTGATGGCAAGAGTATTTTCATTGCTGAGACAGACATGACTAAGCAGAGTAGGTGACTGGAGATCACAGTCATCTGATGGGAGACGCAAGGTGTTCAGAGGAAGACGAGAGTGACTGAGCTGAAGCAATGGAAAACAATTTAACACCAAATCCTTTCTACAGTGAAAGTAGGATAAGATGGCGTTTGGAAAATGCACCTTTGTGGCTATTTTCTTTCCTGCATGTTAATCATCAAACTTTCCTTAAACTTACACTATATGTCCAAAAGTATCCAGACACTTAAACACAAGACATCTTCTAGTTAGTAAATTCAGGCTTTTTAGTGTGCTATTTTTGCTCATATGGGCATTAATTTGTGCACACATTGTTTGGATAATCTACAAAGAACATGAATAAAAGCTCATTATGCCCAGCACCAATGCATTGGGCTGTGGAGCAGTGGAACAGGACTTTTTGAAATGACGGGGCCCCATTCAGTACCTTTGGGATGATTTACTTTTACAGTATTTGGCAGAAACTCTTATTTAGAGCAACTTACATTTTTATCATTTCTTACAGAGGTAGGCAAAGGTAGCATTAGGAGTCTGGCCCGAGGACTCTTATTAGTATAGTGTAGGGTGGTTGCCCAGTAGCGAGTCTACAGCATGGAAGGCAGATGTGTAACCCACTACACTATACCAACAACCAGAACCAGATTTAGTCTGGTTTCTTAATTGGTCACTCTGTCTTTTTCTTATCCGCTCTCCCTATGACAGTGTCTTTCTCCATCTCCTCGCAGCCTCTGTGATAATCTCTATAGTGAAAACACAAGGCTAGCTTCTTTGATATCCCATTATTGTTGGAATTACGCAGTTACTGTGAGAGGTCTCATTTCTCCAAAGCACTATATCAAGTATCCTGGAGGGACAATGACCGAGAGCCCATTCTCCCCGTTAAGTTTTTTTTTTTTTTTTTTTTTTAAAGCTTTGATTTTAAGGCAGAATTACATATTGTTGCTTTAATGGCCAGTTTGCCTGGACAGTAAATGGTCTGACATTTGTGTATCCACTTTTGAGCCTATGTAGTGCAGTGGGAGTTCACACAGCTCCAGTTTAAACTCTCCCACATGATCAGCATCATAAAAAGCCAGCAGAAGGCCAGTGTGTGGAGACTGGCTGCAGATTTAGAGTTTACAGACTGTGGGCTCCGGCTCTGCTACAACAAGAGGAATCTACAAGACCTTCAGGTTGGCCTATGAAGACTCAAACAGCACTGGATATTCCGTGTAGGACACTGTGATTCTTCCCTGATTGATTCTTCCTTTTAAGTTTGGACGCCAAACAGCAAAAGACTAACGTGCGTGCGTGTCTGCGTGCGTCCGTGCGCGCTCCAGCACCGCGTGAGCCCCGTTAGAGGGAGCCATAGCTCCGGGACCGCGCTCGGCACCGCTAAAGGGGTCCCGAGCGCACACAAACACCACACCACCACCACCACCACCACCCCAGCCTCCCCCTCCGCGTGTGTAGCGGTCGCGCGCCGCTGCTGCTCCATTAGCCATGAGTCCCGCCGCAGCACGCGCTCTCCTCGCGCTCCTGGTCGCGCTCTGCGCCCTCTGCCCATCGCTCTCAGGTAGGAGCCACACTTAACGCACCTCAGCAAACTAGAGAATGTAGTACTTTTCCAGCAGAGCCTTTAAGTAATAATCATGATTGATAATAAAGGGTTGGGGGGTTGGGGGTTGGAGCAGTGGGTAAGAAAGCTGCCTCACTGGGTGCCCTATGATATGATATTAGGCAACATTAAGGATTTAGAAAAACTGCATTGGTATTTACTGACGGTCAGCACTGAGCTGAGCATCCTATTAGTAAATGATTTGTGAGCTGTGGAGACTGCCACTGAGGTTTATGCAGCAATTCGTCTCTTATGGGCTAAAAGAGGAGCTGCCACAGAGTAGCCTATTAAACTACATGACTGACTGTCAAAAGCCAAGTGAAAGAAATACAAGCAAAATATTTCTTAACCTATAAAAATGCCATAGCATGCAGAATGCCTTTCATTTCCATGATTTACTTTCTGCCGGTTGGCTGCAGAATTACTCACAAGTGACAGAAAGAAAGTAAGTGTGAATATGACCTATTTTATTTATGCACAGCTGATTGAAACTTAGCATGATGCCCAACCAAGCAGTAATTCAAACTTTTACTTTAGTAAAAAACTTTATTGCTTTTCATTTGTGTCATGGAATATGGCCTTAGGTCATAGGTGCACTCTGAACTGCTTCAAACTGCAACCCGTTCAAGACGGCAAATATTAAATCATAAATCATATGGTGAATATAAGACGCACACATGGCGCTGAATGTGCCAGAGGTGTGATCTAATGTGCCTAAGATAACACATTCTCTGTGGCACAACTCATGACCCAAGAGGGCTGAGAAAGAAGGATAAGAGGAGAGCTGTGTGTCTGGTTTAAGCTAGACCAGCTAGTGAGTTTCCCAGAGATTTCCTTTAGTGCATATATGGCACTATGCAAAAGTCAGACACCACCCTCCATTTATCAAAGTGGCCACTGAGTAATAGTTATGCATTTTTCAAATTCAAGCAAAGACAAAAAGAAAAGCATTTGCAAATCAGACAGAGAAACTGGACCGTCCAGCCCAGAGTCTAGACCTCAGCATCACTAAATGTTTTGGGACTACTTCAGTCGCGCGAAGCAGGAAACGCAACCGGCTTTTAAGACTAGACTAAACTAGACTTTGGAGGCGTGGATAAATGGCTCTGCAGACTTCTTTGAAAAACTAAAAGCGAGTCTCTGGAAGAATGAAAGCTGTATTAAAGGTTAAGAGCAGACACTCTGAATAATAAGGATGGGCGGAAGAATCAATGCATCATATTATTGTGATATTTTGTTGCATGGCAATATTGTACAATCGACAATCAATATTAAATGGGTATCAATATTGTATTGATATTTGATATATTGATGTATATCGTCGCTGTCCAAAGAAAATCATGTATCTCTATTTTTGTTGATTTTTACTTTTGTGCATTATTTGAACACTGCAGGTTCTTTGAAAATTTTATGATGAATGGACCAACAGAAATGACCCAAAACTGCTTGGAAAGACGTCTGGTTCCACTGACTTACATTAAAATTAAATAAGGTTTTGCCCTCTCCTGTAAAGTTGCCACTTTGGAGATACATGTTTTCGTGTGGACTTCAACGATATATTAACATTACTTTACAGAAGAGGGTAAAAATCTAATATCACAGTGTAACTCAATGGAACCAGATTATTTTCCAAGCAGATTACAACTATTTCTGTGGATCCATTCATCGTGAAATTTATACACAATGTAAAAAGCAGCTGCTGTGTTGAAATGATGGATAAACGTAAAAATCGACAAAATTGACAGCGATGATATATTAATGCTCTGCATTCTGGAAGACATTTAGGTGGACATGAGGTGATCCCTATGTCTAATAGGTAAAAGTGATTGCTGTGGCTTATGTATTTATTTTTGCTTTGTTTGCATTTAAGAGTCTATTTGATCGGGAAATTAAAGGGTGGTCTCTCCCTTGGTCTTACACAGTACTCTACGGGACTTCAAAAGTCTTATTATTGAATTAGGTCCGTATCCGATTTCAACTATAGTCATTTTTCCCCAGCTTGATTTAAATGAAGCCAGTAGGTGTTAATTCAACACTGCCTGCGTTGTTCAGGACTGGGAATTGGCCGTGTAATTTAGCACCACTAACTGGACTTTGGTTTGGCTCACAATGGTGATGCACATGTTGCATACATACACTTTGAATTATGCATCAAAGGTTGGATGTCTTGAACACAGCACTACAACTACGCTGATGCCACCCATATGTTCTCATAAATGTGCACTGATCGGGTTTAAGGGCTGTCAGGTTCTCAACTTTGTTAGAATGTGCAGTTTATTCATGTTTACACAAATTGTGGTAAATAAAGCTTTTTCACAGTGGAGGAAGTTCCTCAGCTGAAATATGACGACATCACGCTAAAGGAAAATATTTTAGTGGAACTGTATATGATTTACAAAACCAAAACTGGATTTTTGTCTTTGTACACCTCTAAGGGGAGGTTTCTTTAGCAAAGAGAATGGCTTACTTGGAGCCATGAGATCTAAATAGAAATAGTTTTTCAGATTGATGATGAATGTGTAGGATATGGTACTATGCATTTAACCACTTTTCTACTGCTCAGCTCGACTCAACTTTTGGTTTTCCATTTCTTAAACCAGATACCTAGCACTGTTTTCAAAGTTGCAGACTGTTGATTGGTTAGAGGAAATCATTTCCTTCCCAGCACGTCAGCTTTATACAGCGTCACTACAACAAAAACCTAAAGAGTGACAGATATAGCCATTTTCCCAAAGCCTGAAAAGTCACTGGTGCCCGAAGTGAGCGGAGTCCATACTATGTAGTGGATAGAAGAACGATTTATGGTTCTATATAGAACTACATACAGCATATCTGTTGTGTATCTCCATCTGAAGAGCCATTTCACAGATTACACTTGAAATGGTTACATATGGAAATGGAACCATCTGTTTTTAAAACCAACCATTTTTGAAGAGCTAGCTTGTTTATATCGTTTTGATATAAAAGCTGCAGTCATGCTGTTTGTTGCACGGCTGCCTTTGCATTTGTTTGCTGTCTGTCTTTTAAAGAGGTGTGTATTGTTTTAACAACAGGGGGTTTTAACCTTCATTCCTCATTGCGCGCTAGCAGCACAATATTTCAGACACAAAGATCCAGCAGCAATTACCATCCTAGAAAAGAGAGTAGGAATAATTTCATTATTATATTAAATTATTATATTTATTTAAGAAAATATGATTTTCATTTCCCCATAAGAGTGGAATTTTGGGGGCCCACAGTAAGAGGCTACATTTGGTTTCTATATAGCAGCACCGGGCAGTTTTGTGGACTATGAACCATTACAAGGCTAATGGTGTTTCGCCTTTGAAAAATCTCCTTTAGACTAGCATTAGGAGCATAACACCTTCACTCATGTTCTTAATACTGTGTCAAAAATCAACTCATAAATCCAGGGTGGGTTTCTCAGACATGAATTAAGCCTGGTCTTTGACTCAACTACACTGTCAGTGATGAATCCCCATTGAGAAGTCTAGGCCTGGGCTTAATCTGGGTCTGGGAAAATGGCCCATATAGTTTTCACCTTCAATTCTTGAGAGGAACCATCATGAAAAAGTGGTTTGCTCTAGAACACTGATGGAAAATGCACTCTCTGCCAAGAAAGCAGAAAAGCAGTGGCCTCACTGAATGCTCGGTTGGGGGAGTAAAGCTTCCGCACAGAGAAACACAGAGCACCTCACTGCCCGTCAGCATTTTGGTAGTGGAGCGGAGGTCTTCAGGTGGAATGACCACATAAATGGTGGCCACAATGAGCACGGTGGGTCGTTAGCAGTTAGTGCTGCAATCAGCACGTGTCTCAACATATTACAGCAATGCTGAAGAAACTGGAGTCTCCGGCTTTAACGGGACGTCTGGGAGCTTACAAGCAGATGTTTTGGACATCGTTTCACCCTTAGGTCGTGAAATCAATTTTGTCCAGCCTCTCTTGCTCTCGTTTTCTTCTCTCTTACTTTCTCTCCCTCCTCAACCTTTTAGCATTTTCCCTGTAGCTCTCTTTCTCCCTTCGTCTCTCTCTCTCTCCTCACAGAGGAATTTTGGAAGTGGTCATATCCCACCGAGCAGAGTTAGCTGCCACGTTACAATAGAGCTTTCCCTCTCTTGCCTTTTCCTCTCTTTTTCTCATTCGTCCGCTCTCTGTTTTGGAAATAGCTCTGTATATGAGGTCACCCAGTGCAGCCTGGGACTGCCGTTAGCAGCTGTGTGTTACAGTCCTCTCCTCTGAGCTTCTTCTATATCCTCTGAAATGCCCTGCTCATTGCGTCCTTCACCAGTGAACAATAGTTGGATTAGTTTAACTAAAGCGATTCTGTAATATGATGTGTGGGACACAAAATAAACATGTCTGTGTGATTTCCCCAAATTGCCACAGATAATCTGGATTAAAAAATCATAGTCTGGATGTTCACATCGACATTACACAATAGGCGCCTCTCTCGATAACAACACAACACATAGCTGTGCCTTTTAGCAAGTTCTGTTTTTATATTAGTAGTTTAAACAGGACTACTGTTAGTAGGTGACGTCTAAGTTTAGCCAGTTACTGAAGACTTTTGTACTGGATTAAAAAGACAGATCTTGCTGGCAAACAGCCATTATCCAGCTTTGACATTGTGAGACATGCGGATGGCGGTTCATGCTTGGCCGTGCATGCGTTGTAAGCAAAGACAGGCCTTATTGCTGTACTTGACTGTCCCAACAGCCACGGCTGCAGAGATTCAGTGAGCCCTCCATGTGTCATCCTGTTAGTGTCAGTACCACTACCATATTATCCTAAGGCCTGGCGCATCAATAATCCAATGTTTAGTTCTCTAATCTTCCCCCGGGCTAGTCAGGGCCATGCTGATTGTGAATTGTCGATATTTAACATGTTCAGTATTTATAAATCAGTATCCTGTAGTGTGGGGTAGAGGATGATTTGTCTAGTGTGAAACATGATTTTGACATCATGCCTGACCAACCAATTGGAGCTGAGCCGAATGAAATTTGGCAGCGTGTATGTAAGAAATTGTAGCCATTGCCGCTAAAACAGTGTTTCCAAACTTTTGGACTGTATGTATATACATAGCTTATAGCTTGTTGTTGACCCCTTCTTTTCAGCCATGACATCATGCACATTTTTTATTCTGCTTGTTTTGTTTTCTATGCAGACAGCACAAACCACCAGCATAGCAACAGCCTCACTGTCTTCCTCCATATTTGTTTAGATCTAAAGTCACGTTAATCTGTAACAAATCCCAGAATGTAGCTCAGGTTTTGAGAAACTCTCATGAGGTTTTAAGAATCTAAACCGTTGGTCAGAACTCTTCATGTGTAGTGTGGGGACTTTGTTGACTAACAACAAGCGTTCTTTATGTGTGGAGTTGTGTGGGAGTTTTTTTTTACATAGGATTATAAATCTTACTTTTTGCTTTCATATTAAATATACCTTCTAAAACTCCATAAAATCTGTTGAAAAGTTGAAAGCAACATCTTGCAATATTTTCAGGTATGACAAACTGACAGGTCACTGAGTCGCATTCAGAAAATCCCATGTGCTGAACTCAAAACCGTATGAGAAAACATTTGGCGACATGCTGCTTTGAGAACACAGAGCAGAAATAAGGTTTTCCAACAACAAACAGGAACCTTTAATCAACATCTAGTCATACTGTTTACTGTCCTGCTGTACATTTCTCTTAAACACAGAAAAGCAGAACATGGTTTTCGTATCATAAGGTTTTGAACTGTTGCTGCTTTCAACACATTTTAAGCTCAAGGATGAGTTCAAATCCCAAGACGCACTTCAGTGTGGCTGAGAAGCTTTTCACCAGCGTGCAGCCCTCACTCACTCCAAAAAAACTCTCAGCAGTGCCCAATTACACTGCCCAAATCATCCCAGACATCTGCCTGACAGATAAAAGATGTATTGGAAAGAATGAGACTCAAGGGCTTTTTTTCCACAACACACGTACCTTAACACACGTCAGCTGGTGGGAATTCTGGCAGGAACTGTTCGGTATGTCTCAGGTACAACTTCTGCCAGAAGCTCTGCCAGAAGAGAGAGAGGAGAGAGATAGAAGGGGAAAAGACAGATATTAGGAGAAAGAGAATGAGAGACAGACAGACAGAGGCTGAAGGAAAGTTAGAGAGAGAGACTGACAGAGAGAGGACAGACAGAGACTAGGCACTGATGGCGGGATATGAAAAAGAAAAAAACAGGAAAAATCATGCCCTAACCAGCTACTGGAATCTTATCCTTGACTTTTATTAGCTGTGAAAAATTTGAGAGAAGATGAGTGACTGTGACACATGTTCAGGGGTGCCCAGATCCTGATCCTGGATATTTCAGATCCAACCCATCTGAGTGTAATATTCAGAAGTCTCTAGGACCAGGACCCCCGACGTAGTAAAGAATTTAGGAGAAGAGCTCTCACATAGAAATCAAGTCCAGAGTCCATTTGCAATAACTGCTTTCAAGTTATGAATATTGAGTTATAACCCACACTGTGAATATACTATAGTTGTAAAAAGTTTAATGGATGCTTAGGTTTCAATAGCCATTGCCATAGTTATAAACCCAAAAGAACAACTGATAAATACTCTACATATGTTCTGCTCCTGCACCTTTTAGGTTTATATAGCTTATATTGTACATTTTCTTAATTTATATACATACATATTTTTTCTCCTCTTTAGTCTTTTCTTTCTTATTTAGTACTTAGTATTTATATTGTAATTGCTTACGAGTGCAGAGTAAGAATTTTATTGTACAGGGCAACTGCTTGTTTCTATGTGCATATGACAATAAACATTTGAATCTTGAATCTTAAATAAGTGTGCAAATAATGCCAGACATGCTTTATCTCATTACTGTGATGTCATCATTCAGTTTTCAGGTAATTAAATCAGTTTTAATATGCAGTTTATGCAAAGCCTGCTCTTCATACCACAGAGGACACTTCGAGGCACTTGGGTGTTACACTGGGTGTTACAAAAATATAAAATTGGTTATAAAAAATAATCTCTGAAATTAAAGTGTAATATTTAGAAAAAGTTAAAAGCTTTTTTAAATGAAATGTATGAAGATGCATTAAAATTGTATTGCAAATTATTTTGGACCATTTCATTTGAGTCATTTGTTACAGTGTAAATGGTAGGTTGCACAAAGACTTAAAAAGTTACAAGATCAGTAAATATCTCATTTGTATTTAAATATTAGTTTGTGTTTTAAAAACTGCAATTATTATTATCTGTGAAAATCAAACATTTCTATGATTCATTCAAACAGGCAATGTGTCTGCAAACTTTCAAGAGATGCTATTAATCTTGCTCCTGCAGGTAAACAGTAAATATGTACTAAGTATACCCTCTGAATATTGTTCCAGTGGCCAATAAATGACCTGTATGTTTCACCATTTTTCTGTCCTCTCAGTGTAAACTCAATGGTCCCTAATCTTGGGTAACGCCTCTGTAAGCATTCCCCTTTATCACTCCAGTGGCTGACGTAACATAGCCGGCTAGGACAAACACATCTGCAATCACTGTGTCAGTGGATGAAGGTCACTACCTTGGCTATATCAAAAATGACCACATTACTTTTAAATGGTTTTCCACATTTATCCCGTGTAAATCTTCTGCCGACAGGCTAATGTAACATAGCCTGCTAATACAGAGTCTGTCATTTTAAATATTAAATATTAATCAGTTATAAATCATGTAAACCATACCAGGTCCAGTTTTGGTGAGTTTTCCAAAGGTGTGATAAAACAGCACTTTATAGTGTAATGGTCATCAATCCTGGAGATCAGCAGTTCCACAGAGCATAGCTCCAACCACAGTCTACCACATCTGCTCCAGATTTGCTCCAGAACTACTTCTAGAGGCCTTGATTAGCTTGATTTGTTGTTGACTGTTATTAATGATAGTATTTTCACATTTACTAAACTGCTGTAGATATTTAGCTTTTTCTAGTTGTCATGATCTTTCAGCCTAGAAAGAATCCTGTGGCTAAAAGTCTGTATATACTGGCATGTGAATTGGTTAGACTACATTTACCTTCATTTGGACTTTTTGTATACTTTTGGTTTTAGTTGGATGCTGAGCTGATTGTAGTGCGGAGGCCTGATTGTGTTCAGTTGGTATTTTTCTGTTCATCTGTAGGTTGGTGCTTAATGCTGATAATGTGCTCTCCAGTAGTTTTGTGTTATTCTGCTATGTTTTACTATTTGAAATAATATGTGTATAATAAATTAGTGTGCCTATAAATACATTTGGTATTTTAATGGCATATACCACACACTTCATGAAATTAGCTTGAAACTCGCACTCGTTTAAGTTTAGCAGTTTGAAGGTTCTCCAATAGGGGGAGCCTTTTGCAATTGAGTTTTGCAAATCTAAATGAGAATGGAGGAATTTGCATAAATAATGGATATGGAAACAATTAAGTTTATGATGTGAGGTGCATTCATTTTATTAGCTAAAAAGCATCAGGGGTGCTCTGGAAGGGTGGAACTTCTCTTATGCTTATTTGCCCTTGCTTTATTCACACTGTGTCACTGTTTAATCCATGACACAGTTTGAACAGAGCGAGGAAGCTAATTCCAATCATTGTTGTATTAGAGTGATTAATAACAGCACCAAAGACTGTGCATGGGGGCAGGGGGTGGGGTTTAATGGTTTGGGGTAAATGGTTCACATGCTTCATTGACACTTTAGTGAGGAGACAGCAGGTGCTCGCCCTGGAGCTATTTCCATAAGTGCTCATGAAAAAGCATGGATACGGCTGACACTGTGATAGCAGACACGGGAACAAACACACATATACAAACATACGACCACATTCAACCCAAAATAAGTCTTCAAACTAATAAACTGATTATATAATTCCATAGACAGAGTATTTGTTTCAATATCTCTCAACTTTAGCCTATTGAAACCTTATCAGTTTTTTTTTTCTCATCTTATTATTTAACTGAAAATCATTTATTTTCAAAACTCAACTTTTTATGGGCATCTTATCATATATCATCACTGTCCAAAGAAAAGCAATCTCCAAAATGGCAAGTTTACAGGAGAGAGGACAATCTAATATATTTTTAATGTAAGTCAATGGAACCAGAGTTTCTTCCGAGCAATGTTGGGGCATTTCAGTTGGTCCATGTCTCATGAAATGTTTACACAATGTAAACAGCAGCTTATGTGATCAAATGATGAATACAAGTAAAATTGTCAAAAATATATAACATATAAATAATATAAAATTGGAGATATGGACATTTTTCTTTGTACAATAATGACATACTAATTCATCACAAGGTTTCAGTCTTACTGGAGTTCCCATACCTCAAATGGCCTCTTTGACCTGCACTACACACCCAGAAATATGGATCAGTGATGTCACCCAGGTGGCCATGCTGAAGCACAAGGTATGAGGGTGTGGAGTTTGGAACTGGAACAGACTTGCCCAGCAGCAAGATCCATTTGAGTTTATACATAGCTTTAGATTTCTCTTTGTCGAATATTTGATTTGACCACCTGCCCTTTACAATGAGGACAATAGAAATGCTACAGTATTACTTGTTCCATTAACTGCCATTAAAAGTTAAGAACACCTTTTCTTCTTGATGTGAAGTTACCAGCTTGGAGATACAAGGTTTTGTGATAGATGATATGTATCATATGTAATCATTATCATTTAAAACCCTACATAGTTTTTTCTTTATTTTCCAATAGTGGCTGATATGGCAAAACTATTATATCACAATACTTTAACATGATTCTTGTAACATAATACACCAAAGGTGTCAGGCTTTTGTTTGAGGTTTGGGTAATAGAAAAAAAACAGCAGGCCTAGATAAAAAGGAAAACATTTAAAACCTGTAACAACAGTGACTTTTATAGATTTCTCATATTGCAACTTACTACTGGAAACACTACTAATGATGATCTCATTGCAATGAAACAAGCAGCTGGACAGTTCTTTAAGTAGTAATGATATCCATCATTTGCTTAGTAGAGTGTATTGAAATAACAGTTATCTTGATAATGACAGTATCATATTTATAACCTAGGAGGAAGTCAGCTAACCTGTTTATTGTGTTATGAATATGTCTTAATAAAGTAAGAAAGAATTTTAGGAATAATATTGCTTGCATTGTAGATAGGAGTTTTGTTGTGGTAGAGGTGACACACAGTGATAAAGACACATACGAATGTATTAGATTAGAATCTAGATTAGATTAGATTTATTGCCATTGTGCAGAGAACAGGTAAAGAGTCAATGCAATGAATCAGAATCAGAATCAGAAATACTGTATTGATCCCAGGGGGAAATTGCAGTTTTTACAGTAGCAACCATTTAGAATAAACAATAATACTTTACAACAAAGAGAAATTTTTCAATATGTACACATATATAAAGTCTTATAATACAATAAAAAATAAAATAAAAAATAAAGTGGCTGTGGCTATAATAATAAGTACAGATATACTGTTAACAGCAGTAAGTGTTCAATAGTCAGAAAATTACTGCACATTTTGAGTTGTCGCACACATAATTAAATTATTGTTTTACTGTTATTACTGTACATGTGAAAATAGATGCTAAATGTAGTTAGCATCTAACCAGAGATGCAAAATACAGTATAATTTACATAAGTAACCATGGCAAGCAAGACAAAGGTAACAATATGTACAATATAGAAAATATAGGATGGTATTATAAATATAATATACATATGTACAGAGTGAGTGGAGAGAATACATTGTAAGTACTGTGAGAGCAGATATGTAAAAAGTTTGTGAGTTTATATACACTGTGTACAGTAACTATATAGGAATAGTGCAGTAACAAACAGTAACAGACAGTGCAGTAGCAGTGCATTTATGAAATGAATGTATTAGTATTTAATCATTAACAAATGTGCCTATATGTCTTTATAAACTACAATTACTAATAGATTATATGTCTAAAAACTTGCTTATCGACTGTTAGCTAGCTGATAAGCTCAGCTGTAGTAGAAAATGAGCTGTCAGCCCCAGTAGGTTCAACAGAATGCCTAAGCAAGCCACATTACAGCCGGGGTTTTCGTGACTTGGCGCAGTAATGCTGAGATTAGTTGTTGTGATTCAGTCATAGGTGTGTGTATACCAACTATTCCGAACACAGCTCAGCCAAACAGGAACTATCTGTTTTATAACAAAGAGATGTTCACCCTTTGTTTTAGTAATATCCTGTACTCTTCTGGCAGGGGTTTACAATAAATGTTGGAACACTGCTGTGAGGATTTGATTGCTTTTAGCCGCAAGAGGATTAGTGAGGTCAGGTAATGATCCCACTCTAGCGCACCCTAAAGGTGCTGGATGGCGCTTTATCGCACTAGAGAAGGCAGTTGCACTGGCAGTGGGCTTCATGACCTATGCCAATGTTGTTTTATTGCTGATGGTTTTTCATGGAGATGATAAAAGCTATATAATGTCAGCAATGTGTGAAGCTCAAAGTAACTGAATTCATGAATTACATTAGAAAGGATATCTGGGTACTTTTGGACATATACTGAGATTGCTGTTTTTGCTTACAGGGATTTTGGGACAATGTGTAATTCTGAATTCTACAGTAGTGAATCTCAGTTGCTTAGCCCTTGAAAGCCTCATCTAACAAACATCATTTAATAAGCTAGTTATGAAACAGACCTTAAGTTGTGAAAAAGAGAGAAATTACATGGGACAGTTTGCAAAGCAGGCCGGAATGATGTTCTAGATGTAAAGTGTGTTTGTTCTATATTGTAAGAATCTAAGACAGTAACATAAATAATGGAAACGCAGTTAACAGCACTCCTAAAGTTCTTCCTGGATGTGTTCCAGAGTGATGGAGCGATGATGCTGGAGGCTCTGCTAGCCTCCATAAACTGTTTATTTTAAAGAAAAGAACTAACTCAGGTCTATTTCTAAATAAGCCTAATCTAATTAGAGTGCTGACCCACCCAAATGTCATCAATTTGAAGATGAACCAGAACACAGATGGTTCTAGGGCTTTAGAAATCATGTGTGTGTGTGTGTATGTGTGTTATTAGAAACAGCACTGACACATATGACAAGCACCCAGACAGTGTTTAAGACATCTAAGGGAGTTTTAGTATGCAGCTCTGATTAAAATGAGCTTGTGTTTTGCTTGTGGTGCTTGCTGGATTAGATTACATAGCATACAGTAGCTGTTTATGTTTATGCTCTGTATTGGCAGGAAGGTTTAGGAATCACTTGTTATGTTAATAATTATGTAACATAGTAGCATACGTGTAGATTTAAATTTTAGCCTACTGAAACTGTTTAGCCTCAAGATTTTGTCCCTACTTTCAAAATATACATATTTTTAGTATTAACTTGATCTCCAGCGTTCTTGGTCACTTTAGAATCATCTACAGCTCCAATCCTCATTCCAAAAAGAACTATACTTATTTAATAATTAAGTATGTTTTCAGGAAAGAAAGTTTGTTGGAGTTAGTTTCTATAGTTCCTGTTTCTGTATTTATGTAGATGTAGTGAGTAGTTGTAGTTGACCACGTAGAGAAGAGGTCAGCTGAACGTAACAGTTATCGTTTACAAAGGAACAGAAAATCTGAAGCTGGCAAAATAATAACTTCTGCCAAAGGAAACACCATGTTTATCAAGTTTCTACGTAGTTCAGTCCTTTTTACAGTGGTGGGGATGGATTTACATTCATCATATTTGGCAGATACTCCTATCCAGAGTGACTTAAATGTAACCAGTTCTTACAGAGGTAGGATTAGGGGTGTTAGTGCTAGGAGAGGTTGCTCAAAGAGTCTTTTTACAATAGTGTAGAATGCTTGCCCAGGTAGTAAATCAAACCCTATATATATATATATATATAGCATTTGCTTTAAACATCCATTTTAACCCAATAACTTTATCTCAGAACTATCATAAAACAATGTATCAGGCAGCATATTAACACTTAACATAATAACTTCATGTGGTGAAGCTTTAAGCATTAAATGCTTAAGACGTCTGGTTCCTATCACCACCAGTGTGAACAATTTTGACTTGGCAACAGAGCACTTCACATCAAACCACTTTAAATTATAAACGATGTTCACATTTTAACGACTGAATTTAGAAACAATTGATGGAATTCCCCTTTCAACGTGTGTTATGTTTAATATTCCACAATGCCCTCTGATTATGATAATGGGTGAGCACTTTTCTAATAGCTTAGCTTAGTATGCTGTATGTGGGTTGTATACACACTACAGCAGTGTGTCTGGGACACTTTGCTAGCTAGCCATCCAGCCCACCCCTCTCACCTCCCACTTTAAATTGAACTTCTGGCTGAGAGTTCCGCTGGCATGAATCTCTATTTGTGTGTGTGAGAGAGTGGTTTCTCCCAAAGGGCTGCCTGCCAGGTTCATGTTGGTGTACAGTAAGCAGATACAGTGATGAGAGTAATTTGCAGTTCATGTTTAAACTCAAACGTGAAAAAACAAACACGTGTATAGCACTTCAGGCTCACGTGCTTCGTTGACATGAGAGGAGAGATCATCACTGACTGAAGCTGACTGGATTTACGAATCTACATTAGTTCAGAGTTTTGGCACCCGTCTGCTTGGCGACACATCTTGACTGTTCCTAAATGAAACCATGATGAACTACACAGTAAAACGCAACACTGAGCTACTCGAATGATTTAATGGCTGTAAAACTGTAAAGTTCTGTAACAAAATGCAGACACAGGGCAGATATACTCATTTAAGAGTGCTTCAGGCTTTTCCTGAAGGAGAAACCACCCAGCCTGCAGTGTCTCCGGAGGATGACGAGGGAGGGGCACGGCTGTACTGAATGAAGCTTTCATTGTGTCATAACAGTAAAACGCAGGGACCTTTAAAATACAGCATGATAAAAAAGTACTGCATATTCCAAAACCACAGTGGAGCGCAACATAAACAGCGTAAGCCGAGACTTATTGTACACTAACTCGTGTTTGTTAAAGCCAAGAAGGCCTGCATTATTTCTGCATCATTTCTACACACACAGCATAATCTTTGCACCGCCTGCTTCTGATACAACACCGGACATCCCTGAAAAACTTCTGAACACCCCATGTGTCCTAATGTGCACTAAAATGAGTATCCATGAGTTATTAAACTTTACTCCCATATACATAATGCACTCAACTGTCCAACAGACACAATGTCAATGTCTCTAATCATAAGATTGTGTTAGAGATTAAGCTGATCGAATGCATTGTTTGAATGCAATCCCTTAATTGAGCTGTGTGATACAGCAATTCATTTAGTTATGTAACGGCTAACCATTGCGACATGTTGTGCAAATGAGTGTCAAATAAAAGTGAGCCAAAGTACTTTGTTACGAAAAACCACCGGAGGAAACTTAACAACAGAACATTCCTATTATTATGAACATGCATTAATCTCAGTATATGCATACTGGCTGCTGTTTCAGCTGACAGTGGGCTGGTCGTACTTTTTTTTGTAGATAACTCAAATCAAGTCACCTCTTTTTAAGTAGCAGTAAATACAGACAGAACACAGAGTCAAAACACTGGCCCTAATGATCAAATACTTTTAAAAGTAAAATATTTTAAAGCCTTGTTCAAAAACAAGGGGTATGTGCAGTAAAACAATACAACATATAACAAAAGTCAATCTGTCCTATACATCCAGTTTGCTCAGCTGCAAAAGCAGACAAACAGTTGAATCTCTCACTTGCATAAACATAAATGATACTTTATCAATGTTTGATACAACAGCCTTCTATGGTCCATGTTTAACTGTTGAGGCTGTTGGAACAACGATGTATATGATCTCGCCCCCTTGAGGTACTGAGTGTTGTATCCTCCACAGTAAGGGTGTTTGTGCAGAAGTGCTGGGATTTGTAGTGCATTATCCAGGCATTCATGTACCTTCACTGAATATATTTCTAAGTAGCATTAGGAGTATGTTCTTTGTCAACCTGTGAATACTGTAGCCAATTCAGAAAATTGGACACGTTTTTATTTGGGTTAATTTCCCCCAGCATTATTTAATGGGTTTGTTTCTGGAAGTACTCTTACAGCTGTGGCGGCTGAAACCAATTGTTATCTCAGCATCAGTCTATCACAATGTTTAATCACAACATTACTAAAAGCTTAGTTACATAACTCTTGTTGTACCAATGATCCATTATCAACCTGAGCTATCTGAAACGACGCTCGTTGCTGTTGTGAAGTAACACTGGTATAATCAATCCATGCTTCATCCACAGATGCATTCTTTAGTAGCAAGGCTGATAGCTGAGAGCTTGCCAGGTTCAAACACTGACAAAAACCTATTTAACACAAACAGAAACTGTATTGCACAAGTGCTGCTGGAGTGGTTAAGCACTGTGTCCACTCATTGTACACTACTAGACGGTACTACCTTGCTGGTCCACCTTGTAGTTGTAAAGTCAGAGCTCATCTTCTGCTGCACACGTTCTGTCAGTCATTCTCTAGTCCTTCAACAGTGGTCAATGCTGCCCAGAGGATGCTGTTGGCTGGACAGTTTTGGTTGGTAGACTATTTTTCAGTCCAGCAGTGACCTTCAGGTGTTTAAAACCCCAGCAGCACTGCTGTCTCAGGTCCAGTCACACCAGCATAACACACACTTACACACCACCATCACCACATTAGTGTAGCTGATAAAGTGGACAGGTATATGTAGATAGAAAGAGGTGTACCTAATAAAGTGACTGAAGGGTGTATGTAGAACATAGAAAATATTAGTTCAGAGTCACTACATAAGTTTATGCTATAAAGCTGGACTGTTTTGCTTATTGACAGTAGGCAGGTTGTAATCGAGGCCCACATGGTTAACTTCTGTACTCATAAAGAATCATACAGAAAAGAAGGTATATCCTCTACAGTTTATTATTCTGAAAAGGGGGTTTGTCTATGTTCTGTAGCTTGCCAATTTAGCAACAGTCGCTAATAAAGAATACATTCATGGATGGAGCATGGGTCAGTTTGGCAGCTGTTGTGTTCTGCTCTGTCTCTCAGCCGTTAAACCGTCACGTCCGCGCAACGTGAAGGTAACGTCGGTGGATAAAGGCCTAAAGGTGACGTGGGAGCCGCCTAACGAGCTGGACGGCCGGCCAGTGGACCGCTACAACCTCGGATATGGCAAGTCTATGAAGTCCCTGCGCTTCATCACGGTGGACAAAGACCGCCGCTCCGAGGTATTAGAGGACGTAGGTAAGAGGGACAGACACGGACCACTGGCTGGCTACTAATGCAGTAGACCAGTGGATGCTCAAAACCAATTGCAGACATTGATTGCCTGATTACGTCAGGCTTGTGTGAGTGAACTACGGAGCATGCAGTAGTCTAATATGCACGGGGTGTGTGTGTGTGTGTGTTAGAGCCTGGAGTCCTGCACTATCTCAAGATAAGTGCTGAGAATGAGGAGGGTCTGAGTAAACCAGTCTACAGGACAGAAACTCCAGGAGGTAGGCTATAGCTATTGTGTGTGTACATGTGTATGTGTGTGTGTGTGTGTGTGTGTGTGTGTGTGTGTTCCTCTCCCATTGTTATTAAGGCTGGCCCGAAGAATTCAAACACTTGAGTATTTCTTCATTACCCTGGTATAAATAGGGAAATTTAGATAATTAGCCATTTTGGCTGTATATGTTAATAAATAGGCCCAAAGGCCCTTTGGTGCCCATAATATGAGGTGGCAGTCTCTGCTCTTTTGTACATTTGTCTCATTGCATATTCATGTATAGGTGTTTCCCCATCACTGTGCAAAACACCAGGAGGAGATAATTATAATAAAGCATATACTCCCATTTAGAAAGTCTGCTTAGGATTCCAAAATGACCAGAACGCTCTCAGTGAAAAGGAATTTTACAATTTCACATGGTTTCATGCGCCAAGCTCCACACATCCCTCCAGCCAAAGAGTATATGTGTTTCCTAACTGAAAGTCAAAACAATTACTTGTTTTCTTGAATTTCCAATTATGTTAAAATGAGGTCTTGTTTTCTGAAGACAATTATAGAGGTTACAGGTTACACCTGTGATGATTTGCATGAACCAGCGTAGGGTTTTGTAAGTGGTTTATTGGAAAGAACAGATGTGGTTTGGCCATAGACATAACTGGTCACTATGTTTACCTCTGCTAAATAATATAACTGGGACTCTTGAGATGTGCATGTATGCAATAGACATACTATCGGCTAACATGTATAGGCAGTCAACGTTTTGGTAAAAATAAAAAACTGCAAGTGAAATTGGCTATAGGTTTTATGCTCATTTGATTTTTCAGCTTGTAATACATCTCTCTTCTGCAAAACAGGCCTTGCTAAAATTCCAATCTTAGTTAAGATCCTGGTTTTTAGATAAGATGCTAAATTGGTAACCCCTTCAACATAAAGTGTGGGCAGACTGACAGTAATTAGGCCTCTCTTAGTAAACCTGCCCCTGAGTATCCAGAAGATACGTCTTTTTTACACTAGAGCTGTTTTCAGGACCCAGAAACACTTGCTTTGTGAGTACATTTGTTTTGAGTGTGAAAGCTGTTTTGGAGCTGAGGGTGGTTAGGTTATCCATTTCCGGCACCGGGTTTGGGTCTGCATAATTGGTTCATTTTGTACCATGACTCCTTTATCATCACTTCCCTTTTCTTCCCTTTTCCAAGTTTTGTGATGGTGGGAAAAGAAATATTGTGGATATAAAGTGCTGTTCTTTGAAGCTGGAGTGTTTGTATCCAAGGGAAGTAATAAAAGCAGCAAACAAATAAAATTAGTGTTTACCATTTTGAAAACCTGCATGCAGGAAAGTGAGTAATGGAATTATGCAATCCACAGTTCTTATGGAATTCTTGTGTGTGAAAGTAAACCAGCTATAATGAGCCCCTCCCCAAAATGAGCCCAGAATCGGTTCTGGGCACAGAATCAAGTATTCAGGACAAGTGTGAAAACGCCCTTAAACAAAACTCTTTATCGTAATACCAAGAGCGCAACTGTCTCTCAGCATCTTTGGGACCTCTGTCATGAATTTATCTGACCTTATATTATAAATTTAAAAAATCATTAAGAAAAAAGAACAAATATATTTGAAACTTTAATTACTTTAAAAACAATAATATTTACATTTTATAATTAAGCATGACTCATGTGTAAGACGCTGTTCGGGCCAGCCCTAATTGTTATGACTGTTATATTGCGTTCTGTTTTCTTCTTTAGCCACCATAAAGCTTTTGCACGTTTAATTGGCTGCATGAATCCAGCCACAACGTTTCTTTTTTAGGAGTGTATGGTCAACGTACGGCACATCAGCAATAGCTTTACATTACCGAGTGTCTTAGCAACACAAATATTTCCGTATCTCCCTGTACGTCAGCCCGTTCGACAGATGGATCCTACTAGAGCTGAAAGCTATTTCTGATGTTTTACAAGGAATATATTTATAACTTTACGGCCTCGCTGACTATTCCTCATCTCAGCATATGAAACCATACTAAACAGCTAACAACATGACGCTTGAGCTCAACTCAGAGTTTAATCAGTCCCATCTGCTTTTCTAATTCATCCATTCTCATCCGCTGTTGGCAACCCCCTGGAATCACACCATAAAGAGCCTGTAGCCTTGCTTTCATATCCAATCCAGAGCTCCCTCAAAAACCAAGAGTTTGTGTTGTGGCAGTTTGACACCCGTCCAACACATGGCACATTAATCTCCAGAATAATTCCTCTTTTGTCTCTGACAAACAAGATCCTGGATAAATAAGTTACAGTAAATGAGCAGACAGTTAAGTCTCTACACAGTCATAAATTCATCCGGCGAAATTAATACTGTAGATTCTGTTCTTTATGTTGCCCCAAAGAAAGATTGGTGCATGAAACAGTGACCATGTTCTTTCCTGCAGGAGGGGAGTGGGTAAAATTGGATGGCTTTGCAGTTGAATCTTCCTTCAATGGCTCTTCGCAAGGTAGGCCCTTGCACTTCTTTCATGCAATTGGAAATAGTTCATGTCTTCTCTCACAAAACTACAACAACAACTGTCAGGATTTGTTAGCGATTACTAACAAAATGTACATCCATGTTTATCTATGTTCAACTCTAAGCAAAAATAGCCTCTTTATTCTTTTCCCTTCTGCACATCTGTAGCATCTTTGAAAATGTGAACCAGCTGTGAAGGTGAAGGTTAGCACACACTAGCATCTTGATTTACTCAGGGGAGAATCTTGTTCTCAGTTCAGACAAATACCTTACGGATTGCCCTGCATGTAGCATCACTTAGCAATATCAGAGAGAGGGACCATGCCAACAGTGAGGGTGGGCAAAATGTAACATCATGATACTCTAAAGCAGGAGCGCCCAATCTTATCCGCAGAGCGGCTGCAGGTTTCCATTCCAACAAAACAGGAGCAGTTGCTTGAAGGCTGAGCAGTTCATTCATCTAGTGGAACCAGGTGAGCTCCTGCTTATTTAGAACGGAAGCCTGTAGCCAGGCCGGCCCTCTCTCGATATAATTGGTCACCCCAGCTACAGTCTTCTCACTGCAGGCATCATGACCAGGAATTAATGCAGGTTAATCAATGATGCAGACCTGTGTAGCAGTGCAGCAGCTGTTTCACGTTGATTGCTCTTTGCCAATAGCAGAAGCATGCAGAAAGTGGTGGATTTAGTAGGGCATGATAATTGACTGGTGGGCCATTTCCCCCTGAATTACTTTCTTTTAAATTACAAACTAATAATGTGTGTGGCTTGAAGCAGACGTGGGTATGAGGAGCTTGAAGTGGATATAATATTGACCTCGACTGACTGCAGAGTATTAAAGAAGAACTGACATTAATTATGTGATACACATATCATTTCATTCAGATAGCCTAGATATTGGAACAAGCATGCTTATTGACTGATACTAATAAGGCTGGCTGCTCATTAAAATTCTGTATTGAATTATATTGATTTATTTGATACTGTGTTGTAGTATTGTAGTACTGAATTTTGATACTCAGCCCTAAACACGTCATTTCATTTTTCTTCACAAATGGACTACAATAATAAACAGGCAGAAACAGGAGGAGATTTCAAACAAACTACACACTACACAATCACCGTACTCAAGTAGAAGTACAAGTAACTGTCAGGAAAAGATCTCTTCCTCAAACAAAACAAGACAACCTTTAAAGAGTGAGACAGAAGACAGAGAGAGAAAGGTTTTTGATTAAGCAGGGCTATATTGTAGCACAGGGGAGCTACAGGTGATGTAGGCTGTATCATGCAGCATTTTGTTTATCAAATAAACACTAAACCAGAGTGGCCTGGATCAGCAACGTGACCTGGGCCAATACATTGCCGACAAAATTACATTGCCTGCACTACATCTAATGACCCTCTATGTGACACTGACTAGGTAAGCACCAGCAGTAAGAGATTGTATCCCTTTATTATATCATTGTAATTAATTTTATCTTATTTTTCATGAATTTATTTGACTTAATCGTCATCATCATGGCATTTAACGCACGCCCAACCTGAGAGCCTCTGTTACAGAGAACAAGCTACTCCATCCCTACTGTTTCAAATATACTAGTCTTTTCCCGCTTCTGCTCTCTCTGTCCCCCTGGCTTCCCTGTCACACCTCTTCTCTGCCTGGCAGTGAAGCCACCTCTCTTCCTGCTGTTGATGATGAAGCTGCTAGAATTATGTACATTGTGTTTTGCATATTTGGTGACTGTTTTTCCCCACAACCGGTTAAGCATCTGTTTCCTTTACACATCCAACCAGAGATTTTGAGTTCGGTCACCTGACGCGAGAAACCTATTGACCAAAAGAATCCTAGTTTTTAAACAGGTTCTGTTTAGGCTTCTTAGAACCTTTTTACAAAACCAGTTCTTATGAAACAGTTTTTATTGAAACCAATGAATGTCAAAGGACGCATCATCAGTGCCCAACAGAGGGCGTTACACAGTGATAGTAAATAGTAGTAACAAGGTGGCGGAGAACATAGCTTATCTGTGAACATTAGTGCTGTTATTACAGATGTTTGTTTGGATTTAAAAAGCAAATGTAGATCAACTACTGGTCAGAGGTAGGAAGATGCAAGGGAGTTTCTCCAACTTCACTGGGTGCACCATTGTTGCCTTCTCTTTCCTCAAAAACTGACACACCCATGGACGTTGTCGTGGTTTGTGTTGAAGAACCAACTATTATTTGGTTCTAGCTGGGAACAAACTGTTTTGTTTTTTGGAAATGCGCTGATCAGTTCAAAACTAGTTCCCATTCCACATTAGTGAAAAAGAGTAAGAGAGGACAGTAGAAAGGGATGAGGCCTCGGATCAATTCAGTGTATGCGGAAGAATTGTTTTTCAGTTGTTAAAACTTCTATAAAAAACATTCTCTCAATAATGATAACATATCATCATATTGACCATCGGATCCATTAAGGATTCAACAAACATCCAGCAACAATGTTAAAACTTTACAGCTACAAGCAGCTCCCACCTGCCGCACCACGTAGGGCATAGCAAGAGGTATTTATCAGAAATGATTTTCCTCCAGAGGCTGGGAGTTGGTCTGGGTTTGGACACGGTAGCTCCAATTGCCGGATTTCCCGGGAAGACAGTGGCAGTCTGACAGTTGTAAATCTGTTAAATCACAGTTTTCTTTCTCTTTTTATTAATCCACCAAGCTTGTCTTCAGCCAAACTACGTACATGTTACCTCTCCAAGGGGAATAGGAAGGAATCTGTTGAAACAAGCCAAATGAGGAGTACTTTCCTCCACTCCCAGGAGTAAAAGAGGCAAAATGGGATGAGAACCTAAATGGACAGCCATAATGGTATTCTCACAGATAGAGTTACTGCTTTTATCTTCCTCAGGATATCTTTATAATTACGTACAGATGATAGTAAGTAACTAAATTGCCTATTTTGACACACTCTCACTTTTCATTACTCCATTACTGAGCTATTAAGTATACTCTTGTGAATGTGGTTGTCACATTATGTGCAGTGTGCCATTTTTCAGAATGTAGGTCTTTTAAAGATAAGGATAGACTTGTTTCATTGGGTCTTACAGCAGCTTTGCCAGGTGAACAGTTGGTGCTACATTAAAATTTTCACAAAGTCCACAAAGGATTTATGGCTTGCTTTGGTATTGCCTTGTTGTTGCCATAGCACTACTGTGATCTGTTTCTGGCTGAGCCTTTGCTTCAGTAAGAGGTGTGAGTTTAGAATTCTTGGTCTCTACTGTGGGTTTATTATATTGGCTTTGGCTGTAAAAAAATGTTTCACAATCACAGTCAGCATTGTATTACTCCTGTCTGATTGCTTGTTCAGAAACACTTAGGGATCAGAGAGCTTCATATGTAAGCTGTGCACTCTCCAAATATCCACTAGGGGTGACTAAAGGGTTATGGCTAAAGTGGATAAAGGTGTTTTTTCACTTATTGCTGTTTTTGATAAACAACGCTTGTGTTTTTGTATTTTTGCATAACAAAATACTGTAGCGTATTTGCTATTTGCTTGTCTTTCAAAAAGGCTTTACTTAATTATATTGAATCAAAGACCCTCTTGCTCAGAGAGCACTAGGTACACTGACTGAAAGTATATGATAGAATCATGCCCACAAAACCATTGACACTGGTGTACAGAAACATTTCAGAATAGATTTTTATCATGATTACATGAAAATGGTGAATAGATGGATATACTGTATGTCAGTGTTTTGGTTTTCATGGCATCACAGAAACAATAAATTCAAAATGGGCTGTTTTTGCATGGACTATATGGACTGAACAGGGGAGCAAATGGGAATGCCTGACTGTGTACCTATTGACTGTGACTATTTATTGGTAAGTTCTGATTAAAAACAAAGGGGTTAAAGTCTTGAACTAGAAAAGTGTTGGGATCCCCCCCCATTGTATCTAGATAGATATAGCCATGCTTTTTCATTTGTTATGCCTTTAGAAGCTGGTCTAAAGGCACTATGCACCAATTGAACCACCATCAACTGACAGTTGAATCAGCTGGTCATATTTTTATTACCAATGGGTGGGACCAATCTTCTGAGGAAAAATAAAAAAAAGAAAAGATCACAATAGACCAGTGTTCTCCAACTTCCTTCATGTAGAACTACTAGAGAGTTTAGTTCCAGCCTGCATCCAGCATACTACCCCAACCCCTTGCCTAACACTGATACATCTGATCCAGCCAGTCAGGAGCCTCTGAAGAAGTTAATTAGCTGGAGGAGATGGGGCGGAATAAAGTTGGAACTAGACTGTGCAGGATGGTAGCCCTCCAGGGGCAGGGATGGAGACCACTGCTCTAGATTTTCTGGAAGTCCTTGGCTATGTTCAGACTGCAATTAAAAGTGGCTCATATCAGATTTACTGCAGTTTAATTGTTCACATTATATTTTTAATGTGATCTGTATCTGACATCAGTTTGGACAGATCATGCTCCTGAACCGGCCAACATGCACATAAGAACAATAATCCAACCGGCACGCTCATCTAAACACAGCTGCCCTCTATTTCCTTAAGATTAAAATGCTCCCTTCACATGACATCTACTTCAGCATGTGCTGCTTGAAAACGGAAAGACGATAAAATGACCAAGGTGGAAAAAATGTACAGAAATCATTTCTGTGCTTGCTTTAATTGTGGAAGCTGATCAAGCAGAAAAAGGAAGCTCAGGTTCAGGTTCTTGCATTTACTTGCTGTAAAGAATGCTAGCAAAGTGATCAAATAAACAGGTGATTAAATTAACATAAACTGGATAGCGTGTATTTGATCAGTGTGGCACCCCTTAATGGCTTTGATTCTAACTCCATTTTAAAAGATGATAAGCATGATTTTACATACTGTTTTGATTTCTCCCAACAGAAAGAGCTGTGCTTACTTTTTTTGCACTACACCGTTACTAGAGATAGAAGATGTAGGCATTTTGACTTTCCTAAGCACAAAATTAGGTCTGAGTTGCATTGACACAAAACGTCCCATCTGACTGTTTGGACTGAGGTCACGTTGTCTCAAGGTTAGACATTTGTTGGATTCCAGGAATACATATCGTCGCTGTCCAAAGAAAAACATGTATCTCCATTTTTGTTGATTTTTACTTTCATGCCTCATTTGATCACATGAGCTGCTGTTTACGCTTTGTGGAAATTTCATAAAGAATGGACCAACAGAAATGACCCAAAACTGCTTGGAAAGACATCTGGTTCCATTCAAATTCAGTTAGGTTTTTGGCCTCTCCTGTTAAGTTGCCATTTTGGAGATACCTGTTTTTCTTTGGACAGCGACGATATGAAGTGGTTGGTGTGGCTCAAAGGTTAACATCACTACCCACCCCCTACCACCACCATGAGGGAGATGTGGGTTCGGAGATGTTGAGCTTCACCAGTATAAGTCTTTGGGCAAGACTCTTAATGCTGCACTGGCCTACATGTAAAAAATGAATAATTTTGTAAGTTGCACTGGATAAGAGCGTGAGCTAAATGTAAATATGACAGTGGTGCAAAGTTAAATTCCATGTGTTTTTTTTTTCGTTGCCACCCAAAAAAAAACATATATCTCCGAAATGGCAACTTTACAGGAGACTACAGGAGACAAATATAATTATAATTATAACCAGACCTCCAAGCATTTTTGGGCCATTTCTGTTGGTCCCTTCAGTGTAAAAGGCAGCTGCTGTGTGTAAACAATGCATAAACATAAAAATCGCCAAAATTAGATTTACATGTTTTTCTTTGGACAATATGAAGAAAAGGTTCAGATTTGAGTCTCTATCACCTGCGGTATCAGCATAGTCCTGACTGAATCACTGACTCTCAACCTTAAAAGTGTCTAACCAGGCATCAGTATGGTCAAATATGCCTTTTACATGCTTTAAATAAAACATGCATGGGATTTCTCCTAATAAATGTTTAACATTAGCTTCGTGCTAACACGCTATTAAAAATCCCATAGAAGTTAGCACTGTCATAGAGTGTTAATGTTTATAGACCCAGCTGAAGGTCTTGTCATGGTTCATCACTGGCTCATATTGTACAACAGAGTCCTTTATTTCAACATATTTTATTATTTTTTCAATGATGTGGGTCATTTAAACTGCAAGTACAAAAAGCCAACCCATTGGAAACCCCAACATCAAAACCTACAAGCTGTTTGAAAGATGTTTAATGTATACTTCAAATTGAGTGTTTGTGCAATAGCGTTCAAATTCGACACACAGGAATAGATAATGAGCTCTCACAGCAAGACCAGGTGCGGACATTATGGTAAAAGCCAGGCCACGTAGAAATCCAGCTGAGTGCACACATAGCTGGGTTAAATCAGCTGCGCTGGCTGCTGGAACTGGCCATTCCCTCCAAAACCTGCCAGGAGGGAAGACGGAGTGCAGGGAGACACATACCACAATAACACAAAGAAAGAGAGGGGGAGAGGGAGGAAAAGAAAGAAACAGATGGAGAGAGGGAGAGAAAGAAAGAAAGATACACTGTCAGTTGCTCTAAAGCTGGTGATATGTGATATCTGATTCAGCTGTGTTGGCTAGACTCTTTGAAGGGGAAGTAGGGATACAGTATGTGTCTGTTTGTGTTCATAAGAGGAAAAGGAGTAGCTGTTTCTGTCATTTAAGTGTGTTTCAACACCAGGCCGACCTCATTCACTGCTTCAGTATTCATTTCTCTGCTGTCGCTGCTGTACCCTAAATGGCCCAGCCAGAGTGAGCACGTTGAAGCACTGCCTCTTAGAATGTGCGAGACGGTGGAAAAAAGTAGCCCGAGTTATGCCAAAGCTCTCTGGCCAAGATGGAGGGATGATTCCTGCTCGCTTACTAGCCTGCTCTCTTTCACTCTCTTTTTCCTTCCTCCTCTTTCACTCCAACTTCTTTTCCAAGAACCCATTCACCCCAGTAGCAACCCAAAGTGATACATAAATGTACTTTCAACTCAAGCATAAAGTCTACTTCCTCTCCAATGCTGTCAATGCACTGTCCCCCGGAAAGCAGTTTTAGACAATAACCTTAATGCCTACACTCCTAAAAAGGCCCCTCAATGGGTCTTGGTTTTGATGCTGTAAGAATCTGGCCATGGTATGACATGTGCAGATCCAAACCACAGGACAAGGCCATAGTGAAAAACCAAACAAAGGGTTGGATGCAAAGACAAACAAATAAAGACCAAAAAAAAAACAGATCAAAAAGAGAACAGATTAGAAAAGCTTGGTATATACTGAACATACAGTACTTTGCAAATGCCTAGAAAACATGTGATCTGTATCTGACATCGGAACAGACGACACCACTCAGTAATCAGGTTACGCAGATCTAAGATACTACCAACTACCAACCGGGGGTCACCCACTCACCCAGGGTGTCCTGGGAAATGGAGTTCCCAGTGGCTAGGCTCAGTACTGAGCCAGAGGGATACGTGATAGATGCACTGTTCCAGGGAAATACATGCTTGCTTTGTGAAAAGACAAACTTCAAACAATTTCTTTGCTACTTACATGTCTCTTTTACAAAATCAGTTCTTTAAAAAAGCTTCCACTGTGAAGTCCTTTAGACTGTGGGAAAATGGCATGTTTAAGTTCCCCTCTGCTCCCTATATAGGACGTGTTAAACCCAGACTTGTATGCCTTAAATCACTGTTCATGCTCAACACTATTAAAATTCCAAATGGGAAAATTATGTTTATTATAAAAAATGACGAATAGGCTAAATTCCTGGTAAATTACTAGTAAGCCACCATTGTCCCACTGTGATGATGTCATGTATTTGTAATGGTCCTATGGAAAATAAAACAGTCTAAAAAGTTTTTTCTATTGAGTGATGTCATGATGGAAAGGCTGAATAATATATTAGGCTCAAAGGAGATATTTAGCTTGCTGTTCCTTTCTCATGGTGTGTGTCCACATGCAGCTTTGCCTTGCTGCATCCTGTTCATCTCAATGGAAAGAGCTCTGTTCAACACATACCAGCACAACATACACTAACACGCCAACACCACCTCAATGTCATTGTATTGCTGAGAATGATCCACCACCCAAATGATACCTGCTCTGTGGTGATCCAGAGCGGGTCCTGACTATTGAAGAACAGGGTGAAAGGGCTAACACAGTATGCAGTGAATTAGATGAACAACAGCCTGTAATTGTAGAACTACAACGTGCACCTGTATGGTAAATGGAGGTCAATGGACAACGAGTGTAGATACAAGGATGTGTTTTTAATGAAGAAGCCAGTGAGTGTATACAGACAAAGTAGAAATTTATTCATTCATCAACCAAGCCATTTGTCTTTATGGGTAGCGGGGGAGAGGGATGTTGGAGCCTAGGTCAGCAGTCATTGGGTGAAAGTATCTCCAAAGTGGCAACTTTACAGGTGAGGCCAAAAACCTTATTTCATTATAATGTAAGTCAGTGGAACCAGACTCTATTCCAAGCTATTTTGGACCATTTCTGCTCATTCATTCATCTTCTGAGCCGCATATCCTTCTGGTTCATACGGTGCTGGAGTCTATCCCAGCGTTCATTGGGTGGAAGGCAGGAACCACCCTGGACAGGTCACTAGTCCACCACATACATGGTGGACCGCAAACATGATATAAATGTGGACTAAAGTATGTATGTTGCAATAAGTTAAAGTGGAGGCGTGCACCGACTACAGCAGAGGAAAGTGGGACGGGTTCTTGGTCAGAAGGATTATGGCATGGTGTATTCAGTGGTTATGTGCACTGCAGTGTGTGTAATTGAGTGCACATGCAGCAGTTTAAAGCAGAGGGGTGTGAGAAGGGTCATTGTTTTGGAGGATGTTGGCCTAGGAAAAGAAGCTGTGGAGGTGGCAGTTTGTCCGATTCTTAAGGGCTTTCACTCATGGGCTCCACTGAGATATAACTGCTGGAAAAAGAGCGACCGGGGTGTCAAGGATAAGCCATGATATTTGCCGCCCTCTTCCTCATCCTAGATGAGCCAAACCAGACGGAGATGAAGGATGACATAATGGATTCTATTATGGCAGTGAGGAACTGGACCAGCAGCACTTGAAGCAGGGAAACTTTCTTCAGTTTTCACACATACATCGCTATTGGGCCTTTTTCAGAACTGCAGTGCTGTGACTCTCTTATTTGGGATTCTGCTGAATGGTGGTACCCCAAAAATTTGTAAGGCTCTGTTCTCTGGCTGAGGGGCCATGTACACTCATTGTCAAAAAAAAAAAAGTTGCACCCAGAAGAAGATTGCAGTGCTAAGAAAGATGAGGGTTATCAGGAACAATAAGTGATGCTAAATTTAGACTGATATGGGTAATATATTGAGCTACACATACAGAAATATTGGCAGAAGGGCATTAGGCTGCAATGGTCCAAATAGTGCTGGCACTAACAGGATGACTCATGGAGGGCATCACAGAATGTCTGCTCACTGAATGCAATTGAGGCTGTTGGGTCAGTCAGGTACAGCAATAGGGCCCGTCCTTGCCTATGTCTCATGCACGGCCAAGCTTGTCTTACAATGTCTTATGATGTCGAACCTAACCACGAATTTCCATTTGTGTTATTGGATTTCTTTTAAGTGCAACTATTTATACAACAATTTTTTGACAATGAGTGTGTTATTATCCAGTGGGCTGGGTTTCTTTCTGAAATCAAGGGTCACTTTTTATCTCCAGTTTGTTAGCTCCACACCATGACACCAGCCTTCTCACGTCTGGTACCAGGGCTCCTTATTGTTGAAGACAAGACCAACCAGAGTACATCATCTGCAAACTTAATAGGTTTAACAGAGTCATTGTTACAAGTGCAATCATTTGTGTAGTGAGAGTAGAGCAGTGGAAAGATTGGACAGCCCTGTGGAGCACTAATGCTGAAGGAGAGAAGGGCCAAAATGTGGTCACCCAAATGGACACACTGTTTCCTGTGTGACTAGTTGTAGATCTAGTTGCAGACAGATGGTGGGACATTGAACTGCCACAGTTTATGAAGTAGAAGGACAGAAATGATGGTGTTGAAAGCAGAGCTGAAGTCTACAAACAGTAGACGGGCATAAGTGTCAAGGCCATTCTAGTGTTGTGGGATATAGGAAAGATCCTAAGTAATGGCATTATCAGACCTGTTGGCTCTATGTGCAAACTACAGAGGGTCCTGAAGAGCATTGGTCGTGACTTTATGGTTGTGAAATAAAAGTCTCTTAAAACACTTCATGACTTCAGACACTACTGGCCTGTAGTCATTTAGGCAGGAGATCATCTGCTTTTTGGGAGCTAGTATGATTACAGAGGTCTTGAAGCATGCAGGCACAAGAGACCTGATCAGGGAATGATTGACGAGATCAGTGAAGATGGGAGAAAGCTGTTCAGAACAGAGTGTTGCAGAGTTGGAAGACACTTGAAGGGTAGCTGCTTTACTGACTGTCTGTTTTCTGAGCCCAGGGCTGCTCTTCAGTGATAGAGATAGGAGGTGCTGGGGAAAGAGTTGTAGGTGCTGTGGAGGCATCAACTGGTGGGGGTGTGGCGTGAAGAGGGAACAGACATTGTGTAGCAGGCAGACTGAAAGAATACTTGGGGGCAGAGGGAGATGTGCTTTGTATTTCAAATCATGAGTGAAAGGTATTGAGATGGCTTGGGAGCAGAGGGTCTGCTTCTGCAGTTCCTGCCGTAGGCTTGTAGTTCGTTATGGTCTTTAGTCCTTTCCAGATGGAGGAACAGTCATTTCAGGAGAACGGTTGCTCCAGTTTTTCTCCATGTTGTGTTTGGCAGTCTTGAGTGCTCTTTTCTGTGCATACTTTGCCGTTTTGTATGTGTCATGGTCTCCACTGCTCTTCCTTGGCTTTGCAGTTTCCTAAGCTCAGTGGAAAACCAGGGTTTGTTATTGTTGTGCATATAGATCTATAAATCTATAGAGGGATGCAAGTCTCCTCACAGAAGCCTATATATGAGGTAATCACATTTACATAGTCATCTTAATTTGTTGACCATATTCTCACTTCACCTCAGGCTTTAGTTTTAAACTTCTGTCTGTGTAAGGAGATGATCAGAGTCCCAAGTGGGGCATAGGGGGTGTGGGCAGGGGTGGAAGGAGCAGTGGTCAAATCTTTATTAGTCTCAGGTGGGGCAACTAATTGGTTGTTTATATGTTGGTAATTCAACACAATTAAAGTGTTCCATAATGATAGGAGAGCCTGAGTGTCCCTGTTTGACTTCTATAATTTGGTCAGCCAGCTGTTGTTGAGGTTTGGTGGCTTGTGCCTGTGGGAAAACAGACCGTGACAGGAATTATAGAGTTAAGTTGTGGTGTGATGTGAATACAGGTTCCAGTTCAGGAGAGCACGTCCTGATCAGCATAGATACATCCCTGCACCATCTGTGGTTAAAGTAAAACAAACTTCTCTGTCTTTGGTGTTGTGACTAAGAGCGTGGTTGCGGTCTCCTCTGTACAATGAAAATCCGGGAAGCACCACTGCCCCATCGGAAGTGGTGTCTTTTAGCCATGCCTCACTGAAGCAGAAAGCAGATGCTGTGAAAAATGTCTTTGCTGTTTTTACCAGAAGTCTCAGTTTGTCTGTTTTGGTGCTGAGTGGGCACACGTTGGAGAGAACTATGATGCTGGGCTGCCTATCTAAAGTTGTACAGTTGCATCCCCTTGTCTCCTGTGCATTCTCTACTTTTGTGTCTCTTTGTGGCAGGGAATGACTGGTGAAATCCCGCTGAGTTTCTTCTGAGATGTTACATCTGTTGTAGTTAGTTTCTGATGTTTAGGACCTAGTTCCTATCAAACATAAGTCAGCCGGTGATCTCATGTGTGACAAGTAAACAAACAAACACAAGATACCGTGGTTGCCTGTAGGGGTGCTGTAGTACTAGCAGCTCTTGACAGACTGTGTAATTAATGAATACTAAGAACTGTTTTTTGTTTTTTTGGGGGGTTCTTTGTTGGGGCTTTCAGAAAAGTCTCAAGATTCAACATGGTTTACTTTCTACATCAGATTATTTTACATTACATCAGACTTGTAACCTTTATTTCTTAAAAAAATAACTCTCATGAAAAAAAAAGATTTGTAGCAAACTATATAAATGAAAATAGAATATAATGTTTAATTATTCAAATCTGTTTCAATTTTACCAATACTTTTCATAATTTCAGTCTTCCGGAAAAGTATAAATAATCTAAAATATCACTTGAATTCACCTGAAGTCGATATCCAGTATTGGTGATACATAAACGCTGTGTTTAAAATTGGGTCTAAATCTTCATTACACTAGCATTAAAAAATGTAACATTTATTTGTGGAGGTTTTAAACGCATTACAATTATTAAAATGGCTTCTTAGCATATTAGCCCAGCACTGGTGGTTCAGACAGTAAATAAGTTGTAATAACTGTATAATAATTCATTAATTAATTCTTTGTAAAGGTGCTTTGTGATCTGCTGTAAAAGGCACTATATAAATAAAAGCTGATTTGACTTGATCTGACTTAATAAGGTAGATGCAGCTTCTACAGCTATGCTGAAGAACCATAGCACTGTTTAATGTTTTCTTCTTGAATCATCAGCTAATTATTAAGTCACTAATATATATTAAAAACACTACGAAACTACAAAAAAGTCTCAATAATGTTCAATCAGGGGTTGAATTTCTATGGTGCTTCGAACAATTAGCTTGGTGTTGCTGTAGGAAAGTCTGAATAGGTTCATTTCTCAATACTTCTTTGTAGTTGATCTGTTATAATCGGCCCTCAAAAACGAAGTGACATTACGTCCAATGAGGAAGTCAAACTGCAGTCTATCATCTGAGAATGATTACAGAGAGGGAAAGGAGGGAGGGAATGGGAACAGTGGGGGAATGTTTCTCATTACACTCTCAGTGATATTAACTTGCATGGCAAAGACCAGAAGAGGAAGAGATGGAGGGAGAGAGGAATGAGGATGGAAATGAGTGTGAGACAGTTCTAAGAGAGAGAAAGGAAGACTGTCTGACTGTCTGATCTGCTGGCCAAGTCGAGTCAGATGGGAGATCGCAGCTGAAAAACAGCAAGAAAGAAGCGAGAGAGCAGATGATGAGAAGACTGTGTGGTCCTCAATGGCTTTAAACTCGGATAAACAAATCTCCACAGGGTTACTAAATCTCTAACACATGCTACATGTCTACTTTCCCTCTCTATGTATCTCCATCCTGAAAAAGTCATGCTTGAGGTCTGAGCTCAGACTGAGGTGATTTGAGCTTTGCATGAATGACTAATCGGGAGTTTTCGAGCCATATACAGGCATGGTGAAAACCCATTTGCAGAACAATTACAGGCGCAGGGCAGACCTCATTAAGGTCTTAAAAGTTCTGTAATAATGAATAACATGATGTCAGCACTGTAATAAATGCTATAGCTTTCCTGTACTGTTCTGTAGATCCTCCCCTGATGCTAGCTGTAGCCAGTAGTTTCCTGAGTGAGATATGACTGATCTCTCCATTTTCTGCTAATCTGTCTCTTTATTTCTATAACTGATCATAACAGCTTCATCTCTCTTAGTAGGGAGAAGGTTGCCAGAGGTGTCCTCAAAAACGAACTCTCACGCGTCAGTTCAGAGGCCAGCAGTACAGCAAAGACCGCCTCAATCCTCTTCAGGCCATGAGGGTCCACACAGAGGAGGATATCTCCCCATCCGTCCCCAAAACAAGCCTAGAGTGGACCTCAGTCAGCCCCAAGCAGACCAGCGCAATGCTAACAAGCCCAAACTCGGTGAGAATGTGAGCGGAGATGAGGAGAAATATATGACCTAAATTAAAATGTAAAGTTCTCATGCGTGTGATTCTGTGTGATGAGCTTTTAGGACCCATTTGTAGGTTCCAACATGGTTTCTTTTACATGTAGAAAGCATTTTACATTTTACTCCCAATAGCTTATTGTAGTTACTGAGTTATAAGATTTAATATTAACCAGGTGTACTGAATTCTAAGGCGGAGAGGAAATCCTAAGAATTGATGATAGAACTCATGACTTTGATTAATAGAGACAGCAAGGGCATTTCTGCACACAGTGTGTTGGGAACTCATAGCAATGGGGGCAAATAGCTGTGTGAACATAAGAGAACCACTAGCTAGTGAGTCCAATCAGAAAACACAAGGGCTTTAATTTGTTAAGAAGCATAGAGATTGGACTTTGGACTAATGAATAAAAGTCATGTTGTCTGATGAGTCCAGATTGACCCTATTCCAAAGCGATGGGTACGAGTAAGAAGGAAAGGGCATGCAGAGATGTACTCTTCATGCATAGTGCCCCCTGTAATAGCTTCTGGATAAACTGTTTTGCTTTGGTTTGCTTTAGTTGGTCAGGTTGAGGCTCAGCAATGTTATGTGGCAATAATATAATGTCAGCTGGGCATATTCCAGGACATGCCAAGATTCATGGGGCTCAAACTATGAATGAGAGGTTCAGGAAACATGAGGAATATTTTTCACAAGTGAATTGGCCACCACAGAGCCCTGACCCTAACCCCTGAAAGTTATGATGCTTTGTGACATTGAAAATCCAATCTGTTAAGAGAATACAATAACTTCTTATCAAATTAAACTCATGATGAAAAACAGTTTCACTTGGAGGGTAAAGTATAGTACCTAGGAGTGGCATTTAATAGTTTGCATGCTTAAATAGTTTGTTGGTATTGTCAGCGCTGTATACAGTCTTGAGAATTGTGTGCTCAGTATGTCAAAAGCATGGTATATGTAATGATACGTGGCCATATCTGGTATCCCCTTCTGTTCATAGCATCTGAGTCCGTCTATGTGGTATCACTGCAGGCACAGAAAAGCCTACGAAGGAGTACACCATCCAACAAGGCCGTCATGACCAAAAGCCCTCCTCCAGGTCTGGAATGCTTTTTAGAATTTACTATATACTATTTATGTGTTATCCTCCAACCGGCACACACATGCCACATTAACAGTTAAGATCACCTTCTGCATTAGTCTGCTGTATTCACAGTTACACTCATTCTTTTTTGGAAACTGTGTAGAAGGTCCCTGTCTTGATTTCTGTTTAACAGAGCCAGAGGAGGTGGAAGAGGCAAAGGACATCACAGTGAGAGTTCTGTCCCCGCAGTCTGTCCACATCACATGGGTGGATCCTCTTGTGGAGAAACAGAAGAGCATCCCTGAAGGCACCAGGTAAGAATATTTTATTTTCAAATATTTTAAAGGTTTATCATGTTTACTGATTTGTAAAGCTGTGTCTATCATTTGTCCTCCAAGTCTGCACTTGTATTTATATAAGTAGATCAAGCTGTCCTGCATCTATTAGTTTATTACTACACATGGGATTCGAATACATACAGTTTTGGCACTAAATGTCACTTTTATCTAGGCATTACACAGTGAGATACAGAGAGAAAGGAGAGTCTGCTCGGTGGGAGTATAAGGAGACCACCCAGAGGCGAATCTCGATTGAATCACTCTCCGCAGATGGAATGTATGAGTTCTCTATTCGAATCTCCCAGGGAGACCAGCAAGGAAAGTGGAGTGCGTCTGTGTTCCAGAGGACTCCTGAATCAGGTATCTTTTAATCAGGGATCATGATGATTGGGCCAAAGCTCTCTGTTATATTTGTATGTTTAAGAATGCGCCATTAGTTTATGTCATTTCTGGTTAATTTCAAGCAGAGGTAATGGGGGAAAAAATTATAATATAATTCATAGATAGGTTTCAGATGTGTGTAGTAACTACTTTTATATACTATAAACTTTGTAGCAGTACATGTTTTAAGAATTATTTTTTCATAGTAATTTAGTAAATTAGATATTTTTGACTTCAGTATTGGGGGACTCCTATAATGCCCTCATAATACCCGTATTAAGCCTTAAAAGTAGTTTATTATTAATTACCTGTGTAATACTACATTATTAATAATGAATTAAGATATAATATTTTAACATACTGGGTTTTCTAATGCTCTGATTTAGATTTATCAAGCCAGCAAATGGTAATCACCCATTAAATTAGCTAATTAGCTGTCCTTTTCTTCCGAAAGCAATTGAAATAAATTTAGGCTATGTTGATAGGCTTGTATTAAGTTACATTTCTAGAGAGGGGAGGTCATGTTTTCTGTCAGCCAACTAATAGTTTGGGGAGTGGGAGCCAGCAGTGAATGTGCACCTGTTCTTTGTTTTGCTGTGTCCTTTGGGCAGTTCTAAAATAAAGCCAAGCATGGACCCCACCCGTGAGTTCCTTTATGAAGTAACGCATGCTACAGTATTACCTACAGTTGGTCTATACTGGCTGGTGGTGTTACATTTTATAGCTTAACTTTTTGTTGTGTTTTGTTGGTCACAGTAGCTGTACTGCTTTGTGATTGGTCACGTCCGTCTCTTTTGGGCTTCAGCAACATATTTTAGACAAAAAGTATACAAAAAAGGAGAATACAGCCTGACAAACTTCAGCTCCTATGCGGATTTCTATGCTAGATGTACTAACACATTCCACAGCTGTTTTAAGTTGCTCAGAACCTAGACTGTCTTTCACCGTTATTTGAGTCATTACTTCTCTAAATGACCAGTTATCCTGCTTGAGTTGGTTTTAGGCTAATCTCCTGCCTCTTATAAGGTGCGTTTGACAGACATTAGTCTTGAAATGCATTATTCTAATAGAATCACTCAATATACTCATTGAAACCAGAGCATTCATAACTACTAACAAAGAAAATTATTGAAAGGCACTTACTTTGAAGCCAAGCGAAGCACACATATACACACACACACACACACACACACTCACACACATACTTTTTAGTATTGCCTCAGAGTTTTGTAATTCATGCAATATGTCATATCTGCCTCTATGTAAAGGTTCATTGAGGTGTCACCGTTTACTGCCTGCTTGCCTGTTTGGACGGTTAACGGTGACTTCATTACTCATTTTCCTGGAAAACCTATAGCTGTGTTTGGTTTCCATCTGAAAACCTCCTTGTAGGAGAAACATTCAGTGTCTAGGGCTCAAGCTCTATGGCACTGCAAAATACAGCCTGTTCTGTTTGGAAATATAAATTTGTAATTTCTACAATGTCTGCAACTTTGCAGTTCCTTCTGGACCTCCTGAGAATTTTGAGGTGAAACCACTTAGAGGAAAAGGCACTGCTGTCACAGCAACATGGGATCCACCTGATGAACCCAATGGTAAAATAAGAGGTGAGACTGTCTATGTTCTACAGCATTACGTGTTTTTCACACATTGTGTCACTGGAAGAAACCGATTCAAACGGCACTTTTAGAGCGAATGGAAGGCTAAAAAAACTTGTAGATACAAACAAATAACATTTTCTGCTTCTACACACAAGACACCTTGTATTAGTCAAGACATTACTGGCAAGTACCTCATATTCTACTTTCCAAACTGTTTTGGTTTCCTTGGCATGGTGTTTTGTGGTCTAGGCCTGAATGTGGAAATTTTACTGCAAAAGGTCCTGTCTGAATTAAATTGATCAGTCATTTTGTGATCTGCTGTGTTCTTTCAGAATATATTCTCTCCTATGCTCCAGCCATGAAACCCTTTGGAGCAAAGTCAGTCACATACCGTGGTACTTTCACTTCTGCAACCATTGATGGGCTACTGCCAGGTGATCGCTACATCTTTAAAATTCGGGCAGTCAACAGGAAAGGACAAGGACCACAATCTAAGGCCTTCAGTGTTGCAATGCCTGGCAGTAAGTCCTAAGAGTAATTATTTTACAAATTGACAGAATGAAGTGACAAGATGACTAGAACAGATAAGTACTGGCTACATTACTCAAATTGTCATTTAGATTGTATCTCTAATAAATTTAATGGAATTTATGGATTTTCTGTTATGCCAAAATGTGATTCTTGTGTCAAATCCAACAGAAGTAGTTTATGCAAGTTAAAATTGTTATGCTATCTTTGTTGTTAGCCAGCAGCACTGCTTCAAGACCTTCCACTCCACCCAAGAACCCTACCAGGACACCACATGATGACCTGGAGCATGACGTTGAAGAAACGGAAGAACCTGAGGTCTACACTACTACTGCTCCACCTACAACCAAGAAATCTCGCCCACTCTCTCAGACACGGTCTTACCACAGCATTTTCTCTGCTGTAAGGGGTTCTGTCAGAAAATCAGGTACCCGCTCAAGGACAACCTCAAGGTTATCCCAATCTAGAAGCAGCAATACAGAACTGGATAAGGACGAAATACCAACAGAAACTCCCAAGGAGGATAATGCAAATGAAGCCGTTGAAGACACACAACCAGAAATCACTAACAATGTACCTTCAAAAACTGAAGAGGAAGGATCCAAAAATGTTTCACCGGATGACAAAGAATCAAGCAGCTCAGATATTAAAACTCCACTACCCAACACACAGACTTCACCTCCAAAATCTTCCTCATCTGACTCCCTCCCTAAAACATCAGAGGGCCTTCGCTATCCCCAACCTCTGAAACCTCGGGTAAGACGGCCGATATCTCGCATTTCTGGGTCACGGTCAGGTACCCAGAGTGGAGTCAGTCAAGAGTCTGCAGCCACAAGGAAAGACTACACAGCCAGTTCTTATCCAGACAGAAAGGATTTGTACAACAAAGGTAGTGTTACAGAAACAAAAGCACCCACCACATCTTCTCAAGAAACCAGGACTGAAACAGACAGAAAGTCATCATCATCAAATGCTGCCTCTTCATCACCATCATCAACATCGTCATCATCATCAGCTTCATTACCATCAGGGACAACAAGTCATGGCAGCAGTACAGCATCTGGGTCTAGCAGAAGAGTAGGAATCTCAATTAGGGGTCACAGACATCAGACAGGACAGGAGAAGCCTGGTTCCTCATCTTCTACTTCATCACAATCCACATTTGCAACAGGCTCCAGAACATCTGATAAGAGTAATGCCCACACTACAAGCATTCAGGAGACAAAAGATGCCACACAAAGTTATCAGTCTAAAAATACAGAAATAGATACTAAAATGAATGAATCACCCCCTTCGTCCCATTCCCTCTCACCCAAAGAGGAGGAGAGTCCAGAAGCAAAAGAGAACCCGTATGAGGACAAAAGCGATAGCAGTAATCCAGCCACATCTCAGCCTTCCTCTAGAACAGACCCATCTCTCATAGGACGGGGTTCCTCTCTGACAAATAGAAATTCCAGAATAACAGGTAGTCGAAGACAGGATGGTAGAATCCCCTGGAGCAGAGCTGCTTCTTCTGTAGGTGCAGGGAGGCCAATTCTAAGAGGAACTCCATCCCGTTCATCTGTTTCAGCAGCGCAAGACATGATAAAAAGCAAACCTTCCCTCACAACAAAACAAGGGTTAGAACCTAGCACTGCAGCACCTACTGTGATCAGTCAACAGACAGTTTCAACCAGTGGACCTACAACCTCAAATACTCACATACAAAGTGAAAATTCAAAGACTAGCAATGATCATGAAGATGATTACCTTTATGAGGGCAGCAAAGAAGTTCACAGTAAAGATGTTGTCCTCACAGCATCTCCTAAAACTTCTATGTCAGATCTCAAACCTCTCCAGACTTCTAAGGATGGTTCTCAGTCTGTCCCCACAAATCCCCGCAGGCCTGTTTTGGGTACAAATGGAAGGTTTCGTTCTCCTGTAGTAGCAAGTCGTCTAAATGGGTCACAGTTCCCTGGTAGGTTGCAACCCGTACAACATACACGGTTGGGCTCCCCTGCTAAACAGGACAGCTCTTCTTCATCCATTTCAACTTCTTCATCCTCTTCTGCCTCCCAGACCATGCAACAGCCATCCAGAGGCACAGGTATAAGCAGTAATGCTAATGGTAGGTCCTCTCTGGGATCAGTCTCGCGCTCACCCCTGAGGCAGTCTCCTACTCTTGAAAGCTCAAGCGGCAACACAGCAGCTGACTCCAAGGCCTCGTCAGCTCCAGTCCGTAATCCTGTGGTGGGATCAAGACTACGCTACCCAAGCAGATTGGACACCGTTTTGAGAGGGAAAACCGCTGTCAATGGTCACAAACCTAATTATGGGCAAGGTAAAGGTACAGTTTTCCACTATCCACCGCAAGCCTGCAAAGCCTGCTTCAAAATTTCTTTGATGTTTATGAATCAATTTACCTCATATTTTCTTTTCTTTGCATATATAGGAAAAAATGGACGGCCAAATCTCACAGCCACAAATGGCAAAATATCATCTACACCAGATGAAACAGCAAAAGCAAATGGAGTAAAACATATCACAGGCCCTGATGGAACCAAATGGGTGTGTTCACTTAGCTTATGAGCACTTAGAGTGATCATTAAGATGCTTGCTCTGCAACCTTCGCTAGATCAGAACAGGCTGTTAAAAGCTATCTGTATGATGATGTCTATGCTCCTGCCATTTGTATTGTTTAATCTTTCTCATGTATTTACAGTGAATGTACCCTCCCTTAGGTTGTAGATCTGGATAAAGGGGTCTTAATGAACGAAGATGGAAAGGTTTTGCAGGATTCTAGAGGCCGACCCAGAAAAGTAGTCCTTGGAGAAGATGGGAAAACTATTTTTGGTGTGATTCCTTATTCATGGTCCTGTTATCACAACTTGTATTGAAATTATGTTCACTGTCTTAAGATCAGTCAAATTGATTGAACTCAATTTTGTGCTATTATCCAATAGATGAGCAGGGCACGCCATTAGTAAACCAGGAGGGTGTGGCTCTGTTTGGCCATGGAAGAGACAGTCGACCTGTGGTTAACCCCAAAGAGAAGTATCTCACTGTTGGAGGAAAGCCAGTGGTGGGCCTGGATCGTCCAAAACCCAGTACTACTACTACAACCACAACCACAACAACAACTACAACCACCGCCGCCACCACAACCACTCCTGAACCTACCACAACTGAGATGACAACTCTGGAGCCCACAACCACAGAAGCCTTTCCTACCTGCCCCCCTGGAACATTTTCAAGGCTGGATAAGAATGGCTTCCCTGTTATGGATAAGCATGGGATACTGGACTGCTACCCAGATGGTGAGTACACAAGGCCATTTACCCCTCACAGTCAGATTCTGTTTATTATAAGACAAATACAATCCAAAAAGTCTACAAAATAAAGTTTATCATGGACTTTCACTTGCATTTGGACAAGAATTAAAAATGAGTGAGAAACATGTTTTACTCTTGAACCACCGGTGTCCTGGGAATGTAATGCAAATGTTGTGGTACTATAATCTCAGGGATTAGGTTTATAGTAAAATGGTTTTGGCTATCCATGTATACCACATCATTTACTGTTGTGTAACTTGATGTATCATTGGAATCTAAATAGTTTCCACAATTTCGGGCGCCTGTGTAATTTAGGAAGGCTAAACCAAATGTTTAGTATTAGGAAACATTTTCCTGTCTTTCTTAAATAGTATCTGTAGTTAAAAAGGTCTCTGATTGCCAGAAAAGCACTTGGTGTGGAAGGTAAACCAAGAGATTATTTGATGATTAGCCTAATCTATCGGCGAATTGCTGAACTAAACGTAAACCACAGACTTTTTGAATGTTTGGATTAATCAAAATGTTGCTATGTTCTAAGTTCTGTATGTGTGGAAGCTTAATGAGAAACATCAGTATTGCGTAACTGATGTTGTAGCCTGTGTATTTCTTCCTGTAAGGGAGGAGAATATGTTATTTAGATGTCTGGGTAATAAAGTGTCTCCAGACAAATGTAGTATTAACAGCTTGGTTGTTTAAGACAGGGTAAAAGACGATATCTGATTGGTTTTGGAATCAGGCGGATACTCTAAGTTGCATTATCAGTATCATATTGGGCATAGAAAAGTAATATTGAGCCCTCCCTAATGGAAAATATTTTTAAAAATATATCAGATTTTATATTCAGCCTGAATTTACAGCAGAAGCACATTTAGTAGAACTGCTGGTTCCTTTTAGCGGTGCAGTGTCTTGCACAGCCTCTCTTACGATGAGCATTCTTCTTTAAATATCTCAGAGATATGAAGCACGTATGCTGAGCATAGTGTGGAGTGTTATGAGCTTCAGAGTAGTGCTTGGTTCAGTATGGTGATGAGTTTGCTGTGCATTTGAGAACTTGCTCCAGTATCTCCTGCCTCACCTACAGAAGCTGGCTCGGGGATGGGACTAGACTCCATGGTTTCGATCACCATGGCACCCGACGATGCTTTTGCTATAGAGGAAGGTATTGGCTGAGTCTGGCTTTGACTGGCTGCGGAGCTTTACCGAGTGTTTGTTCTTTTTTGTGTGGTGTTTATATTCTGCTACGTGTCTGTACGTTGACTCCAGGCCGTTCTGTGTTTCTTTTATCATTTGCTTGTTTACTGCTGTGGTTTGGGTCGAGTTTTCTTTCCATTTCTTTTCCAAAGCTAAAGTAACTCTGTGTGCTGCATGACTAACCGAAGGAGAATGTCCCAGCTGTCTGCTGCTGCTGAGTATAAGACATCTTGGGATGATTTTTGGAATGACCTGATGCATCTAGAGAACTGACCTTGTTGTGTAATTTGTTATGTAATTTTGTTCTTTTAGACATAATAGCCACAATATGGCTGCATTCATGGACTAGCCTGCATATATTAGAACATTTTCCTGTGGTTGTTTTGCATGGTGTATAACCAAACAACTACTGCCTTGGTGTAATGTGTAATCCTGGGCCAGGTTAATGGGACAGTTGCACAGTCTAACTGGGTTTATTACACTTTGAAACAACATTTTGGTTGAATAAATGCAAGAAGATGATTCTAACTGTATTGAGTGTTTGCTGAATTCAAATAAAAGGGTAATTACATTTCCCTAAAAAGTTACAGCAGTAAAGTTTCACTTTTAGAATGTCTATTTCGATAATCCAACAGGAGTCAACAAGTTTGCTAGAGTTCCATTCTCTTTGCTACTACTTTTCCATTTTGGAAATATATTGATAGTTGCTCCCTATGCTCATTATTGACAGCATTGAGGTTCTCAGCAAGAAAACAGGACAAAATCCACAATGAAATAATACTAAGTTCTTGATGACATTAGAACCCATAACACCATAATGCATCAATAGGTCGCTTACTGTTTAACAGCAGTTTTCTTCCTGATGATTTGAGTATTATCTGAGTATTAATTATCTTAAGGTCCTTGTTTTCAAACTTGAAAACTTCAAACAGTCCCGTCTTTTTTCTTGGCTTTACTTCTCTTGGGAAATTTGAATGAAGTACTGTGCAAAAGTCAGATATAACCCTTTTATTCATTCAATTTGTAGTCAAAACACCGATTATGCTATAGCATGAGGAAGCATACACAGCTGAGTCACAATATTATGACCACTTCCTACTATCAACAGCAGCAGTGTGCAGCTCATGAAGGAAGTTACGTATTGTGAGCTGGCTTATTGGGTATACAAGGTGTGCGACAGGCTGTCTGCACACATATCCGTCATTGCTGTTATTGGTAAAAGGGGCGATACGTGCCATCTGTCTTCCCTGGGGTGTATGTGATTGTCCAGCAAGACAATGCAACATGTCACACAGCTAGAAATATCCGACACTGGCTGGAAAATCTTGACCAAGTGTTCCACAAGGTCCCCTAATTCCCCAGATTTCATCCCAATAGAGCATTTGTGGGACCACCTTGATCGTCGTGTTCGCTCTGTGAATGAGCGAGATACCTGTGACAACCTACCAGGACCTTACTGAGACACTCCCAGCCTGTCTAGCTGCTGTCCATGCAGTGCACAATGATTACTCTGGACATAAGATGGTGGTCATAATAATGTGACTCAACTGTGTATACTAACATACAGTTATAAAGTAACCTCAACAACTAAATATGATCCAGTCTTTCAACATTTGATTTGGCCAGTAACGTGACTACTGTCACATTAATGTCACTTTCATATGTCAATGACATCTCCATATTTCCAAACTTAAATCCAACCAGTTATAGCTGTGAGCGCAACAATAACGACAAAGTTCCCCTAACGATACACTATATCAATATCACACTTTACCTGCTTTCAACTGTCTTTCTCATGTGAATTTGTGAGCTCAGACTGTGCCTTTAATACTGGTAACATGTGGGAAGACTGATTGAGGCAGCAGAGAGAACTCTGAGAACATGGGCTTCTGATGTACTCACGTGTTTTTCATCGGACAGTGATGATATTAGATAATTCACATGCAGAAGAAACATGTATGCCAAGCAAAGATAAGTGAAAACAATTAAAAACTGGTGAAACAAATCTTGATAATCTAGATACTGCATCAACATCTGCACAAGACCTCACAATGAGCTTTCAGTTTTCATCAGTTTTCATCTTTGAGATGAAGGTAAAAACTCAAAGCTCCGCTCTGAAACTAAAAACATCCATTTTCTGTCCATCCTTTTTAAAAGAAGAAAATTGAAAGGATGTGTAGCACAGGAGCCTGAGAAAAGAAGAACCTTCCCATAACAACACTGGACTGGACATCCATGGAGATATTTATGGACTGAAAAACTGGAAATTTTAAAATGGGATTACATGGATTAGGATATTCAAAAAAAGTTTTTAAACTAAAACATGGAAGGTGTGGAAAAATATCCCTGTAGATCCCTGTAGATAATTAGTTGTTAAGGCTTTTACACGTTTACTACTCCTTTCTGCTGAAAGATCAATAACTTAATGGCCATTTTGATAGGAAATAAAATAACTGAAGAGTGGTCTCGTACTTCTCCACAGTACTGTACATAAATCCAGCATTTGTTGATCTACTGTTTACCAATCCAGAAAAAAAATAATGTTCCAGACCTAAAGCTTCACACAAAAAAGAGTAAAACTGTTTTTTAGATTTGAATTCAGCAGGCTAAATAAATAAATAAAACACAGACGAGTTGTAATGTGTTTAAAAAGTGTGCTTGAAAGGTTTTATGACGTACTCTGTGTGATGCATTTATAACGGCAACATACAGCTCTGGAAAATTATTTATTATATTAGATCTGTTTATTTAGAAAATCACTAATGACCTCCAGAAGTTTTTAGAACCATGCTCGCTGGGCATTCCACCCCAGCCACCACTCGCCAGTCTCTCTGTAGGTCACTTGAGGTCATCTTACGGTGGTTAAATGACATTCAAATGAGGTGGCGGTCATCACGGTCAGTAGAGAGTGGTTCTGTAGCTGTGTTGTCCTGTGTGTTTGCTGCTTGACCTCGTTCTTTTGAACCAGACACTCACTGTGTCTGCCAGTAAAGCTAGAACCGAACCTTCTGTTTATCACTAAGAACCTGCTGTACATGTGGAGATGTTGATTTAAGAAGAAGCTTGAGTGGTCTCTTATTTATTTCCAGAGCTGTATATTCCAGGCAGTAGTCTCATCCATTGTTTTCACCATAACAGAAAGTCATTTAACACTACCATTTCTGCTTCCGTGTTAACGAACAGTGGCGTGTGATAATAGTCTATATAGAGAATATTAGGCTACAGGGTTACAGATACCATCTTCAAGTCCTGTTGTTTAGAATGTACCTTTACATTACAGATGAGTTTTGGATTGAAACCACTGTGTTGCCCTCCACCACTGAACTGCCCACTACCACTGAACTGCCCACTACCACTGAGCTGCCTACAACCACTGAGCTACCTACCACTACGGAACTGCCTACCAGCACGGAGAGTCTACGTCCGCTCAACAACACACCATCCTCAGAGTTTGACGTCTTGGGCAAGAAGCGCTTCACAGGTAATCTAATCTAATATGCCTACATGTGGATGTAACTGAAGAGCGAGCTCCTGTAGCTTCCACTAAATAAAAAAAATAACAATAATAACTTTTTGCACAATTTAACTGTATAGTTCAGCTTTAGCTTTATTTGACTTAGCCCTGCCTTTCTTGGTATGGCACCCGTTGAGCAATTAGGCCAGTGTCCTAGCTCCGAATTCCGCATATTCTTTCCTTTTGGTCTGTTGCTGGAGGCCATTTGAGGAGGCAATTGACTTTACAGGCTCTAAGGGCTCAGGTTGTTTCATGTGGGCAGCTTCTGTAGGAAATATCTCTGAATGCCTGAGTGAAAGCATTTAAACTTAACATTATAAATAATCAGAAAGTCTGTGGGATGTGGCGTCCTGCCCAAAAAGAGAGAGAGCGAAGGAGAGAGAAAAAGAGAGAGTTCTCCTTCTAAATAATGGCAGAGCTTTGAGTATTCGGTTCCAGGTAAAACAAAAAAATGTGTACGAAAGCGGGTTCCACTCAACACTGTGGATGATAGCCAAAACTTTGGGTTCAGCCCAGTCCTGCTGTGTTCAGAGTGGCTTCTTACCTGACCCTACATTTTATTTTGGCTCCTTATAAAGGCACACAATGAATAAATTGCACTGAAAAGCACAGCCTAATTACTGCCTGGAAAAGTCTAAATATCCTCATTGCGAGTTGAGTATGTTACTGTGTCTCGTCATATTAATGAATAGGATACTTCAGTTCAAAGATAAGGTGGACAGATGAGGCCTCCAAGGCTTTCCCAGAGGAGAGATGTGAAGATGAAGAACATGGTTTAAAAGAGCAGGCTGATAACCTGTCATAGATGGTGTTTGTTTGCTCAGGGTCAGCGTGATCTTCACATTTTAGACAGATCCCTGGTTATGAACTGTAACCATGGACATTACTTTCCTGCAGAGTTAAGTTCTAATCCAAATCTAACACGGCCAAGCAGCTAATCAAGGTCTTCTGGAAGCTGTATCAGGTATGCTAGGGCTAGAGTTAAGCTTGGAGGAGAATTGGTGGATACTGAGAGACTTTCCAAGAACATAGCACAGATAATTTTACTAAAACTCTCAATGACAGTGCCAGATACACAAATTAAGCACATTGAAACGCAAAGTGGAATTCTGTCTTTATCGCCAATTGAATTATCCCTCATCCAGGCTTTTGTATCCAGGACTTATTGTTCCTCATCCAGTGCTTTGTATACAGAACCTGGTGCATCTCACAGATGGTGAGGCGTGTGGGGCTGGGGCTTGGCTGGAGAGGTAGCCTGAGGCTACTGTAAACATTATCCCACCCCTAACTTCCTCTCCAGCCTGTAGAGATACAGTATGTTGCTACCATAACAGCGCCGTGTCTGCTCTGCTCATCTACCATTGCTCGCACCTCTGATCTAAGGCCAGCTTAAAGCATGTGACAGGAGGCAGAATGGACATTCAGACCCACTGCCTAGTGCACCCCTTCCCCTTATGAGGTCTGAATGCGATTGCATAAGCTGGAGCTGCAGTTTACAAATGAGTTGATGACAACTTCACTGCAGGAAGGAGACTGAAATGACAACATGGCCAGTTAATAAATTCAGCAAAGAACAAGGGTAACAATTGCCAATGATTCAATTCCACCATTGTTTGGCTTCATGCTCTTTACAAATAAAGGTGTCAGAAAGGGTTCCATGCATAAAAACATAAAAGAACCACTTTTGGTTGAAATTTGTAGTAGATAATTTTTTTAGAGAAAGATTTATTTAATAAATGGGTCAGTATGAATGTGAAGAACCTTTTTCAATGTTGACAGAGCCTCCAAATAAAACAATCCTTCTAGAAAGAAACTTGTACACTATGTTAAGGCTTCTTTAAAGGTGGAATATGTAATATTTTTAGTTGAAAATATTTCAGAATTCACTAAAGTGGTCAACAGAATGTGATTTGAAATAAAAATAAGTTTTGATTGTATATCAAAAAAATTCTGTGTATCGTGTTGTAGAGATATCTAGTGACATTAGGATGCTAATCAGCTGGCCCCGGCTTGTCCTGTTTTGTAATGCCACTTTGTACTTCAGGAGGCAACAGTGAGTCACTGTAGTGTTGAGCCATCAGTCCAACATGAAAGGATGAAGAAGTAGCACCGCTGTCCCGATGGCGTATTCTAACCGTCTCATGCGAATCATGTTGAAAGTGCTGCTTCCGGTTAGATAGATTTAAGGACAGCTAGCCAATGAAAAGAAGACTAAATGCATTGATGGCTGAAGCTCTTGGCAAGTGACCACAGCCACAACGTCTTAGATCAAGAATGTACATTCAGCAGTAAACAATAGAAGTGATATAAACATTGGTGTTAACATTGGTGTTGCTCTCCTCTGCTGGAGACACTCTTTGCAAGTAATGCACGAAAGTTTAAAGTTGAACTCGCAGTGTTTCTTCTAGACTGGAAAGGAGTGAACAGGGAGGAGGAAGGATTGCATGTTCCTCCCTACTTTTTTAAAACTTGGTTATATGCATGTTCGATTCGACAGGTCTTTTGCCGAAAACCTTAAGGATAGTTTTTATTCTGCAAAATAAGACTGCACTTTTGTTAACTAACCAAACTGTGGACAGGTGTAAACCTTAAAACAGTGGTCGTGCTGATCTGGAGACCCTGTTTTCTGATCCTTCGCCAGTATTCTGAGAGCTCTCACCGCCTTGCAGCTCCACTAATGTGCTTTTCTTGGCAGAAATGTAATATCAACCGCTTTGACTCCCTATACAAAAACACCCCTAGAATGAAAGTAACATAACAAGCCAGCTCCACAGTGTTTTATGAAGTAGCCCCTCGGTGGCCCTCAGACCAAGGGTGATGTATTTAGGGAGTGAGACCTGCTGGGTAGGAGAACAAGCACAGATGTCAACACCACAGATGCCGGAGGAGCCAGTAGCACCAGAACAGACCAGCTTTAGTAACATTCAAGTAAGAGTTAAACATCCAAATGAACTCTGCATGAGCCAGAGCACTGTTAAACTTGGACTAATAGCCACTAGTTTAAAAGGCAGTTATATAACACTGTTATATACACAGAGGGGCCGACATCAGAGATACTGGAAGCTATGCTACAAGCAGCAGCAGACTTGTAAAGTCAGCATGTGTATCTCTTAAGTTAATCTGAAAAAATGATACATTGGATTTACTTCAAATTAGGGCTGAAAATTTTGTGGCCACTACCAATTTCACTGGGCTAAAAAGTCCAATAATAGATATCAGTCGGTAAACTTTAGCTTTTATATTTACATTTTACAGTGTAATTTTATACTCCAATCATTTTTTATATGTGCCAACCAATCACAATTCACAGCCATCCAGCACCCCCTGAGTCACACATCATAGCACCATGCCAACTAGCAAAATGGACAAGGTTAATTACCCGGAGGGTGGGGACCTTGGGAGCAAGTGTTAAGAGTGAGATCAAATGGCACTTACTATTCACCAACTGTGTTGTTTGATTTTTGGCACTGAGAGGATTACTGATGTAATATACCAGAAAGCAGTCTATTATATTTTTTTATATTTTCATTTCTTTGTTATTTCATATTTTCCTTGTTTCATTCATGCAGTTAGTTCATAAAACAGGCTTTTGTGCATTTTAACATGTAATCTTTATGCTAAATCTCAGTGTGGATGCATTTAACATTTATTTGTTATTCAACCTTTAACTGGAGTTTCAAACTATAACTGGTGTTCAGAATGACCAGTGTCACATAAACAAGAAGTCATTGAATGCTAATGATAATAAACAGTGAGTGATTCATATCAGTTTATTTATGATATAAGATAAACCACTAATTGCAGAATTTGTCTGAGATACCAATAATCCACAACCTCAACATCAGCTGATACATCAGTTGGGCCCTGTTTCAAATCTATAAAATATGGTGTTTTGCAAAAATCAGAGACCACCCTTTCTTTTATTTATTTTCCAGCCTTAAAAGTTATTTATAAATAATTTTGGTTATTTATAGGTCACGCAAACACTAAGCATGTAAATCTATTAGTATTTAAGGAACCCCTTTTTACTTTTGTGAACCAATGTGTCATCCTGACAGAAAAGCTGTTCCTGGAGCTTTAACTGACATGTTCCCCATCAAAGAGACACTAGCATTCACACAAGCTACTACCCAAATACACCTTAGCTGGCTTCAGATGACTAATGTGTATCTAAAATGGCTAAAGGAGGGGTTTCTGAGCAGCTTAGATGCAATTATCCACTTGCACAAGGAATGGAAAAGGCAAAGGACAATATGTGAAAAACAGAAGCCTCCAAGACAGGTGTTTTCAAACCCTCTTACTGGGAAGTACACTAAAATTCGACAGATCAAAGATCCTTTTATTCATTATTGCCTCTGACAATGGTGATTCTGTTGGACTGATGGCATCATTAATGATAAAATGATCCTATTTGAATATTACTGGAAAAAAATGAATTCTTCAGCAAGATAATAATCGCAAGCACCCCACTAAGATGATCGATACATACATGTCAGATAAAGATGTTGCTCTACCCCTGCCTCCAAGTCCAGACCTTAATGTTACTGAATGTGTTTAGGATTACTTGTAGCAGAGAAGCAGAAAAGGCAACCAACAAGACTGAACTTTTGGGATGTTTACAGGTCTAATAAAAAAATACAAGCCGTAACAGACAAAGTGTAAACACAGAAAATGTAGTAGTTAGTGATCTGTAATTATACAGCACATCCTGCTACTATTTAAAAAAAGAATAATCGGCATTTAGGGGAATTCAATTAAATCAAAGGGTGGTCTCTAACTTTTGCATGGGACAGTTTTGTCTTTCTTTGTCTTTTGTCTTTCCATCTGTGCTAATGTAAAACATTCCGCAAAGGAGGAAAGCATCATTTTTCCTTCCAGCAACATGACTGTTCACATAACAAAATTAATACTGAGTTTGTGTTAATAAACACCAGGAGTTCAAGCAGCAGTCACAATGGAGCTCATGAACATGTCTTTGTCTATAGCCAGGAACAACACCTCACTGAGCGGGAAGACTGAACTACAGTGTCACAGTAACATGTTTTAAAGGCCTGAGAATCACCTCCAGTAGTACCAGTAACAAAGCGCTACAGCACATTCGCGAACAGACGATGGGCCAATAAATCCTGACACTCCAGAGACTCTGAACTGCACTGCACATCTGAAAGGCATTACAGTGTAGAGTCTGGAATAAAAAAAATGAAAAACAGAGATTAAACGACATAAAATAAAAGCGCTGATATCAGCATAGCGCTGCTTCCCTCTGGCTGCGGCCTAAGACATCCTCTGAGCCTTAAGGGGTTTAACAGTCTGGGTTCTCCTTTATTACACATCCGCTAGTTTTTCATTCAGCTGCTGTTGTGTCTGTGCCCTGCCACTCGCGTTTCAACGTGATAGCTGCAGCAGTGTGATCTGCAAACTCGTTTCAGCGTTGGAGTATGATTAAAAACATAGCTTTCTCTTATCTTTCCTTATCAGCGAACAGAAGCCTTTAGTTCCCAGCTCATAACTCAGAGCAGTCTTGGGTGCATGTGTTGTTGGTTGGGAGGGCAGGTGAACGACAAAATCTCATGGAGCGTTTGATTGGCTCCAGGTGTGCATCTCGTGGCCCAGTCAAATGGGAACCTCTGGAAGTTTTCCCAGCTGTCAGACAGCCACAATAACAGAGCCACGGTAAGCCAGCGGACAAACTCCACTGGACTGCATGGATAGGCCCCATTGGCTAGGATTGCAAACTGTTATACAATCTACCAAACAACAATGTTTTCACACAAACCCCACAAAAAAGCAATGAGCATTTTTAACTGAACTGTATATCAAACTATATTTCTACTGAGCTGTAGAAATAACCGCAGGTTATTAAAGTGGAAAAGCACTATTTATTTTTCAGAATTTCCAAGTATAAGTGTTCTGCTGAACAACGTCTTTCCGAGTGGTTTCTGTGAACTGTTCTTTTCTAAAAATAAAGAAATAAAGAAATAAAATAAATAAGGAGTGTTCACAGTGGGGTGATGGAAACCAGACATCTGATGAGCTCAATTCCTCTAGAAGCTACTTCACAGAAAGTAATTAGAAGAAATGGTTATTGTTGAGTGCTGGTTGATGAACAGAGGAAGGGTGTGAGTTATATGCAATGAGAAACACACAGGGCTATCAACTCCCTTATTGTCTTTCTGAATCAACACGCATTAGCTCTGGTATCACAAGCACCTACTTCTAAGTAGTTTAAAAAGACACATGAAGTCAGGGCGTCTAGAACTGGAGCACTACACCACAGTCCTTTAAGACTCTCAAAGGCATTCTGACAGTTAACAGACCACACATACTCAACATGAGCCCATAGAAAAATACATGGTGCGATGCCTGAGACGTTACTTTAAGATAGTTGGAGGTGATTTTGGCCTTAAAACATTTTTACGAGGTATAGGCATGACCAAATGGTGTGGAGTACTTGGGCAAGACTTCGAACACTACATTGGCCTACCTGTAACATGATTAACCTTGCAAGTCCCTCTGAATAAGAGTGTCAGCTAAATGCTGTGAATGTAAATAGTTCCCAAAACCTTTTTAAACTATCTGCTGTTTATGATTATCAACTCATATAAAGGACACATGTAGTTTCACTGGTCATATTGGATGCTAAATAAAATTACTGCATTGGCATTGGAGATATTGTGACCCCTGGTTCTTTTCACCAGCACGGTTTAGAAATCTGAGTCAGTAAGTTTCTCTAGAGGGCACAATGGCACATCAAACCACTCTGAATGACTGTTAAATGATGCAGAAATTTGGACTTCTGCTTTAATCCTGTGCAAATTGCCATGTCAGTAAACATTACATCATATCCTGTGGAAAAGGGGTTATTTCTTAATTATGGCTTATTTGTATCCTCTGTGGCTGAAATTAAACCAATATGTATTTGTGTACCTCAACTGTATGACTCAGAACATTGAAACATAAAAATATGTTTGATTTTATGTGGTGATGTCGAGTGTTCTAAATTCCCAAGCTAATGACTCTACTTGCAGCCAAATATATTGTCTAAGGACTTTTTAGTCTGACAGAAAATGCGTAAATCGAATAGCCACTCCCATTTCTGTAATTAAGACTTCTTAGCCTGTGTGAACTGACCATAAATATTACAGATATTCTGTGGTTAAATTCCATCATTCAAATCCCCCAAACCTAATCCCATCACAATCGTATTAAAGACAAGCCGCCCACAGCAAAAAAAATAGCCCAGTACCCCAAATCAGACACGTTGGGACAGTATGGAAAATGCGATTAAGAAAATGTCTTGCAGACGGTGTGAACCCAGGATATTTCATTTGTTAACATGCAGCCATACCTGCATTTCAAGCCTGCAACACAATACAAAAATGTTGGGATAGGAACAAACTTTGTAATGTTGAGATTCCTTCTCACAACACTTCAAGATCATAAGGACTTTTTGGCACTGAGGATACCAAAAGAGCAAGTCTTATTTTGTCCCATCCTACGAACATGTCTTAACCTGTGCAGCACTACTGGGTTTTCAGTGCTGCATTCTTTGTTTTCAAGATTCTTCACACATTCTTTACTGGGGACTCAGGACTGCAAGCAGGCCAGTTCAGTATCCGTGTCCATCTTCTACAGTATTCTCTAAAACTAGCCAGGAAATTGGTAGGAGTGGTTAATAGCAGCAGCCCCCTCTGTTGGTCAAAACAAACACAATATGAGATGTCCGCCCGACGACTGTGCTGTTGGGTCTTTCTTAGAACTTTCCTGTGTATTTGTAATTCAGTTACAGGACACTTTTCTGAAAGGGTCATCTAAAACGGGGACTTTACCTGGAAAATCAGAATTTCTGTTCACTCTTTAATAATCTCATGAATGGCATGTAGTTAACATGTCTTTAAGGTCATCATTACAGTAGAAAATGTCTAAAACAACAGAAATGATTCATCAGATGAAGAGGATGCCAAGCTAAACAAGTTATCGAGTGGCTGTTGAGAATCCTTAACTCAGTTTGGATTTTTCTGTCCTGGCTGAATGGGTAAAGCTTGTATCTGGCGTCAGTTTTGTGCTACCTATGATAGAATTTCATCACAGTTTTGTTTGATGGCTGAGGTATTAGTTTCACTAATGCTAGCTTGGTTGTATTTATTTACCTACAGATAAGCAGCTAGCAGTCCGAATGGGCTGAACCCACAAGGATTCTGAATGGTTGTATGTGGTGTTTGCAGAATACCTCTTTAATAAAGGGACATAAACGTACAGGTTGAAAATGTCAGCACTGATTTCGGGTTGACAGTAAGCACTTGTTCTGCTTCTCACCTCAGCTCCTTTTGTGAACTACATCCGGAAGGACCCTGGTGCTCCATGCTCCTTGACGGAGGCTCTGGAGTACCTGCAGGTGGATGTCCTGTCTAATCTTTTGGAGAAAGACAGCCCGATGGTTGCCCAAAAGCAGCCACCCAAATACAAACCCCATAACATCACGGTGGTCGCAATGGAGGGCTGTCACTCGTTTGTTATTCTGGACTGGGCCCGACCGTTGAAGGATGACATGGTGTCAGGTAAGCAACATAAATCTAACATGAGCTGTTTAAGTAATTAACTGAAAGTATAAGTGAAGGATTAGTAAGCCTACTAAATAGTCCAAGTCTCTCTGTTCTTCCTAAAGCATTCCCACCACAGATATGGATGTCTCATTGGAAATGTTAACTTAAGTTCTGCTGATTGACCTTTAGCTGATGGACAGGGCTTTCTCCTGTGGTTCACCATGAGTCCAAGTTCACTCTTTAGCCAAAGCTAAATGTCAAACATTTCTAACTGGGTGACAGAATGTGAGAGTAGGAGAGACAATAATTCACACTGAGACCTAAAGTGAAGTCTTTGGGGTTACTGGATTACCTTAGTCATAATTAATCTCTGAGAGTTTGTGTTTCCCTTGGCTAATGAACAGACAGGACAGATGCAAAAGGAGCCATGAAATTGCGTGATGTCTAAAACAGATAGCGTTGTTTTCCTCTTACTTTCCACCCTTATCCACATATCACATCATTCCTTTCTCCTCTTTTCCTTCTACTCCATATATAGTCTTTTCCACACCCTTCAGCTCTTTCTATTTCAGTACCATGCACAAGCAAACAATCAGAAAGATGGGCTGTACATCTTACAGGAATATGAGCCCCTAAAAACTGAATGCTTGTATAAATGTTACTCCTTACTGCCTTGAGTTATGCTTTTCATACCATAATATGCAGCTAAAGTTTTGTTGTCCTGCTGAGGAGTTCAGAAGAATGATGTGTAGCTACAGTATTACATGCACTATATGTCCAAAACTTTATAGACATCTGCTCACCTAATGTTGTGTCTGAAATCAAGGATATGAATACGGAGTTTGTCTTCCATTTTGGAAGGCTCTTTTGGAAGGCTTTACACTAGATTGCTGTGAGAATTTGATTGCATTAAGCCACAAGAGCATTAGTGAGGTCAGGAACTGAGGTTGGATGATTAGTTCTGGATCACTCCACCTCATGCCAAAGGAATTGGACGAAGCCCCATCACTCCAGAGAACACAGCTCCACTGCTCCACAGCAGTTTTGATGGTTTTACTAGTTTTAGTTTATTTTGCATGGTGAATTTTTCATTTCAGTTCATTTACATTTTTAGTGTCAGTTTAGTTTCACTTAGTTTTAAATGTGTACTTACAGTTGTTGTTTTAGTAGACAGTGGTAAACACACTTAGCTATGTTTGCCAAAGATGTTGCCTTCTCCTACATGTCAATGTCTTTTATACAAAGAATAAGAATATATAATTAAAGAAAAAGCATATAGACTATTATACTTATGTTTTCTGAATGGTATTTATTCTTGTTGTCAAAAAACAACTGCTGTTTTCATTTTTTATTACAATTAATGATAAGTTTTTTTCACTGCTGATTGGACTGAAAGATTTATCATTTTTTGTGTTGATTGACAAACAGATTGTGAAATTACGGCAAGGTTTATGTAACAGATTTGTAATCAGCCACGGTAGCAACAAGAGCCAGACATAACAGAAGGGCAAGGCAGAGTCAGAGTGAAGAAACAAGCGGACGCCAAACCAGGCAAATAATCAGACCAGCACAAGTACCAAAAGGGCAAAGACAAAAAAGTAAATCAGTGAATCAGAATAAAGTCAAAACCAGAGTAGTAAACAAGAGTAATAGCAGAGAGAAACACTCTTCACAATGAGCAGTGTGAGAGAGGAGTATTTATACAAACAGACTAAATTAACAATCAATAGACAAAGACAGTGATATTGGTCAGAATAAAAGCAATTAGAAACATTTGGCCAAATCGTTCTGCCCTAACTGCGCATATTCGTTTTTACTGATACAAACCTTGCTTTATAACCAAATGTATGGCACCTGATGGTAATGTGTGGCCACTCCACAACATCCCATTCTATTATCAATGCTTTTCTATTGAGATTAGAAACTCCTTTATGGGCGCAGCCTCCCATTGTCACTCATTTTTAGAGGTTTCTATATTCTATATGGTGCCTCAGGTGTTTTCAGAAAAGTACCATGGAGTGAACATGCTTTACAGGAATTGAGTAGCAGTGATATTTTCAAACTTCACATCAATCTGACTGTAATTACCTCTCGCGGGTATTTCTGCAGGATACTTGGTACACACTGCCTCCTATGATGATGTCCTCAACAACAGATGGTCGTCACGCATTTCATCAGGCACCCACTTACCTGTGGAGAACCTCAAACCCAACTCCAGGTGAGCTCTATTAAATTAATTCACCTAATCACCACTATATCACCATAGGGCTGGAGGCTGTTGAAAAGGTGTGGCCATGGTGGCACTGCTGACAGGAATAGGCTGTTGTCTGATCTAACAATGGGACTAGCATGCTTGGAAATTGTATCTACCCACTTTTTTAGAGGTATACCTAAAAATTGTCCATTGATTGTTATTAATGTCTATGCCACTGCCTTTAACTATAATCAATGAGGCAGTGGGTTTATAAGGGAACATATGGAACCCAAGTAGGCACTCTTTGAGACCTCACAGATCTCACTCATATCAACAACATCTTATTGCACAGCTTGAAAATTCAAACATTCCTCTCCATTCTCAAACCTCAATCTAAACATCTTGTCTTACTCCAGCCAAAAGTTGTGTAGTAGCGACGTGCCTAGTCTTTAAAGAAATAATCAAAATCCTTCAATAACACAAAACTGACATAGTAGTAAACTTTTTATGCTAGTGATGGTGTGTTTGAATAAGGTCATGTGTCATAACTGTGTGAGTACAGTGATAAAGCACACCTAGGGTGAAGCAGGGGATCACTCAGTTTTGTGCATTTGGAGAGCTCTTGCTTAACTCATGATTACACTGAGTCTAAAGGCCTGCAGATTTGAGGACCTCCATGCTGGGAGTGTTTGTCTATACATGACAATTGGACTCACTTCATACAGTACATGCTCTTGGAAAACCTGCCAGGCGAGTGTCTACAAGCTGGCAGGGGAACTTACTGTACGGTGGGTTTTATCTTATATGCAGACAGTTCACAGAGCACATGTTGATAACAGATGTGCTGTACGCTGCTAATAAGGGCTCAGCCTTACATGCTAATGTCAAACATTATACATTCTCAGAACAAAAGCTATATTTCATATAACAGCCCTTCTGCGACTTAAGTAGCATGACTTAATTTCTAAAGCGTTATTACGTAATGTATTAAACTATGCTCATCTTTCATCACCCACGCCCTCAATTTCTCACTCTCTCGTCTGTCTCCGTCTATTCGCTATTGCATTCGAGTCGAAGGAGAGCGATTACACATGTGATTCATTCTCACATGAGCTACAGAAAATTTCATGTTGCAGAAAGTAGCTAATGTGTATCATATGCCTCAGTGACTAGGCCTCAAAAACAGAGTTAGAGCGGGCTTGACTTTGGCTCAGTCAGAAACAGCTCCACTCTACTCCCTGAGCTGTGTTATGGCTCGTGTCTCTCCTACGTTACCCGCAATCACACACACAAAACACAGTTTACTGCTTCCAAGCGACCCCGCTGCGCTCTTGTCAAAACTCTGGTTCCCAAGGTTACCCGCACCAACTCTTTGTAGTCACCGTTACTGTTCATCTGAAAGATGTTTATGGGCTGTCCGAACATTTCCCACAGATGTGCAGTGATTTGGTGGCTACCAGAGCTGACCAGACAGACCTCATTCGCTCAGAGAGCATTGCATATGTGCAACAGTCCTTCACATGCACATGCCAATGAGCTCCTCATGCACAAACCCCCAGTGTACTCTCCTTTCAAGCTGACAGTTACCTGATGGAGTCTCATGCACTAGATACATTTAGACTTGATACTAGATACAAGCACTAGATACATTCACTTAGACATTCCCTCAGTAGATATTGCTGCAACACAATGCATAGACCAATCTGCAAACAAGCAGATATTTGAGTGCAAGAAATAAATCTGCTTTGGTGCATCAAATCAAGTCTTGTTTTTATGTAATTTTATTAATATTAAAAATAATAATATAATCATATAATCATAATTAGGTCATTTATTCGAAACACGTCCCCTGGTCATACAAATGTTTCAGCTGGATGCCAATAAAACACCAGCATTGAGCAGCGCATGAGCCACTAGTCCGCACTTATAGGACTTTGACGTCCACTTTCCCCCTACTGACCAAATTACAGGGGTTGGACAATGAAACTGAAACAGTGTGGGAGGTTTTATGGCTAAATTGGACCAGCCTGGTGGCCAATCTTCATTAATTGCACATTGCACCAGTAAGAGCAGAGTGTGAAGGTTCAGTTAGCAGGTAAGAGCACAGTTCTGCTCAAAATACTGCAATGCACACAACATTATGGGTGATATACCAGAGTTCAAAAGATGACAAATTGTTGGTGCACGTCTTGCTGGCGCATCTGTGACCAAGACAGCAAGTCTTTGTGATGTATCAAGAGCCACGGTATCCAGGGTAATGTCAGCATACCACCAAGAAGGACGAACCACATCCAACAGGATTAATGTGGACACAAGAGGAAGCTGTTTGAAAGGGATGTTCGGGTGCTAACCCGGATTGTATCCAAAAAACACAAAACCACGGCTGCCCAAATGATGCTGTATTGGCCGCAAAAGGAGGCCCTACACCATACTAATAAATGATTGTGGTCTAAAACCAGGTGTTTCAGTTTCATTGTCCAACCCCTGTATATAGAAACAATATAAAATGTGAAATAAACAAAAACGGAGTAGTGTTTTTAAGACAGTAGCATGATGTGACTGCACAGTTCAATTATTTTCCTGAAATAACATACTTTAATGCTGTACTACTGCAAGTGTATGATATGGTTTCTGCACAACCCCTGGTAGTAGAACACAAAAGCACACTCTAATATGTCTTTAAATGGAACGTGGAACAGCTGAGATTTGTTTATGTGAATGTGCATGTATAATAAGTACTGTACTGGTTTGTGTACTGGTTTGCTATGTTTACAGATTATTAGTTTTGTTTGTATTTTCTATGTTTATGCTTAGAATTGGTATAATAGATGTGGTTTTATGTGGTTAAACTATTACCCTCGAAATTTTGAACACATTCTGACTAGATGTGAGTTTAATTGTACCGATAGAAGAATAAATTACTTATATCAAAACGTCAGATATTAAGATTTGAATGTATGCAAACTATTGCTGAATCTGGGCCAATATTGTAGTTGAATGGCCACTGAAGTCGCCAACTGCCTACATTAGCAAATGTGTTGAATGCGATTTTGTTTTGAAGTTACTTGTGTAACTGTCAAACAGGATGGGTTTTATGTAACTTGTTACGCCATATAAATGGAAGCTTGCTTGTTTGGTTTTATAGATTAAAGGGATAAATGAATCATTTCCACATAAATAACACTAATTTTGTTGTTTATTTACTTTTGGTTGTAATTGTGCTGATACAATGTATTGCAATGTATTCCCTGTGGATGTGATGCACACAAATGAATCGGATCAATTCAATGCATCCGTTAAGTGCAATGCTTCTGTTTCTCAGCTTGTCCTTGGAACTTGGAGCTTGTGTTATTGGCAACAGAGAAATCGCAACCTTGATCCTTGATCAACTTCAGACCTGAAACGTAGACTTTAGTAGAGACAGACACTGTCATACAAATGCCATATGGAGATTATCATGAAGCGTTCACATAAGTCCTCTTAGATTTGTTGTCAAGGGGATGAGGAAAAAGGAAACACACCCATTTCCCCTCTCTGGCTGCGGCCGTCTGACTGGGACTGGCTTTGGAATTCTCTTTTTATTTTGGTCAGAGTTTCCACGTGGCTTCTCTAATTTGATCCAGCCATGCTGATTTCATGTCATTAAATTGGGCTCAAATAAAAACAAGCGAAGCGCGAAGGTACTGATCGCTGCTCAACACACACACGCACAAACACACACTGTCTTACTCACTGTCTTTACTGACTGCACGCTATAAACTTTGTCAGTTTTCTCTTTTCCAAACTTCTCTTTCTTATCCCTCTCTAATCAATCAAATGATTAGAGAAGCCAGAAGCTAAAAGCTTATATTTGTCCCCCTGACATTTGTGATAAAGAAAAGGCTATAAGCACAAAGCTCCTCTCTTCGGCCAAAGTTATCATTCCTGTCCTTTCTCATTACGTTTCTAGGTTTCTTTTTGGGCTCTGTTATTGTGGTAGCTGCTCTTTCTCGCTTATTAATGGTCGTTTCTGTTGAACAGCGTGTATTTATACATTTATAGCAGCTTTCTAGTAAAATATGTAAACTTTCAGCCATCTGGGTTAGTTATTAAGATTGGAATAAGCTTCAAAACCCACCAAACATTAAAAGTGTATGGCTTTTAAGGCTTTTTGAGTAAATTTTCTTTTCCCCCCTTAGGTACTACTTCAGAGTTCAAGCGAAGAACATTTTTGGTCTAGGGCCATTCAGCGAGACGTTGACATATGTTACAGAATCAGGTCAGAAACTCTGTAGATTTTTTTTTCATTATTATTATATTTCTTTTTGGAAAATGGAAAATATTCCATTCTCTAAATCAAAATGCTGTCTCTGTTACAGATGACCCCCTGCTTATAGAAAGACCCCCAGGTAAGAAACATCAGTTATCCACATGGTAATACTTGTCTACACTAAAAATAGACTGGGCCCTATCTATACTGCTCTTAAACTGTTGTTATTTATTGGATATTTGGTTGTTAATTAGATGCAGTATGTAAACATTGTTAAAGTTTCCAAGTAAAACTACAACAACAGTACAATACAAGGCTATAAAGGTTATGCATGGTTTCAGGAATTTGGTGCCTTATTAACTTAACATTTTAGAAACTGCATTTGTATTCAGTTTTTAACTTTTACAACCCTATAATAATAATAATAATAATAATATAAAAAATAATATACAACCCTATTTACAAAAAATAGCGAAATGCAAAAAAAAAAAAGAAAAATACAATGATGCATATTTTATTTAAATGCTATATAAGTTATAAAATGTTGAAACTGATGTTGAATGTTGAAATGTTGTTTATAAATAATATATGCAGATTTAGAATTTTATGGCAGTAAAAAAAATTGCGACAGGATCATGTCCCTTGTGAACTGAGAAGTTTTCTGTAGTTTTGAAGGTGAAATATTTTCCCATTCTTGCCTGATAATACTGTTCAGCTGACAAACAGTCCTTTAATATGCCATTGTTTTCAGTGAGTGACTGGTCTAGACTGCATACAGGCCAGTTTAGCTCCCAGACTCTTTTACAACTAAGCCATGTTGTTGTAGTTTGTACCAAATGTGGTTTGGCAAGATCTTCCTTGAAAAAGACGTCATCTGGATGGCAGGATATGCTGATCCAAAATTGGGATCTGCTTAGTACTTTACACATTTTCTTTACACATGCAAGTTATCCATGCCATGTTGGCCTTTGAACTGTGCACTTACAGCGAGCTGGTTGTTCCCCTTTCCTCTTGGACACAGCATCCATGAAGACATTTTTACATTGTGATTTGTCAGGCCACAGGACATTTTCCACTTCTCCACAGTCCGTTTTAAATGAGCTTATGCCCAGAGAAGGCAGCAGCCAATCTGGATCTGCTTATATATGGTTTCTGCTTTGCACGAAGCTCTTTAACTTGCATTTGTGGATATTTGTGGATCTGAGTTTAAACATGTGATATGTAAGGTTTAAATAATTAGCTTTTTGGTTTTATTTACAATTTGTACAGCATCCCAAGTTTCTGAAGCCAGCGTTGTAAGAAAACATGCACTTAATCTTAGACCCATCTCTTCTGTACTGTACTGTAATAATACAAAAGATGAAGCCCACAGCACCAGTTTATCCAGCATTTTACAGAAAGTAATATTTCAACTGCTTGTGAACAGAGTAGCAGGGAAGAAGCAGAAGAGATCTCTTTCAGAGACAATGAAAGACTAGCCCAGAAAGTGTCCATAGAGTCTGCATGGGTTTATGACCTAAAGGACAAAAGCTTTGCCATGGCCTGATTTAGTCAATTTAATACCATTGAGCAAAGAGGTCAGGCAGTGAAGAGTCTGCTCCACTGCTGACTGAAGGCCAATAACACTGAAGTAGCAAGTCATTATTACCTTACGAGCGTGCTTAAATCTTAGTGAAGGAAATGCCCAGAGCCCAGATGGGAAAGACAGAATTTAGAGTTCAGGTATGCAGTTCTAACCAAGGCACTGAGGTAGTGTGGAGCTGAGACCTTCAAAGCCGTGAATACCAGAACCAGAGCTTTATGGCTGATTCTCGCCACCATATGAATTACCCTTAGTAAAGGAGGACTTGGGGATAATACAGGCTGGATGAGCAGCATTCTGAATTCTTTGTGGAGGAGAAATAGGGAGAACAGTGCAGCTGATGCCCAAGTCCATGAGTGTTGTGAGCATCTGGTGGATCACAGTGTCAAAAGCAGCAGACAGGTCAATGAAGATGGTGACTAAGGACACAGGGGCATTTTCTATTGAGTGTTCTGCCTTGTTTGACTGGTTGATGTCAAGTTTGTGGTTCCTCCTGAGATAGAAAGACAGCTTTGCCAGGACAGCCTGTTCCCTGGTTCAGGACCATAAAATGGAAAGAATGAAAAAGTGTTGTTTGTCATGTTGAGTGGAGCATGGGCTTCTTGAGTAATGCACTAAGAGTGTTTCTTTCAGAGCATGGATGTCAGTTTGAATGAGGGAAAACTTACTTCTGCCACTTCACATGATCTATGACATATACATATACACATATATATCGTTATTTGTTTTTAGTTTTTGTACAGTTTTTAGCTGGTATTTCAGTTCCTGTGCTGATAGATGTTGGATTTGCTAACTCCCACTGCAGTTCTAAATGTTACTCAGTACTTACATAGATTTTTTTGACATGATGATGATGATATTGAAACATTTTGATTAAAGATGTAGGGTAGTTCTCTGTTTCAGTTCAGCTTTATTTTGAAGCCATAATCTGATTTGTTATAACAGCAGTTGTAAGATTGCTTGCTAGCTCACTTAACTGCTGAAAAGCTACCAGTTTCACAGAGATGATGTTAACAAACCAAGGCTAGTTAACATGCACATCACACTAAAAGAACATAGCATCTTATTTGACATCAGCGCATGTTGCTAATGCCAACTCATTAACTCAGTAGTCTATGTTTATCAAAATCAACAAATAGACGTCTCCAGTCACAATCCATCTGTTTTTAATTGAAATCATATTCACAGCAACAGACAAAAGCAAACTATTTAAAATGTTGTCTATACATCATCATACGAACTTGACTAAGGAGAGTGTCTTGCTTGTCTCAAAATCTTTACTAGTCATTGACATATGAGGTGGATTGGAATGAAGTGGATAAAGGGGTATACAAACCCATCATTAGTTATGCTCATTCATAATAGGAAACACCCCAGTAAAATAGTGAGTATATGACTGCCACAGTGGCTCTTTCCTGTTGGATTTTGGAATGTTTCATATACTTCGGAGGGTTGAACCTGTTGAACACAGTGGGACATCACTGCAACATTACATGTTCATAATTTTTAATACCACTGTGAGACACTAAGAAAAATAAAATAATGGTATTTGTATGGAGTTTTTTCTAAGATTTGCCTATTTTAAAATAGCAGTGACAAACACACAGACACACACACATGGCACCACCACTGTGGAATCATTTTTCAATACCAATTCAAAAATAAATAAATTCCAAGAATTTAAGATTTTTTTAGGAAAGGATTTTTTTTTAAACCACAGTTTCAGTTTAGTTTAATATGATATAAAGTGTCAAAGTCTGTTTTGAAAACATCTGTGCCCGTATGTCCTTCAGGTGGCGAGCCTATTTGGATTCCATACACCTTTAGATACAACCCAGCCCACAGCTCCTGTAGAGGAAGTCAGTTTGTAAAACGCACCTGGTACAGAAAGTTTGTGGGCGTGGTTCTCTGCAATTCACTGCGCTACAAGATCTTCATGGGAGATGGCCTAAAAGGTATGTTTTCTGCTTTGAACACTTTGTTTTCTCTGCTGCACATAATTAGCATTTATCATGTCTGAATCTCAGTGCACATGTAGTGGATTTCAGCATGTTCATTTTTCTCACAATTTCAGAGCCTTTCTACAGTATTGCTGATTCGTTTGGCAATGGAGAAGACCACTGTCAGTTTGTAGATTCCTACCTAGATGGAAGGACAGGACCCTCCAGCCTCTCCCTCTACTTGCCCACAGCTCAAGGTACTACAATCTCAGCACATTCAGGAAAAAACACCCATTTGCTCTGGGAAACATGATCCGTCATCATTAACACATGAACAAAATATACGTTGTTAAATACAAAAGTTGGGGCACTCTCAACAAATTATGTTTGGTTGATTATCTAAATGACAACAAGATAATGTGCCAGTGTACAGGTCACATTTTATATTGTTTTATATCATATACATTTGGCACATAAACTGTGCATTAAAGAGTGTGTTTTCTGTAGAGGATGTGTAAATATTTCATTTGACGGAGGTGCCTAATCTTTTGCCATCACTGTAAACACTACATAAACTGATTTTTTTTCTACCATTTTATTGCTAGAAGTAGCATGAGCCATATTTTACATTCATTTCATTCTTGATCAGAAAAATGTCTTTCTAAGACTTACACTTACTCCAGTCACTTCATTAGATAGCACTCCTACTTCTATCTACACTCAGTGTCTATTTTGTCAGCTCTACAACTATATAGGAGCACTTTGTAGTTCCACAGTTACAGACTGTAGTCCATCTGCTTCGCTACATATCCTTTCACACTGTTCTTCAATAATCAGAACACAGGATGACTAACATAAACTGTGCTGCAAGTCTCTGTCTTTACAAGGTTGACCAGCAAGGTAGTAGTGTCTAATAGAGTGGACAGTAAGCGGACACGCCACCATCATGTCAGTGTCGCTGCAGTCCCGACACTGTTCTACCACGCAAATAAAACCTGCTTCATGGTTGTCCTGTGTGGGTCCTGACCACTGAAGAACAGGGTGAATAGCGGTTAACAGTGTATGCAGAGAATCAGATGAGCTATAGTCTGTAACGATAGATCTACAAAGGGCACTTATTTGCTAAGCAGAGCTTATAAAATAGACAGTTTAGATACTAGTTACTGTAATTGGAGATTCTTCTACCAAAATATCAAGAAAAAAGACACACATGGCACTTCAGCATACATTCTAATTTATTAGGGGTCAGAGCATTTGTGTTGGGTTGGCCTTAGCAAATGAATGAATTACTCATTAGGGGTTCCATTAGGCGTTGTACAGACTAGTCAAATAGGTGACCTTACTCCTCAATGGCGCTGGTTTAGGGTTGATGTTGACTAGTTGCTGATCACATGATTATGGCATTAATTACATGGATAGAAGACAAGGGAAGACATATGAGAAGGCTAGCAATGCACATTGGAAAGGATAGGGCCTGCTCTATTGACTTGAGCTTTGTTCAACCTTTCCCCAGTGATTTACAGTGGTTCAACGATCAGATCTAAAACATTATCTCTGGTTTCCTGAAGACTTTACTAAGTATTTGCGTTATTGGAGAGGGCATGTCACACTGATAACCTGTTGACTTTTTAAAGTAGCTTGTTGCAAAGCATTTAGCCACCCTGTAGTTTTACTCATGGCATCATCAGCAATTAGTTGACGTCAACCTTTAGCACATAGGTGTTGACTTCAAAAATGTGATATTGTGTAACCCAAGTTTGCATACAAAATATATATTTATATACACTCATTGTCCAAGAATAGTTGCACCCAGAAGGAAGTGTCGGATTGCAATGCTAAATGGGAAGACTAAATGGTAATAAATAAAGACTGATATGGACTACACATACAAAAGTAGTGTTTCTCAGTATGGCGTCGGGTCACCATGTTTGCTAACGCAACATCCCAAACCCTTCAGCATGGCATTTTAAAGGTTCCTCATGGTGTCCTGTTATAATTGAATATTCTCACACAGTTCCTGCAAATTGTGCCTTCTGCACATGTGATACATGACAACATCTTGGCGCTGACCATGGTGCATCCACGCACAGATTTGCTGGTCGTCTCCACCAAGACAAAAGCATGGCTAATCAATGAAAATGACCGCTGCAGTTCTAAATCTCTGCATGACAGTCTGGCACAACACCATTGCAGTCGTTGGCGACGTTGACGTGGTGTTAGGTGCAGTCGTTATTACAGTCTTTTGTATGTAGTCCTGCATCTTTGGCGGCCAATAAGGCCCATCCTTGTCTATGTCACATACGCAGCCAAGTGTGAAACTTGAATCATTTGTATGTCTTTAGAGGTCAGTCCTACCAATCAAAATTCATTCCTGTTGCTGGATTCCTTCTGGGTGTCACTACTTGTGCAGCTCTTTTTTGAAGATGATAAGTGTATAAACATTGTTTAACTAATCAGGTAAATTTAGTGCATTACATTTCATCCAGAATCTTCAGTGCCCACCTGAGTACTCAAGCCGGTTTGTTTTGTTTTGTTGATTTCAGGTTACTATCGCTCATATAGGCAGGAGCCTGTAAATTTTGGACCCATAGGCAAGCGCACGCCTCATCCTTTTGTGGGTTGGTACGAGTGTGGTGTCCCAATTCCTGGGAAATGGTAACGGAGGACTCTTGAAAGCCAGACACCACTGGCATCTACATTCCATCCTGCCTGCCCTCTCTGTGTGCCAATTCCATAAATGAACTTTTGCTCACCATGGCAACTAAAGCCAAAACAACATACTGTTTCTGACAGAGAGAATATAATACTTAAAATAACACGTTTCTATATAATTATTCAGATATCAAGCACTTTTTTTCAAGGCAGTCTGTATATGAGGAAATACAAGCATGTGTGCTCTGTGTGCTTTGATTATTAATAACATTTCAGGAACGTAGTATCCTTAATAATTCCCGATGATTGAGAATGGCTTCTGACGTTATTTCTGTCTGGAATAATTTATCATAGTATGACTCAATACCTAGCTTTTAATAGGACCTGTAATACAGAACACAAGCCCGACTAAGCAATGACTGGGGATTGCTGAAGCCTTACAGATACAATGACCTATACGTTAATGATGTAACTAATTTTCCATGATTGATGTTCCTTGGTAGTTTTTTAATAACTTTGCTAATTTTGTACTCATTTTTGTGTTGTCTTACCTTCAACAACAGTTGGCTTGGAAGTATTGCCCATATTAGGGCAGATAAAATGTTATTTCCATTTGCTCAGGAAAGGCTGAAAACTGAATAAAGGTGCTATGGAAAACATGGAAACCAGCAATGCCTTATGCTACATGGGGGTTGTAATGTTAGTATGTTACTAGCATTAAAGTCATACGAAGCTAGATATGATGGAAATGCTGCAAATGCCATTTGGGAGGGAATTCCATTAGAGACCAATATTAGACGAAAAAAATCAGTCCTCCATAATGCACAGACTTACTTTTGGCAGATAAAGGTTATTTGAGAGGCCTAAGTGAACGAGAAGGATCCTGCAAATATAAAAGTCTCTCGAATAAATATCAATGTCATGCAAGGTCTTTAAAACAATATTGAAGTAATGTATAAATCTACTGCCTGACTTTAAGATAATGTAGTTAAAATACTAGACTTATGAGTTATTAGTTTTGGTGAGGACTGTAGAATGTGGAGCTTATATAAGGCGCTGATTGACAGACCACTGAGAAGAGTGTTTCCATATTCTAGACATGAAGCAACAAAGTCTGGGCTGATGGTTCAGCATTGCCATTACTGAATGTCAACATTACAGTGGAGATATGCTTAAGGAAAATATTGTCCCTGTGAACAAAACCTTGTATCTCTGAAAAAAATCTTAACATTGAGGGGAAGGTTAAATTGTGGATCATTTACTGTGTATTAGTCCCTGCAGCATGAATTTTAACACCATGGAACATTAAAACTAGAAATTTCAAATTATTTAAAAATAGAGGGACAACAGTGGTGATATGGTACACATTATATTGCTGTTGTTTTTTTTTTTCCACAACACTCAGAGAGACATTACACTTTACAGAGAAGTTTGTAATAAGGGAGATGAAGTAATAATTTTTATTCTCAGACTCTTCCAGGAAGCTGTTAGGACTCTCCATGACTATGTTTTAACATGAAATTGAATAAAAGGCAGTGAGTTTGTTCCAAGCAAAGCCAATATATTAACATTTTTATTCTCATGTTCCAACCTCAGCATAATGATCTTAAACCAGCTAGAATAAAATGTTCAGCTCAGAACTCATTTACTTTTATATAGACTGAAAGTGGGCCTGATATAATAAATGAGTAGGGTTGGAAAGCTAATGGACCTGTAGCCTAAGCACTAAAATACACTATACATGTCATGTGTGTTTGATCAAAAAACATTTGGGTGTTTGAAAGCAATACATACAATTTAAGATTGCATGTGTGTATGACTGGGATAGTGGGTCTAATTATCTGTCCAAGGCTGAGCGTATATGTTGGGTGATTAAAATTCCAAGCTTATTACATCCTAACCTGGACGTCAATACAAATGAATACATCAAACAAAAAAGAAACTATTGCACACTGAGTTGGTAAAAAGCTTCCAGTTAAAGGAGGGTATGTTAGAGATCTGAACTGGCCATTTAAGGAGGTCAAAACAAAATAGGTGCAGGAACAGATCCTTGAGAACCCTGACAGTAGGCTAGCGACATGCTACATCTAGATCCACTAACAAAGAACTGGTTTGCCCCCTTTGTAGTGATAGCAAGTGTTCTGATCTGCATTGTAGTCTGTGAGTTTAAGTATTTTTAAAGGAGGGACAGTAACAAAGCTCAGCGTGTTCTGCACTTTTTACAACTCCAAGATAAACATGTTACAGGAGTTTTCCGATTTATTCTTATGCTTTGTTGAAACAGGTTGTCTGGAAGCAAATTCATATTAGCAAGCAAAATAAGAAATAGATTAGGGGTTACGGTGGTTAATGGGCTGTGTTGCACAGTAAAACATGTGCTGTTCATCTGATTAAGACTCTGCAATTGATCCGTGTAAAAGGTTGGCTCAAACATGAGCATTGCTTTATCTGGTAACACTTTACTATAGGGTGCTATTCATAAGGCTGCATAACAGGTGCGTCGGGTTTTCATGACAGCCAACATAATCCTATGTAAACATTTATACAGGATAAGATAAGATTTTCACGACTACGTTCAGTTAACATAACACATTCTGTGTTGCTTTTATAGCTAATGCTTTTAGTTATTTCGGTTTATGTAGGCTTGTGTAGCCCTCTGATTGCTGCCCTACAGTAAAATCTTACATGTTAAAGTCTGTGAAGATGTTGTACAGCATTATTTGTCCGCAGCTCTGTCCATGCATGGAAGTGTATCTGCCAACTTGATTTTGCAAATTTTCCACCCCAGCTAGTTACATCCTGGCGCTTAAACAAGGTGTAGTATTTAAGGTGGAGCAGAACATTTGATTAAGGAGCTGGCAAACAGGAAGCCAACTTCAACCTCATTTAAAGATGAACATCTACCGTCCCCATTGACACTTTGGCTCCTTGTGAAGGTGAGGTAAGTGTTGATATTTTCTGCACACGGTCCACTATTTTTGTTTTTGTATTTCACTGGGCTATAATGTAGATAGGTATATGTTATGTTGGGGTATAAATATTACATACAGTTTTCTATTCTATGCTGCCTTTAACTTATTAGGAAACAACACAAAATATGAAAATGTGCCATAAGCTTTGCAAAAGGACTTACTGTATTTATTTATTTATTTGTTTATTTATTTATTTATGCTATGATAACCAATAGTCAACAAAACAGGTAACTCGTCCAAGGGTAACCAAACTTTTGCATACAACAGTAATTCAAAGGAACCAAAATAATAATTTATAAAAAATATCAATCAAAGTTGTAATACAGATGAGGTTTAACATAATTAAATGTATAAAGCTGGTAAATTAATAAAAAAGGTAATGTTCTGCATACATACAGATAGGGAATTAAAGTATTTCACCTTCTGAGTGGTTCTTCTGCAGTGTCTTATGCAATATCTTAGAGAAAATCACCCTGCAAAGTATGGCAGCAGATTCTGGACCTCGTCCAATTCATATGCAAATTCAAAAATGTAATTTAAAATTTATTGGATGTCTTTGCCTGTCTGTGTATGATGGCTGTTAATGTGGAAAAGCATTTTGATATTCTATTTTCATTGTTCAAACGGTCTGACTCAACATATTAAAAATGAAACCTAAATCCCTGATTTGCAATTGAATTTCCTTGGTGGTGTTCAAGCCCCGCCAAAATAAAAATGCAAATGCATTTCTGTTTACATTTGTATTTTTATTCCCAGTAAGGCTTCTTGTCAATCAAAGAGGCAGGGATTTTTAGTACGGGCCATATTTTAAGAGGAAATGGCAAGTTTTGGCTGCATCTCAATTGCAAAATTAATACAAATACAAACTAGGATTTAAGTATGTTGTCTGTAATACAGTTACAGATGTCAGAGTATACTGAAAAATCCACAATGCACAACCAGTCGATTTTTGAGTATGGTAAATGATGGGCATGATTGTCCTACAGTGTGATGGGGCACGGAAAGGGAGGAGCTTCTCATGTCTAGAAAGTTTTTAAAAAATGGTGGATGGTGCTGTGACGGCAGCTATGGTGTTGGTAGATAGGTAGATAGATAGATAGATAGATAGATAGATAGATAGATAGATAGATAGATAGATAGATAGATGGATAGATAGATGGATAGATAGATAGATAGATAGATAGATAGATAGATAGATAGATAGATAGATAGATAGATAGATAGATAGATAGATAGATAGATAGATTAGGGAGTGTGTGCAGAGATAGAGGGGGTGTCCGTTCAAGTGACCGGAATGAAAGAGTGTCACAGAGTTTTTCATTTGCTGAACTGAGAGGAGTTGAACAGTCTTATGGCCTGAGGAACAAAAGACTTTCTGAGTCTGTCTGTGGAGCAGGATTGGGACAGCAGTGTGCCACTGAATGAGCTCCTCTGCCTGATGATCGTGCTGTGCAGAGAATGGTGAGCATTGTCCATGAAATAGTGTATAAGATTACTAAGTAGCATATCATCTCTGTCCAAAGAACAACGTATCTCCAAAATGGCAACTTTACAGGAGAGGCCAAAACCTCATTTAATTTGAATGGAAGTCAATGGAACCAGACGTCTTTCCAAGCGGTTTTGGACCATTTCTGTCGGTCCATTCCTTATGTAATTGTAAACAGCAGCTCATGTGATCAAATGAGGCATAAAAGTAAAAATCAACAAGAATGGAGATATGTGTTTTTCTTTGAACAGCAACGATATACTGTGTCTATTAGACACGCAGTAACTGAGACGCAGCCTGTGGTTGTAAGTCGCTCTGGATAAGAGCGTCTGCTAAATACCTTAAATGTAAATCTGATACTGGCATATTAGCAACTGCTGCAAGTTGCATTTTAACAGTTTCTAACCAGGATGAGGATTTAATGAAACTGTGACTGGTTTCAGAAAGAGCTTCACAGGACTGCAGGAGGAGCTGGACAGCCTATGACGGTTGTTCTTGTTAAGGAGGGGAAGTTTGCCAAACCTGCTCCTAAATAATAAACTTTACAATAGGATCATTTTGGAAAACCTCAGTCTGTTAATGGATGTTGACTGTTTATAACGAGTGTGTTAAAGCAGCAAGAGCCTCTTTGGCAGGCCTGCAAGCCTCCATTCACAGTGTCGCTAGCATTAGCCCCTGTGACACTGACAGACTTGATCCGTCAAGATGCACTTCTACACAAAAGTGCACCTCCCTAACAGCCGCTGACTGCCAGTAACGGGTGTGCTAAAGCAGGGAAAGTACTGAAATGTGTGGGCAGGGTTAATTCAGTTCCAGCATTTTCCTCCAACACTCCTGCCTAAAGCAGTTATGTCCTGGCACCCGTTCCATCTTAAACGGTGCAGCAGTTACAATCTGTGCAAGGCTGTGACTGCTACACTATTTATGATGGAAGGAGAAAACATGAAACTGCAAATTTACATGTATGGCATTTATTATATGCTCTTATCCAAATCAACCTACAACCATGCTTAGTGTTCAGTGTTTCAGTTTAGGTGCTGGTTGTATTGTTTGATGAGGTGATTTGACCAATCGAAATATGTTAGTTCTATGGAGGGAGGTACATATGTGACATAGTAGAGCATTTAACATCGTAGCACAATTAGTCAAACACGGGTCAAATTCAAAGCTCTCCTAGTCAGTCAGGACTCACTTTACACAGAATGGCCCTCAACCTGATTAGCGAGTGTTAAAACGTGCCTAGCAGCAGTTGCTAATTCTAGCTTTGTATTAGATCTAACTCTGCACCAGAACAGCCACATCCCTTCCTCTTAAAACACTCCCTGCACTAGAAAGTCCCTCCAGGGGCCCTGCCCACAGCATTTGATTGACAGGAAGCTTTCCTAACAATAAAAATTGGAAAATTAGAATTGGATAATTACATTATCATTTTCATGGCTGATCGTACATTTTTATTATGACAGAGTCAGAACATTAACACATAGAAAATTAAATATTAAAATGGACTGTTCCATGTTAGCTTTTAACAACCGTCATACACAGAAATGTAAATGCATTAACACATTTTGCATTTGAATTACAACTTTAATTATATACACTCACATAGGAAATGCCATTGTAAATACAACTTGCATTTAACGATTTAAATTTGCAGTTGGATGTTTTAAATTTGCATTTGAATTTGAATAAAGTCTGCCTTATGCGGCCATATGCAAAGGTCTTCCTGCTATTGTTGAAGTTTATTGTTGAGAAGAGATTGTTTATTTTTTCCTGAAAAGTTTCAAGTTCAAGTTTCAGGTTTATTTGTCATATGCACAACATGTCAGGACATTTGAAATGCTTGTGGTGAGGCTCAGGTTGGTACTCTATAGGAGGACAAAACTATATACTTACTAAACATTAAAAAAAGATAAATAAAAGTTATATTAAATAAATACAAAATACACAAACTATACACAAAATACAGAATATACAGAGACAGGAGGGATCTGTAGAAATTCTGATATGTACATTTATGAGACAGGTATAGTCTGAGAGAGAGTGGAGCTAATATAAATATAAATATGTATGTTTATGTCTATTCCTGTTGTATAAAGTGACTTAGTGATGTTGTCCATAGCAGTGCTATATAGAGTATTAATAATAAAGTGTCCGAGTGCAGTGCTGTGGTGGTGTTGGTGAAAGATTCACAGCTTGTTCAGGAACCTGATGGCTTGTGGGTAGAAACTGTTCATTAGCCAGTTTGTTCTGGCCTGGATGCTGCGGTACCTCCTGCCTGATGGCAGTAAGGTGAACAGGTCGTGTGCTGGGTGGCTGCAGTCCAACCGGATTTTCCTCAGGCAGCGGAACCGGTAGATGTCCTGCAGGTCTGGAAGTTTGCTGCATATGATGGACTGTCCTCACCACTCTCTTCAGGGCCTTGCGGTCGTAGGCAGTACAGCTGCCGTAACAGACGGTGATGCAGGCCATGAGGATGCTCTCTGTGGTGCATCTGTAGAAGTTGGTGAGGCAGACCAAACTTCCTGAGCCTTCTCAGGAAGAAGAGGCACTGACGGGCAGACCTCACTACTTTGTTGGTGTGGAGTGACCAGGAGAGGTCATCGGTGAGGTGTACCCCGAGGAACCTAACACTGCTGACCCTCTCCACTTCAGTTCCATCGATGTACAGGGGAGTGTGACCACCCTTCTGCAGCTTCCTGTAGTCCACAATCATCTCCTTAGTTTTGCTGATGTTGAGACTGATGTTGTTGTGGTAGCACCACTCTTACAGGGCGCTGACCTCGTCTCTGTAGGCAGTCTCGTCTCCATCTGTGATGAGGCCTAGGATGGTGGTGTCATCAGCAAACTTGAAGATGGTGTTGGATGTGTGTCTGGCTACACAGTCATGTGTAAACAGGGAGTACAAGAGGGGGCTGAGGACACAGCCTTGAGGAGCCCCTGTGCTCAGAGTCAGCGTGAAAGAGAAGCTGTTTCCTACTCTCACCACCTGGGTTCTACCTGTCAGGAAGTCCAGAACCCAGTTGCACAAATGAGAGTTCAAACCCAAGTCTGTGAGCTTGGGGATGAGTTTAGCCGGGATGATGGTGTTGAATGCTGAGCTGTAATCTATGAACAGCGTTCTCACATAGGTGCTCTTCCTGTCCAAGTGTGTGAGGGCAGAGTGCACTGTCAGTGCAATAGCATCATCTGTGGATCTGTTGGAGCGGTATGCAAATTGGTGAGGGTCCATGGTGGCTGGGAGCGAGGAACAGATGTGGGTTTTGACCAGCCGCTCGAAGCACTTCATAGCTGTTGATGTCAGTGCAACAGGGCGGTAGTCATTCAGGCAGGTGATACACAGTCTTGGGAACTGGAACAATTGTGGTTCTCTTGAAGCATGTGGGAATCACTGACAGTCTTAGGGAGAGGTTAAAGATGTCAGTGAAAACCTCAGCCAGCTGGATGGCACATGCTCTGAGCACCCGATTGTGAACGCCATCAGGACCAGGTGTTTTGCGTGGGTTAACTGGGTTAACCACCTCAGACACAGAAATGGATGGAGCACAGCTCTCCTGATCTACTGGGAGTTTTGTAGCTGGGGCGGCGTTGTTTGCCTCAAAACGAGCATAATGTGCATTTAGCTCATCTGCAAGTGAGGAGGACAACCCCATATCACAGATCCCACCACCTTTGTAGTCAGTGATAGCACGGAGACCATTCCACATGCGTCTGAGATCAGACCCACGGTAGTTAGACTCCACTCTGTCCCTATAGTTCCTTTTGGCCAGCCTGATGGTCCTCTGAAGGTCATATCTGGCTTTCTTATAACTCTCCAGGTCACCAGTGTTGTAGGCTGTGTTGATCCAGGGCTTCTGGTTGGGAAATGTCCTCACATTGATCTTTGGAACAATGTCATCAGTGCATTTACTGATGTAGCTTGTAATGGAGTCAGTATATTCATTGATGTCAGTGCCAGCTGCATCACCAAACATCTGCCAGTCTGTGGTTTTAAAGCAGTCCTGAAGTGTGAAGATGGCCCCCTTGCTCCATTGGTAGACTGATCTAAGAACTGGCTTGGCCTGTTTAAGTCTTTGTCTGTATGCAGGCAGGAGAAGTATGGAGGTGTGATCAGCTTTGCCGAAGGCAGGGCGGGGGAGGGGTTTGTAAGTGCAGCGTAGCAGTAAGTAAACAGTAAACAGTTGGTACCTGACATCTGACATCTCAAGCTCTAAGGGATGCATGGGATACCAATCAAATGGGTTCTCCTGCATGACTTGCAGTTTGCCTATTTCATCCACCATGATCCTCTTAGTGAGGACGTCTAGTTATTTCAATGGCAGTCAGGAGAAATTTCTGTGGATCCCCTTATTGGTGTCGAACACCCTCTATAAGTACGATACACAATCTGACCGAAAGTATGTAGACACCTGCTCCTCCAAGATTTATCCACCCCACTACCACACCCCGCCACCCCCACTTTGATGTAGCAACAGTCTCTAAGCTTCTGAGAAAGCTTTGCACTAAATCCTGGAACATTCTGTAAGGATTTGCTTGCTTTTAGCCACAGGCACATTAGTGAGGTCAGGTTCTAATGTTGGATGATTAGTTCTGGATCACTCTGTCACATACCAAAGGTATGGAGCTCCATCATAACATAGTTCCACTGCTCCACAGAGCAATGCTATACCCCTTAGTCGATGCTTGGTTTTGGGCAAGGTAAACTTTGACTCATGCATGTCTGCTCCAGAGGATGCTGTTCTATTGATAATGCTTTTCGGTTGAGATTATACGAGTCATATGAGGTTTGGGGGGAAAAGAAATGATCTAGCCAACAACTAGTAATCTAACATCTCAAGCATGCTGGTCTGAAACATTCTTGGAAACTGGAGACCTGGATCTCTTCTCTGAAGTAATGAAGGCAAACATGAAGGTTATTTTCTGCTCCAGAGCAGACAAGCCGGTGACAAGCCAGCAATATCCTAATTGACTCTCTGCTTATTTACTTCACCCAATTATACCGACATTCTTCATATTTACCAGGATGTCAGTTTTGCGCTCAGGGGTCTGGAAATTTCTCTCCCGTAACTCTAATGTTACTGGCCGCTCTGAGGTGAAAAATGACCCGAATTCTATATATTAATTTAACGGACTAATTGTGTGCAATTGCGAGCATATTAAAACTGCATCCAGGCATCGTGAACCAAAGACGGATCATAACTGTTTTCCACATGCTACTTGTGTGTCTTTTAAAAGTAGGTCATGCGCCACTTGGGCTGGAAAATGTTACCATTCATTCTGAGAGGATTAAATCATAGAACGAAAGTTTCAGGTCAAAAGCGAGAGAGAAAAGCAGCATGAGTGAGTGAGCAACAGAGAAAAAGTGGAAAGGCAGGAGGAGTCTCACCTGATATGATTATGCATGCAGCTCATATATTCTGTGTATCAACTGATCAAGCAATAATCGGGCAGGTTCTGGACAAAATCTGTATACAACATCAATATGATACATACATTACTCTTATACGTGCAGTCATTCAGAAACATTGTATAAGTATTTTCTGAATAATTTAATCATTCGAGTGGAAACATCATTCATAATCACTCAGTGGTTTAATGTAAACTGGTGCATTATCAAGAGATGTATCAATTCTGATAAATAATGGTGGTGACAGAAATCAGGCATTGCAATGTCTACCACACAAATACACCCATTTTATGTAGTACCTAAACCCACCAATGAATTTGCATACGGCTTCTGAGTTGTATATCGCCGCTGTCCAATGAAAAAAGTGTGTCCGTTTTTGACGATCATTTAAACAGAGCAACTGCTGTTTACACTGTGTGAAAAAATCATGATGAATTGACCAACAGAAATGGTCTAAAGTTACCTTAAAGTTAGTTTCATTCAAATTAAAGTTTTTTTTTCTCCTGTAAAATTACCATTTTGGAGATACTTGGTTTTCTTTGGATGGCAACAAGACGTAATTTTGATAATAGACAAAATAGTGTTACATCTGAAAAACATATATTTTCTTTGGGTACAATTTCACCTTACATCCTGCATATGTAATTTTCCACGTGATTGTGGAATTCTTTAACACCAAAATCATAAAATCCTGTCTCAGACATTTGACAGTGTATTCACCACCATGTAATAGCTTTATGTGAGGGAGCTTTCAGAGGCATTAAACTCCTCAGATTTTTACTACCACCACTTTATGTGTACCTCCTAACAATTAAGCAGTACTTTTAACAAACTGTAGAACTCCATTTTAAAGGAGCAATATGTAAGATGTTTAGTCTAAATCATTTAAAAAAATAATTAAAAAATGTTAACAGAGGAAATAACATGACATCTATGTATATGATGCTCCAGAGATATCTACTGATGTTAGCATGCTACCAAGCCCACCCTGTTACGTAATTCCACTTTGTAAGAGGCGTAATAGTGGGTAGTTGTAGGGTCAACTCAAATCAGTCCAGCATAAGAGAATAAAGCACTGCTCCCCGACAGTGTATTCTAACTTCTTGTCAGTTTTGTTGAAGGTTCTTCACACAGTTAGAACATTTAAGAACAACTAGCCAATAAAGGGAAGAGTAAACACAACAATGACTGAAGCTCCTGACCAGCAACCACTATAAAGAGCGCTTCCCACACTCGGCAAGAAACCATAATCAGTAGTAAACAAAAGAAATGATATAAATAAAAGTACGATTTCGAATAGATTGGTTCTGCTTTTCACTCCTGTAGATGCTCTTGGTGAGTAAAGGGATGAAGTCTGATGCTAAACTTGCATCATTCTTTCTAGACTGGCAAGTTAATGGCTGCTAATGCTAACATTAAACACAGGGGACGGTGCGTTTATTATGATGGGGTGGAATCCACAACTTTCTGTTGCCTCCTAGAGTATGAATTTGATAGGTTGCGTCATCTTACACATTGCTATCATAACGCCATATGGCTGCTAATCAACCCAAAACAAGGGTTACAAAATAGCTCTCTCGTTTCGGAAAAAGTCATAAATATCATAAGTTTCACTGAGAGCCAGCAACTACACTGATCTAATGCCAGCTTCTTACAGCCAACCTTATCTTAATTGCTAAGGCAGTAGATCAGTTAAGCAGTGAAACTGGGCTTGGCTCAGCCTGTATGAGCAACTTCAGCACAAACCCAGCAAGAGACCACAGCAGTAAAAATAAAACATACTTTAAAGCCTCAGGCTGCCACACTACTTCGACTCTTTGACAGATGTTCCTCAACTTCATTTCTGCATCTTCTAGAGCCTGAATACATGTCTGGAGAATAGCATAGACATTTGGTGGCCTCAATGATTGGCTGGGGACCAACTGTGCTCAGCAGGTTTCTCGAAACAAAAAAATCTCAATGCACTTCAAAAATTCTTACTTAGAGCAAGACTGTATATTAGTTTTTTGGGGGAAATAAAACTTTGACCAGCTCAGCAACTGAGAAGTTTTGTTTGAAAACTTAGGTATCCTATTACACCTAAATATGTATGCTATTAGAAGTGAGTAATTCCTGCCATTCTCATGATCCCTTACCAAGTGCGTCTGTGTAAAATCATCAGTCCAAGCCAGAGAACAGGGTCTTGTGCTGGGTCCATAGGCTTTATAGCAGGAGCCAGACATCAATCCTCAGTTTAATACAGAGCTTTAACTTTCAGGAACAACTGAGTGCCAGTGAAATCATGAGTGACACTATGATCCACCAGGAGGTGCTCAGCAAAAATCACTGGACAACATCATGTACTTAAGGACACAAAATATTCAAAATAGTGCCATGACTCTTTACACAGAGTTTCGTAAACTCAGTGTGCACTACTAAAATGGCATTGGAGCAAAAAACATTTTCTTTCCCCAAATGAACTATGACAAGCAGGCAAACAGCAAAGACATATGAACAGTCATAGTTTCCCTTGCAAATGTTTTGTCCTCTGTTCTGTAGGTTTGCAGGACTCATCTAAAGTGTATTAGTGAAGGCAATACTAAAAACAACGAATACATAAGAATTCAGATTAAAGTGTGATTTATTTAGTTAATTATCGCTGCTCTCCAATGAAAAACAATTAAGCAACTTTACACAAGAGGATAAAACACTACTAATATAAGTTCAAATGTGGTTTTATTCCAGGCAATTACTCCCTTTGGTTCATTCATCATGAAATGTCCACATATGATGGCTGTCATGCTCAAATGATTTTGAAAAGTAAATATCTAAAAATATCTGATACATGTGTTTTTGTGAAGTTATATTAATTCTTAACTCTAATTCTTCTAATTCACTAATTCATTCTTAACTAGATGACCTCTGGAACTCAAAAACCCAAAACCTTTTTTTCCAAAAATGTAAGGGTTGCTCTAAAATTTTGAGTTAAATTGTGTAAATTAAAAAGTGTTCTAGTACGCGTTCTCATTCTCCCCTCTTTTTGTCTGTTATGTAGCTTTTAGTGCATGTAAACGGCCTGCAATGTTATAAATCCCAAAGTACCTGGCAGAGGAAGAAACTCTTTCCCAGAGAAATCACTTTTCTCCGATTCCTGAAACATCTTGATGGAATTCCAGCTCTTTTCTCAACTTGTTAAAAGGTGACATCATGCTGTAACACAACCCTTGTTACCATAGCTTGTTACTGTTAGCTTGATCTACTGGACTTTCAGGATTGGATTTTGCTCAAACTGATATGGTAGGACTGACACCATTGTAAGAATAGCCACAGCGGTGTGGGGGCGAACTTGCAGCAAGATGCTGCTCTGGCAATTGATCAGTCAGAACTGACTGGGTAAGCTGACCAACCAAAGCACACAAAGCACACCAGGAGGCCGAGCTCAAAAACACAGGAGCACGTTTTTACACAGAAGGTGAATTCTTTTTAGATCTACAGGATGAGGGAAAAATAGCGATGTAAGCATGTAAGCCTGTTTTAGAGGACCTAAAATGAGCTCAGCTTCTCTATTTAGATATCAACTTCAGTTAAAGTATGAGTGTTGTTGCTTTTAAATGGAGTTATGGTCAAGGACCTGAACCCCTTTCTGATCTGAAGGCCTATACATTTTCATCTCTAACTTCAGTTTTCTTGTTGTGAAGATTTTGCATTCCCCTTTACCTCCCTGTTCCTCAGTCCTATCTGTCATTCCACCACTATTCATAACGAAAGTCCGGCCTTCTAGCTCCAAGCAGGAGATATGCACAGAACTCCAGTCTAGCTTCACAAAGTTCTCCTCCCTTATACAACCTTAATAATTTGAAGGCACAGTCCAAACTCACCAAATGCAGAGACAATCAAAAGGTATTACATTAAACAGGTAAATGTAAGTATTATTAGTAAGCATCTTATATCTCTTATATTGTACGATTTAGCTGTATTAATTTAACATTATCATATGGAGAGATTGCTTTGTGCCAGTTAGCAATAGAAACCATGCTCTGCGATGATATCATTCCCTGCAACTGGTTAGTATTTCTGACCCATTTCTTACAGATAAAGTCTGGCTGTTGCTAATAAGCTCAGTATGAATGTGCTTTCATGGCTTATGCTGATTTTAGTACAAGGCAATGCCAAATCAATGAAAAGCGTTAACAGGCTGAAGTTATAGCCAAGCTGTGTTATGCTGTGCGTACAACGTGCTATGCGGAAAGTTAGCACACACAAGAGAGTGTACAAGGGTGCTAAATCAAAACATAGACGACAACAGGCCTTGGCTAAGCCACAGCCCCAGAACTCTGGAGGTAAACAGAGAAAGCACCATTATACCATGACTCACTCACATTAGTCTGAACCAGATCTGTCAAAAATGTCATGACTTTTTATAATACTCATAAGGCAATGTTCGCATGGCAGACCCCTATCACATAACCACATCAGTAACCGCGCGTCTAATATGCAATATGTCCAGAAGTATTCAGACAAATCTTTCCAATCAGTAAATTCAGATACGTTTTGTTATGTATAAAGGTTGAATGATAAAAATGTGATGCTCTAGAGCAGGTTTACATGAGCCTATGGTCACCATGCCCAGGGCAAGGCCTCAGCTAGAAGGGTATAAAGCCCTCCAGCACTGGGCCTGCAGTCACTGGAGTAATGGAGCTTTTATGGGTTCAAGTGGAGTTAGTGATCCAGAAGTAATTATCCAACGTCAGTACCTGACCCCACTAATGCTCTTGTGGCAAAAGAAGGCAAGCAAATCCTCACAGCAATGTTTAAACATGTAGTGTAAAGTCTTCCCACAAAAGTAGCATCTGTTACTGCATAAAAGGAGGAGGAGAAAATTCTCTAATGCTCTTGATTTCAGAAGAATCACTGGAAGAGCATAACCGTATAGAATTCGCACAACTGTCTTACAATACATGTTTGATTTTAAAAGTGAAACTAGGTTCTATTTGCCATTTGCCTGGACATATTAGTGCATAATTCTGCAGAGCAGACGATGTGTACTTTTACGAACACTTTTACAAACATTGAGACAGTTAGCAAACTGCAAATAAAACAAAAATATGGTTCATAAATCAGTTACAGAAGCAGTACAGAGACAAGCTATGTATAGTTTTACCTTATCAAATGTGTTGATTTCTTGTGAATATACACTCATTCTGTAATAGATGCCTGCAAAATGATCCAAATGTTGGACCAGACTAGAAGCATTGCGAAATGTGTAAAAACATCTTAAACAGGTGATGCAATCATCTTGGATATAGAAGAAAAACAAAAAATCATATCCAGATAAAGCTTAGTCCTTTGTAAGCAAATATGGGCTGAAGTTTGTCACCCTAACCAAAATTGCCTCAGTGAATAATCCAGCTTTGTAAAAATATCATTTCTCAGCCAAGTCTGCAGTCCAGAACTGTCTGCCTTTGAAACTGTGTCTTCTTAGACTCAAAATATGACAAAGTCTTGTATAACAAAGGAAATGTGAAAAATTAGGCTTTCAAAACTGGATCTGTTTGTGTTTAGTTCCCTATACAAATGATCAAACACTGCTATCAGAAAAGATGATCTAACACAGCGGTACAAACGCACCTGTCCCAACTTTTTTGTCACAACTATGTTGCAGGGATCAAATTTGTATCAAATATTGTGTTTCTGCACCCTATTCAGTTTACTACAGGCCAAACTGAATTTACTAATCACTACTTTTTGCTTTTTAGCGTTTCCATTTTAGCGTTTCCATTTTGGAATTGGGGCTATATACTGGCTATATATTTCATTTAAAACTGTAAGAAAAAACAACAAACCTTTTTTTTCACAGCTGTTGGCATGAACTGTCAAAGAACATCTTAAATCAAAGTCTGATATCAAATATGAAATCCAAGCACAAGCTGCACAGAAATCATAATTCAAATGTGTCAAACAGGTGCATATGACTAAATTATGTTACAACAAGACAATTGCTGTTTTTCAGCATGCTTCTTCTGGCAAGAATTGCTTGGTGTAACACATTTTATTCACATTTTATTTAAAAACATCAAATTTAAACTATTATTTTTTAGTGCTTATGTAAAAACATACCAGACAGGAACAATTGGTTCCCTCGCTGAAAGTCGGTAAAGTTTCAGAGCCAAGCAGGAGCAGGAGATGGACAGGGCACCAATGATATGATGTCAGGTTAATTCTGGCAGGGAGGACCTACCGAGAGGAGCAGAACACACAGCGTTTCGATCGTCTCACAGACGGTCTGAGCTGAAAGAGTCTGATTCTGAAATAGCATGATTTGTAGCTTCTTGCTGTTAAGAACATTTTCAAGTGTTCCAATAGGTACACGGTGCCAAACCGAGCAATGGCAACAGGATTACTGGCAGGGCTTTAGACAGGCTGTAGAGAAGATGAGGGTTTAAGCAGAGATGATCCATAATGCCAAGGTTCAGGAGGTTGGATGTAAATGCAGAGTTTATTAGACAAATCCACCATAATCTAACACATGGTCTCGGTCGAGCATGGAGAAAAACACAGAGCAGCAACCAAATCCAGCCAGGTACAAAACAGCAGACCAGCCAAAAGATAACATTCCAGAAGTCTCTACTCAAAATGGGTTGGGGAAACATACCCTCATCCTCTTTCACTCCTGAATTCTTCATGGTATGGATTTAACAATCAACTGTGTTGACAAGATTGCATCATGTAGTTCATACAGATCTATCAGATACACATATATGCTGCAAATTTCTTTCTACCACATCCCAAAGGAGCTCTTATTGGAATCAGGCTTGGTGGTACTGATCTCATTGTCATGGTCATGGAACAAGTTTGAGATGCCTTGTGCTTTGTGACAAGTTACATTTTTGTTGAAAGCAGCCAGTAGATGTTAAAATGTGGATACACATGGTCAATACCTAAAAAGGCTGTGGCATTCAGAACACTTAAAAGACTCAATGTGCTCGATGTGTGCCAAAAACAACCTTCCCCACACTGTTATACCATCACACATGGGAGGTTGGGATTCGTGTTGATTTTGCCAAATTCTGAACCTGCCATTGGCATAGCACTGCATATATCTAGATTTATCCAACCAGGCAGCATTTTTCCAGTTTTTCCATAACTCCATCTGTCCAGTTTTAATAACCCTGTGCTCAGTGCATCCTCTGCTTTCTGATCTTGGCCGACAGGAGTGGAACCCACCATGGCCTTCTGCTGTCGTAGCCAATTCGCCTCAAGGTTCAATGTGTTTTCTTTCTGTCAGCAGCTGGAATAATTCTCCTCTGATCTTTCTTAACAGAGCATTTTCACTCACAGGACTGCCACTTACTAGATGCTTTTGTTTTTCACTCCATAAGACCATCTGTCAGCCATGGCCAAATCACATAGATCACACATTTCTCCATTCTTAGGGGTTATGTGAACATTAACTCCTAATCTATGTGCACTGCACAACTGCCACATGATGGGTTGACTGGATCATTTTATGTCTGATGTCTGGACAAGTCCTGTCCAAAAACAATTATTTGTTTTTCGTTTTTGTTGGTCCATTCCTCGTGATTTTCTTACACAAATTATAAAATTGTAAAAATGTATAAAAACTGAGATGCTTTTCATTGTTGTAATGATGGGGGCAAGGTAAGACGTGTGCAAATAAGGCAAAGAAAAAGGGTTTATTTACCAAATCACCAGACAAGGCCAAACAAACAAGCAAAGGGTCAAAATATGAAGGCAAAAATACATAACGTATACCAAAAGTATACAGAAAAAAGGAAAAACCAGAGAAACCAACAATAAACAATTAAGCAGGCTTGGTATGCACTGCGTATACCAATATCATTTCTGCACCACAGTACATAGAAGTCAATGACATACCATCAAAATGGTTAAATCATGACATTGTGTTAATAATTTTAGTTCATTTTGTAATGTTTTAAACTAAAACTTAAAATTTAAATTTGTTTGTGTCATCTTACTTACTGGTCCTACATGACATATGCATATATTCATATTTGGTAATAACAATTGTGCAAGACCTGGTAGACCACAAACACATTTACATTTCTGGCATTTAGCTGACGCTCTTATCCAGACCGACTTACAAGGTTAATCACATTACAGGTAGGCCAACGTAGTGTTAGGAGTCTTGCCCAACGACTCTTATTGGTGTAGCACAGCATAGTCACCCAGCCTGAGATTTGAACCCCAGTCTCCCACGTGTGGTGGTGGCTACTTGGTGGGTAGTGGTGTTATCTGCTGAGCCACACCAACCAAACACAATCACCATAAAAAAGTTCCTAAAACTTTCAGATCTGTTTCTCTGACCTGAACTCCTACAAACCATCCTCTCTAGGTTCTTGGCGGAAGTGACTACTGCAAAGTCATCTTTCTACAGGGGGAAAACTGGGAAGAATCTGCATCTGACCCACTTAAGCTATTCGGTATTTTCTCCTCCATCTGCCTTCAAAACTGTGAACCACAAGATCCCCCTCTTCTCTTTTCTCTTTACACTCATTCTCTTGGCAATGTAATTACCTCTCATGGCTTTTCTTATCACTGCCATGCTGATGATATTCAACTCATGTTTTCCTTCCCATCATCTGACACACAGGTCTGCAACCGCATCTCAGCATGCCTGACTGACATCTGCTGATTGGATGGTGGTTCACCACCTTAAGCTCAGTCCCAGCAAGACTGAGCTGCTGTTCATCCCCAGCACTACTGGCCATCACTCCAACTGAACATGCAAGAAGTCTTGGAGTGATTCTGGATTGACAGTTATCATTCTCAGCTCAAATAGCGAACCTGAGTCAGTCATGCATATTCCTCCCCTACAACATCCTGACGATTTGACCCTCCCTCTCTCAGGAGGCCACCTAGCTGCTTGTCCAGTCTCTGGTCATTTCAAGGCTAGACTACTACAACTCGCTCCTGACTGGTCTTCCTCTATAGGCCATCAGGCCCAGGCAACAGGTCCAGAATGCAGCAGCTTGACTCATTTTCAATCTTCCGAAGTTCACCCAAGTCACTCCACTGCTGCGTTCCAGTCACTGGCTTCTTGTAGCTGCCCGCATCAGATATAAAAAAATTTGATGCTGGCCTACAAAGCCAAGATTGGACCAGCCCCTCCCTACATTATGGCAATGGTTAAGAGTCGATCTGTACCTCAATCCCTTCAAGCTTCAGGTACAGCTCGACTAGAACCGTTATCCCTGAAGTCGCATGGAAGACAAGCGCCCAGACTCTTCTCTGTCCTGGCTCCCAGATGGTGGAATGAACTTCCACTGGCTGTCTGAAAAGCGGAGTCTCTTGCAATCTGTAAACGCAGACTGCAGTCTCATCTCTTTGTAAAGCACTTAAGTGAGTGAGCATTAGTAGACGTGTATGTTATATGTGCATGTTGGAATACTTTGTTTTTGTACTTTTACTTACCACAACCTTTCTTCTGTCTTTATATATGTCTGTGTGTTGTTCTCTCTAGGTATCGGCACTGGCCCTTGTTCAGGCAGTGTCTGAGCTCATGGTGAATTTTAGGCTCCAACCTTCCTATACTAGCTAGGAAACACTATCCAACGGAACACCAAGCACAGTCTTAAATCACTCTGGATAAGGGCTTCTGCTAAATGCCTTAAATGTTAAATGTTATGCTGAATGTTTCTGTCCATCATTTTACTCTCAGAGGACAAACACCAGTGTTCCTGAAACAATGAGCTGTTCACTATACAGACCAGATCTCAAATAGACTGACTGTGTTTGTGGTTACCGGGATTATGAAAAGCCGAAAATTGAACTTTGAAGACTCCACTTTAGAGGTGTGGAAAAATATCCCTGCAGAGGAAAACTGAAACAAAGCCTCCTAAAAGACAGATACAAATAGAATAAAATAAAAATTAAAAGCATACTAAATACAAAACCATATACGATTTTGTTGTTGGGGTTTCTGTTCAAGTTTAAAGACTACAGTGTTAAAGGCAATTTAGAGACCAAATATGGACATCCAGACTTTGGAAAAGATTGGTAGAACCAAAACGCAGAGGTACGCAAAGATCTAGGCCAGGCCTCAACATAACAAACCAGAAGAACAACAGGTGAAGGTATAATAGGCATCCTTACGAGAAATGCAGACGTCGTGAAAGACAGCAAAAATAAACTTGAATTAAAACTGTTGACATCAGCGCAGTTCTCCAGAGAGAAACATCCAGAGGAAGGCTGGGGCTTCCAAGATTTTCGGAGACCCAAGATGATAATAGCATGGCATGCAAACAGACCAGAAATGAAGAGACAGCCAGAGGGCTAGTGTCTACAGGAGGAGTCAACTTGTGCTGCTCAGCTAAGACAAAAACACATCAATTCCAAAAGGACAAGCAGGTGCAGGCCGGCTAGAGACAGCTAGCTGCTAGCCAGGGTCAGTCGAAGGAGTGGAGTTCAGAGACAAGCACGACTCCCACACTGTTGTTTCTCTTATAGCATCTCAGTGAGTGGACAGAGGGAAACCTCCCTAGTGCAGGCCTTCAGCAAGTCAAAGAATGTCAACGCTCTGAAGCAGCCTCGCATGAGTTTAAGATCTCCGTAGACAAAACAGTATGTTAGAGACATTAGATCTAGATTTACGCTGTATGTCTAACAGTTGATCCAATCTATCTACTTTTATACTGAAGTTGTTAAGGTCTGACTACTAAGGTTAAACTCACTGTAGCAGGCTGGGCTAGGCCTCATTAGAAAGGGGCTCTCATTCCTTCCTGTTTGATTTATAGCTGTCGTTAAGGGGAGTTAAGAGTAAGCCCCAGACCAGCTAATCAAAGCAACGCAATAGAGAGGAAATTGGGGAAGGGCTGAGCTCATGTTATATGAGCTATCAGGATGTAATCTCCATAAAAGGAGATGAGCCTTCTTATCTATACAACACTTCCACAAGCTTTTGTGCTGAATTTTATAAATCTCAGTGCTACATAAGCTCTGCCACACTGCAGTTCTCTTTCTTTTCCATAACTTGTTAATTAAAATCTTGCTCCGGACATGACAATGGCCCGCTGGAAAGAAACAAGGCACAGCGTGAAGATAAAGCCAGAGCACAAGTAACCACATCCACTTTATGGGCCTATAAAGAAGCTGTAGTGCCCCGCTGGCCTTTGTGTCGTGTGTTTTGGGTTAGCACTGAGGTCACGTCACGTCAGCCTGTACAGCACCACCCATCATAGCTGAGACATAGAGTAAGAGTAAAGTGCGAGATATGGTTAAATGTCTCTAAAAGATCACACTTTATTTAGATGGTCCCCTAGAACTGAAGGGTCTATAAACTTTCTGGTGAGTTCTAGTTGACTGTCAACAACATTACTGTTAGTATTAGGATGTAGGAGTAGATGTAGGTTTTAGGTTGAGGCTTATGGGTAGGTTTAAAAGAATCATTTGCTTCATATTCAGTTGCATTTAATAGATATCTAGTTGAATATTACTTTTCTTTATTAACTTACAGATGATTTACAGAATGTAAACATACAGTATTTATACACTCACCGTCAAAGGAAGGAATCGTTGCACATGTATTTGCACCCAGAAAAAATCAACTGGCAGGAATGAAACTTGGTGGGTAGTGACATAAGCAAAGATGGGCCTTATTGCTATATCTGACTTACCCTACAGCCACAATTGCAGACATTCAGTGAGTCATGAGTCGTCCTGTTAGTGCCAGCACTATTGGCAGGCAGCTGCGCAACACAGGATTACACGTGCAGAGCCCGTTACGATGACTGCCTTTAACACCACGTCAGTGTCGCAAAAGACTGTAATGGTGATGTGCCAGACTGCCATAATACCACTACCCACCAGAAAGCTACCATCCTATTTGGGAGACTGGGGTTCAGTTCCCAGCCTGGGTTACTGGGTGCTGTGCTACACCAATAAGAGTCCCTGGGCAAAACTCCTAAAACTACATTGGCCTACCTGTAATATGATTAACCTTGTAAGTCGCTCTGGATATGAGCATCAGCTAAATGCTACAAATGTAAATGTAAATGCCATGGAGTCAATTAGAATGGCACCAAGATGAACGGTTTGTTGTCATGGGTCGGTGCCAAGGGCCTGGCTTCGATTTTCAGCTGGAGTCCTTTCTGTGTAGAATTTGCATATTCTCCCTGTGTCTGTGTGGGTTTCCTTCAGGTGCTCTTGTTTCCACACTGTCAGGTGTGTCACTGTGCTGTCAGGTGAATTAGCGCTGCTAAATTGCCCCCTAGGTGTGATTGTGTACATATGTGTGTTTCTGCCCTGTGATGATCAGGTGCCTTCTAGGGTTGCCTTCTGCCTAGTGAGAGCTGGGATAGGCTCCAGCACCTCCTGTGACCAAGAGTGATAAAGTGGTTTAGACAATGATATATAATCATCAATACTTTATATTGCTTGGTACGTTTGTATACAGAGAGGGAGTCTTAGTAGTATAAGGTTTGAAGAAAGCCCCACCCTTCCAAGAAAGAAAAAGCCATCAGATGTATTCTAAGATGACAGGTTAACTGTATAAAACTGAGTAACAGGATCTTTTAGGAAAAGATCTGTCTCACAGGAAAGTCCTGTAGATGTAGCTTGTGTGTCCCGCCTAAGGACACAATAATAAATAGCCGTCTGATGGGCGGAGAGCAGTCCGCTCTTATTCATGTGTCTGGCAGCCCTGTTAGCGAGGAAACTGTTGGCTGGTGATGTAATATGACGCATAATATCACTATCAATGCAGGGACACATTACCGGTTCCTGCACACTGTAAAGTGGGGACATCGAAATGTACATTTTTTAATAGGAGACTATTTAATTAGGCACTTTCCTGTTGCTCTGTAAACACAGACTGGGTATTTGTTGGCTCTGCGGTGGCTCATGGAGCTATGAACGCTAACTTTTTATGTTGCATGATTACGTCTCCTCTGGTGAGTTATGACAGGTTTTCCATGTGGCTGAGGTGAGCCAGTGTTCTGGCAAGTGCATTCTTTCCTGGAAAAAATAATCTGGGAAATAACCACAATGCTGGAGGGAACAAGCACAAACATTAAAGACACACTGCACATCACTCATTTCTCTGGAACTACATGATTTTTCATTTAAAATGCATTAGAAAACAGATAAAACACATTAATTAAGGAAGACCTGCTCTGGAAAAAAAGCATTGGATTCACATGTGTTCATTGGAATAAAATGAATTGAACACAATAACTGGCAACATGACGTACATTACAAAGCAACATAACGTTAGTGTAGCATTTTATTATCAAAACAGTTTTCATTTGAATGTTAAATACATCATCTTTTTCAGACAACTGAAGTATTTATGCAAAGGCATTATGTACAACATGTAAAGCTAATTAAACATTATTTTGGGGTTTTATGATTTATAACCTAGTCACCTAATTCAGGTGGACTAGTCTGTGATGTTCTGCAGTGTACATGTGCGTACATGTGCCTTTGATATAGAAGGAATGTGGTAAACTACATCAACTAATTTCATCCAAAGCATCTCATAGATGGCCAAACCTCTGAAGTTCACATGTGCTTGTAATTTTAATGATTTGAATTTCTTTTAGCCCTTGCCTGGCCTCCTTTTTGTCTTGTTTAACCCTTAACATCCAGAATGCCCTGTGATGCACTGATGCATGTGTCCAAAAGTTGGTAGATACCTGCTCACCCATTTCTTCTGAAATCATAAACATTAAAAGGTGCCATAGGACTGTTATACCTGAATAAGAAGATTTAGTGCCCAGACCTGACGTGAAGCTCAAACACTGTTGCCATTCATTCATTCATTCATTCATTCTCTAGCTTATCACCTGGGTGCTGGAGCCTCTCCCAACACTCTTTGGGCGAAGGGCTGGAAACGCACTGGACGCCATTGCAGTTCTTTGCAGGCAGACACACAGACACACACTTTCACATCTTTTATGGCTGCCCACAGTGTTTTCTCCTCCTTCAAACACAAATCCCACATGTACAAAAGGGATAAAAAGGCAAAAGGGGTTAATGTTATGTAAATATTATGTAACAGCCTTGACTTATTAATACTAACACCCCCAAAATGTATTAATTTTTTTATTTAGTTATTTATTTATTTACTTACTTACTTATTTTTAAACAGAACCAAAAACGTGGACTATGTGGTGAAATCTACTGTTCAAGGCAGTAAAACTAATGTTTTCATACCCCTGTCTGTCTTCATGTATGGCTGATGTTCATCTTGAATTTAAAGTTAGCTTCCTATTCACCCTTTTCTTAGACCCATTTATGATCCCTTTATGAAATGCCTCCATTTTAAGAGATGTAAGCATCACTGCCCACATACTTCCACTGGTCTGTTACATTAGCACGCATATTAAGTAACACATACACTAGAAGGCAGTTCAGAGTAAAACGTTTCTGATAATAACAAGCACCATGCATGATTTCAGGTGACACTGCTACATTCAGTTTGTATCTACAACGTAAACGAATACATGTTTAAAATTTAGCACAAATGAGCCTTTAATTGAATGTTCCATTCCACCTTAAATGCTACAGCTTGTACAGGTAGCATAATTAAAGGTGTAACAGTAAATTCACATAAAAAGCTGGCTAATAGGAAGCGGACTACAGCCCCATAATCTTTAACATGATCCTGGACAACATTAATACAAAACTGTTAGTTTGCTCTGCACATTTCACTCTGGAGATTTTCTCAAACATGGACATTTTCCAACAGCAATTAACACTGAAGAGACTGAAGCAGTTCCACATTCCACCATGTCCGTGTGACCTTCTGGCTCTCCCTTTAAGTTATGCTGTAATAGCCAGGCCTGCCGGAGTCTGCTGCACTCTGTTCACACCGTATAGTGTGTGAACAGCTGCCCAGCCTGTGTGGTCTGATGCTATTGGTACATCTACTCTGACTGGGAGCCACTGCTTGCCTTTAACCACCACATATCTCCTGGCTGTCCTGCACTGTGGAAGCTTGGTCTGCATCCTGCTGACCCGTCGGATGACCCAACTACTAATCAGACTAATCAGACATTTATTCCTCTACCTTCCAAACACTGAATGTTTATTTCCGTTGCTTGTCTTGTTATCTGGTGTTGACCCAAGGAGGATGGGTTTTGAGTCTTGGTTCCTCACGAGGTTTCTTCCATTTGAACTGAGGGAGTTGTTCCTTGCCTCTGTCGCCCTTGGTTTGGCAGTAAATGGACAGTAAAACAGGGCCCATTTGTCGTCTGCCACCAGCAGTTTTAACCTGCATGTTGCTGTGACATCATTTAATCTCTACAGCTATGTGTTTTCACAAGAGGGTATAATATTTAGGTCGCTGAAAGATTCTTCGCACAAAAGGAAACTTGATTTCTGCCAGTAGAGCCAAATAAAGTCCAAGCTTTGTCTAACTTGATTTCGAATGCCGGTGATTATTTGTGGAAGCATGTACAGCTATGAGGACATGAATGCTTTATAGTTATTTTGATTTTTCCAAAAAACTCTCCTAAAATATGATCTGATCTCCATCCAAGTCATAACAATAAGTGATGACAGTCATAACAAACACATAATAAGACATATTTTCATTGGACAAATGCTTTAAAAAAATCAAGGGTCAATGATGGGAAAAGTATGTGAACCCCTGGAACCGGTATGTGATCTCCTGCTGACCCCTATTTTGCAAATACTGGAATCTAAAAAAGGCAGCAACCTTAGACAAATGCATATCCCTAGCAGTAGTTAGAAGCCATTTGTTCAGACTTTGTAACATTTTACTGTAGAATTTATAGACACAGTCTGGAATTCAGTGATTGCAAGCTGTGCAGGCATTAAAGACAGCAAAGCAGCCTCACACTATTGCACTCCCCCCATTATGTTTCACAGTTAGGATTATGTATTAGCATGTGTAAACAGTGCTCTGGATATTTGCTCCTACTGAGGGTAACAGTAACAGTGCTAATTCTTTTCAAACCGAGGTCTTCAGAAATCAGACAGCTTGAATATAAGCCTGCTGTAAAGAACAAGTAACCCTAAAATTTATGACTGGGCTGGTTAAACCTACACCTGAGCTGTTTGGAACACCTGACTCCAATTAACCCCGTTTTGAAGAGGTCACTAACACTTCTCCTAGAGAGCTACCATCCTGCAATTTCACCTCCAACCCATATCTAACACACCTTCTTCAGGTAATCAAGACCTTCTGAAGGTAGTTACTAGACAGAGGGTTTTTTGTTAATCGGTTCCAAAACGAGTTGGTTTAAAAATGCAATTCCAACCAGATTGTCTTAGTCTGGATTGACTGTCTGCTCAAATTGGATTTCAGTGAGTCTTTTGTGTTCCTTGCAACGCAACACATGACAAAATGTTAAACCCAGAATGATGGAAGTGCTGGGATTTGCTGTATAGTTACTGATGCTCATGTTAACACAGCATCCTATGCAGGTAGGTAGGTTGGATGTGTTTAAACACGGCAAAGTTACTGATTTGAGACTTTGTACCAAAAAAAAGACATGGTGGGGGGATAGGAGGAATACCATTTCACAGCTTACACTAAACTGGCTGATGAGCACTACAAGGAAATGTGCAATTATGATGATTATGATGATACAGATAAATCTCAGTGTGTATTTACACAAGCACTCTAACCCAGTGAAGTCATGCCCTCTGTCTTACAAGACCTGATCATTTAATTTCCTATTTTTTTATTTTTTTAATTCCTGTGTGTGTGTGTGTGTGTGTGTGCGCGTGCGTGTGCACATGTGTGTGTGTGTGTGTGTGTGTGTGTGCGTGCGCGAGCGCGCGCGTGTGTGTGCGCGGGTGGGTGTTTTTACTCCTGATAGATCAGTGGAGACAGTTAACAGTGGATGTTATATAAGCTGAGTTTTATCATTCCTCTATGCTAAATATTTGGTAGGTAGGTTTAAGATCGTGAGACATGCGAATGTCTTCACGCTCAGCTAAGCAAATGACGTAAGCAAGGATGGACCTTATTGCTGTACCTGACTGACCCAACAGCCATGATTGCGGACATTCAGTGAGCAGTGATGCCCTCCATGAGCCATCCTATTAGTGCCAGCACCATTGTCAGACACAGGACTACATGCACACAGACTGTTACATTGGCAGCAGATTATCTTAAATGACAAGTCCTTTTGTCTTGGTAAAGACAAGAAACAAAATATATATGGAGGCACTGTGGTCAGCACCAAAATGGATGTCCAGAAGACCTCCACCTTCACTCCTACTGCACAATCTGCAGGAACTGCGTGAGACTATTCAAGCTACATTGGACTGATTATCGCAGGACACCATTAGGGACCTCTACAACTCCATGCAGAGACGTATGGCGGCCCAATGTCATACTGAGAGACAAGACGTCTGTATGTGTAGCTCAAATATTGCCCATATCAGTCTAAATGTATTATCATTTATTGTATTGTCATGTGTTGTCCTTTGTTCCAGCTGATCTACACTACTGGCAAAAGGTTCCATTACCTGTAATTATAGTAGAACCTTCTTGTGCTATACAGAACCTTTTTTTTAAAAAAAGGTTCCATCTTAAAAGAACTCATCACAACAGATCCTTCACTGCAGAGCCCAATTTAACCATGTGATGTAATATGAGAACATTGCCTTCTAAAGAGGAAGAAGAGCTATTTTAAGGGTGTAGTGCTCTGTGAGGTTCAAAACCTCATTAAATAATGTTGATTGGAATTAAGGGCTGTCAGTAACTTTTAAAAAGGACCCACTGAATAACTGCAGATGCACTAAACAGATATAGATGATAAAATGCCTAAAATGTCTAATAAATTGTCTAAAATGTCTCCTATCTCTGGTTTTGGTCAGGCAGTTTTTTTTCTCTGATCTTGTTGCTTATGCTGTCAGAATAATCAAATGACAGGCAGCTGCATAAAGCAGATGCTGTTCTTTGTAAGGCGAGATGGAAAAATCCACAGGCTGCCCTCTTTTTCGCCGTGCTCTCAGTCGGAGAAATAAAACACAGGAGAGGCAGACAGAGGGGCTGGCCATGGCTTAAATGCGTTGCAGGTGGAATATCAGCGTTACAGCAGAGGAATTCACGCCAACCCTGCAGCTACCACTGCTGCACTCTGCTTCACCGCCTTACCACCAGCGCACACTCTACAGCACCGTTAGTGCTCTGTTTATTGTGGACGTGAACTCATTGCACAGGTGTTAGAGAATGAGTCACCCTCATATACCAGTGAGGTGTAAAAAGGAGAACTCATTTGAATTAAACTGGAGGTTATTCTTCTCCTTAGTGTGAATGCAGACCATATCAGGTTATAATCCAGGACATTTGCTACGACTTCTCTTGCTAAATGAATTTGCCTGTGTTACAAAACCGTCATTATTAAGTGTTAATGTTTTTGCTTTCAGAAGATTTGTGATCTCTGTGTGGTATCACAGCTATTAAGTAGGTGTTTACTGGCCAACTGCAGCCTCTAAACACCCTGGACCACATAATAAAGCGTGTAACAATAAAGACATGACAGTAAGGAACCACTCATATAGAATGAACACATGCTGTGGAGGAAGGGGGAGACCGGTTTCCATCTTGGATTCAACTTCAGTGTTGTTTTTTTTATAAATGGCGTGTGACACAGCAAACTGGTACAGCCGTTCAGCAGAAAAACAGTGGCGTGTTTGTCAATGTAACTTTATTCATTCTTTAACCCATCATTTAGTGGAGTATTTACAGACAACAGAACATAAAGTAGCAAATACAAGTAAAAAATATAATAAAAACAAGTTAAAATATAGTAAAAAATATAGCAATCATTATGTATTGGTAAAACAACTACTAGTAGTATCGTCACTATGATGGTATGATGGTAATTTGGATGACTAATTTATCTCATCATATGTCAGTGTTTTCATTATCATTTAAACCTCACAGAATGGTAGAGTCCAGATTTAAGATCAGCTCAGGTGACACTTATCACCTCATATGAGATTAAATTAAATAAAATTATATGATATGAGATGATGAGACGAGATGATAGATGAAATGAGAAGAAAGTAGATAAGAAGAGATGATAGGAGACAAGGTGAGGTGAGCCAATATGAGACTAGATCAGAACACAGGTAAAAATGAGGTATATTTAAATGTATTAAAAATGTAATATCAGCAACTACTGCATGTCAAGCACATTAATGATTTATGTGCCATATAAATACAAATGCAATATATATGATCCAAATATGAATGATTTTAATGTATTATAAGTGTACTCTAATACTGTGTGTGTGTGTGTGTGTGTGTGGCTTAGTTGTACAATTAGTTCTATTTAAGTATATTTTAATAGCACTAATGATTGTATTTAGCATACTAAGGAAGCGTATCAGTGTATCAAAATTAGTTAGTGTAGCACAGTTTCAGTATTTTATATGGTATTACATAAAATGAGATCATCCAATTTAATTTGCTCTGTTATTTTAAAATTAAAGTTATACTTGAATTGTCTAAGCAGTAGGAATGTAAGTGTAACTCACACGTCCTTGCTTGTTTACTGTCCAGCCCCAGTTGCAGCTTGTAAACTCCCTGGGCTACATAATAAAATGTAAAAGCCACGCTCACAGGCACACCCACTTCCGTGCCCGAGCACTTAGCTTCCCAATCTACTGATCACTGCCTCTGCCCTGGGCTGTCTCTTTTATCACACCCACCTGTTTCAAATCTCAGACTCAAACATTGAAACTCGCTTAAGCTCAGCTGTCTTTTAGAAGTCTCATGCTCTTTTTTATTTGGGAATTTCTTGTTGATAATTTACAGCGCTGCGCTTGCATTGCCTCCATCTTGAAAAATAATGCATGGCCACAACTTCCTAAGAGATGTGAACAGTGTTCTAATGTGTGGACACAACTTAGCAAGATGTGGGAATAAGATAGTAGCGTTGTTATAGTTAAGACTTAGTAAGGCATGGAAATAAAATAAGCCACATTAGGATCCTGTTTCCATGCCTTAGTAAGCTCTGGCCATGTAATGTTTTTATTTAGAACAGATGGCACTCTCTGTATTACCTCTCATAACTCAGTTTGACTGTTTTCACCTATTTACTTCAACTTCTGATTATTAAACTGACCTACATAAACCAGTTCAACACTCTTCTAGACTGTGTTTGGGATTTAGGTCATGTTTCTGGATCTGACTTTGTTTATGAGTAAAATCCACTGTGCACAAGCATTCCCTCTCCCTGACCAGACTGAAAACAATTTATATGTTAGATTAAATCAGAATCAAATTACCTAAAAAGGTTTACGCTGCTAGAAAGTTATCTTGGCAAGCAAAATCTTAAATCTGTTCAGCACATCTAATGGTTTTCATTATGGGAATGTTGTAAGAGTATTCTAAGAATATTTTGTTTGTTTTTAAAAATAATGCAGATAATTTTATCTTTTTATGAAATAATTCTTAAAACAAGCAAGTAATTTTAAACAACTTGTTAGTTATGAGAACTTTTGTCATAACAGATCTTGTAAAGTACAGCCATTACCTTTTTGCTCTATTTCATAACAAGACTCAAACAATCAAAAAAGAAATTACACAAGAGCAGTGAAGTTAATAACTCACTTGTAAAAGTTTTTGCTAGGGATGCATCGATACTGGTAGTGGTATTGGGCACTCCTCGGCTGTATACTGCCATGCTAATGAACAAACAACTTCAACAAGTTGGCAGTGAAACAGGGTCAGTTTACAAAGTGATGCCATGGAGATCAGATACAAACTTGCTGGTCACTTTAAACCTTGCCTGGCAAATATCCCCAGGCTATGCTGTGTGCTTTAGCCTGTTTTTAAATGAACACCAATTGCAATCACAACCACTTTCTCAATATGAGTGGAGACATGTAGGGGAGCAAAACTGAGGCCAAAATGGTTAAAATACTAAAGTCTATATATGCCAACTCTATTCTTCTTGATTGAACAGAAGGTATAAACATTAATACACAGATTTTAAACAGCATTTATACTCTTTACACACAAAACTTAAAATGTAAGCTCCACGGATGTGTTAGCCTCAGATGTGCTTTCTGATGTCACTGTACTAAAGAATTTTTGAACGAGACCGAAGAGGACCATGAGATCAAAACTATAAAAAATATTTATTCACAGCAGAAGTACAGAAGTGCTTTAATGATGTGTAACAAAACCAGCTCTTCTCTCTTGCAATGCTAAGAGAATCGAGGTAGCAGGTGGAGCATAACACTGCACTCATTTACACTAACAATTACTACATGCTAAATAGATAACTAATTATAGAATTGGACTTTGTACCAAAAATATGTACTTATTCTAGTACCTAGCTAAAAAAAGCTATGTATGTGCTACTAACTGTGCATTGCTAGCTTTCAGTCAAGTAAATAATGTGAATTACTAATGCGCAAAACATAATTCTGTTCTGCAGTCACAATTTTTCATGACTGCTATAGATAAAACAAATGTTAAATAATAACTTTCTCATGTAAAATAACTCCACAAGGCTTCCTTGCTTGTCAGCCATGATATTCTCTTCCAAAAGAGCTGAGCTATGTACCATAAATCCCCATAACTGATTTGCTCTGTGGATGCCACTGAGTAATGTAGATCAGGAGACCTACAGATCATTTGACATGGAAAAACATGAATCGGTCAAGACTGAATTTTTTTACAAATCTGCATGAAATCTGTGTAAAACAGGCATTTTAGAAATGACAAAGTCCTCAGTTAAGCCATAAGTCGAGTGGTTCTTTTAAGAGCCTTCCACGTAAGATGTGTGAGTGTAAAGAATCATCCCAACAATTTAGTCATAGTCAATTCCCATCCATTTAAATCCCCATAACACAGTGTTACCAAGTGGGGAGGGTGAAGGCTAACATGCGTCTCCCCTGAGTCAGATAAAACGTACCCAGTGCATCTGTTTAAACCAAGGCAAACAACATTCTAGGTGTCACAGGACGGTCAGGGGACCAAAGTGCAGAGGGGAAGACCCATGGAGAGCAGCTATAAGGTAAACCCAGAGAAGCAGAAGTGTTTAATTGTGTGATGTACACTGTAATGGAGGGTTTTTGTGCACAGTTGAAGAAATGTCTCTGCAGGCTAGATTTGAACCGGCAACCCTGTTTTCTCCAACCTGACACACCACCGCTGCGCACACTAATATGGCGTAGCTCAAACAAAGGCAAGCTCAAACTGAACAAAAACGCTTGAAAAGGGGGAACAAGGAGGAGAATTCTGTCATGCAGGTTGTCTTTCATAATGAGCACTATGAGTCCTTGAGCATGTTCATAGGGTGTCAGGCAGGAGGGTCCATAAATTGTCAATCATGGCAGTAGAAGCTGTGATACTGGTGGTTTTGTGTTCTGGAAAAGAAAAAAAAAAGAAATGAGTGTAGGTTCGTTCCTGGGTGTCACCAAGAAGACAGCAGGGTCTGTCTGTCCTTCAAGGAGAAATCGAGGTAATGAATGTGCTAACATTTAGAGAGCGTTATATAAATGTAGGTAGCTACTGCAGTGTAAATGTAAACCAACATTATAAATGACACTTTTCACCAACATGATCCTGTCATGATACTTACTTGAGGAAATGTCGAAAAGGCAAGAACCTTTCCATTGCTTCATTATTCCACCTGACAGCCATCTCACTGATCAGTGTCAAGGAACACATCATACGGTGTCAAACTCAGCATGAAAATACAAAATACATGAAAATGCTAGACTTTTCATCGTGCCATTGTGGGGATCTTATATTAATCCCGGACACTGAAAATTTCAAACTCTCATTGTGGGTAGATTGAAGGCCATACTGCTCCAGCATATGGATAGCTGTGGCATCGTCGCTGGCTACTGCACTCACAGTCTTCCTACAATAGGGCTAACACTGGCGTAACACTGAAGAACCTTTTTAAAGAACATCTGTATGATGTAAAGGTGTAAACTATATATCTTCCCTAAGAACCATCCTTCATCTTTAAGACTGTAGGGGAAACAAATCTAAGGTGAGGTTAGGAAATGTTTGTTTGTAAAAACATTCAGGGGGAGCCGACAAAAAAATATGATCGGATAAGTGTGTCTCTTTCACTCTTGCATCATCTAATGAAGAAACCATTCTACTCTCTAGATGCACATGTTAAATGACACTGGTAATCCCGTTCAGTGGACAGGAGAGAAAAACAGATGCTGACATAGACGAGAGAGAGAAAACATCTGGACAGACAGGCGGTTGTGTAGAGGAGACATTACTCTTATCTGCATGCTTGCACCGTCATCAAATGCCATGAATTATATTTTAATGTTTTCCATCGGGAAACGCTTCAGTGCCAGAATAGCTGTCATGTGCACCGAGACAGATGGACCTCGACAGAAAGCCACAAGGAGAAAGATAGAGAAAGAGGGTGCCAATGAGGAGAGTGAGTGACAGATAAACAGTGTGAGAAATGCTGGATCTCTTATACATTTCCCAGAGATATTTTAAAGACTACTGAAGCTGACTACTGAGCCAGCAGAAGGGCAACACTGTTGAAGGAGATGGGGGTGAACAATAGAGAAGCATCTGCAAAGAGTGAAGAGTGTGGTTTGGCTCGGCGGTTAACACCACTACCCTCCAGAAGGCTGCTACTCCATAAATGAGACAGAGGTTCGAATCCCAGTCTAGGAAGCAAATGCTGAGTTACACCAATAAATGTCTTTGGGCAGGACTCTTAACATTGCATTGGTCTACCTGTAATATGAATAACCTTGTAAGTTGGTCCAAATGTAAGGAATTATATATTATTAATTATATATATTATGAAATGATTTATATATATTCTTTTGAATCGTGTATATGAATAATAAAATAATTTTAAAACATTAAACAAGATGTTTAAAATATTATTTTAATATTCTTTGTATTATGACTATCATATCAAGGTTTTTTGTGGGTTTTTTTTTTTTTTTGCTTTTTAAATTTTTATTTATTAATTTATTCAGCTTGTTTAATTAAGATTTTAATGAAACTGAAAGGCTACAAGGTAATAAAAACTTTTTTGGTTTACATTATTTAAGTAGCATTGTTTCATAACAATGCTAATCTGGGGCTCATGCTTAATCTGCTTTTTAACCATTTTCCAAAATCTGCCATACAATGTGTTTATTCGGCATTTTATATTGGTCTACTGTCTGCAAAGAGGAAATGTGAACTTAATCAAAGGAAAAAATGCCAGGACGCAATTTTCCATGCCCATTTACATGATTTGGTCCTAGAATAAAGCTGTTGTCCAGTTTCTGCGGAGCTCATGAATAATTTGATGAGCCTTGCATTGATAGGCTGGTTTACAGTGAGACCCCGCTATGATCACACAGAAGCAACATGATGAAACAGACACAGACAGGAAAATAATATGAACGTCTGTGTAGGTAAACTAGACCATCAGAATATTTAGTTTAGCATTACAAGTGTTAGTCAGCTGAATCTTGCAAGTAGCTAACGTTTCCTATATTAGCTACTTGCTTTTAATTGTTAACACAAACTAAGTTAAAGTTTTAACTTACTAGGAAACTTTCAGATTAAGATGATCTGTTTCAACAAGCAAACAGTGGATAAAATCACACAGCATGACCGATATGGTTACTCTTGAGGCTATGGAACTGTCTCCTGAGTGTCACAGACAGAGCAAGCTGCTCAATATTGTCCAAGGTTTGAGGAACTGTCCTGAGTGAAATGTGCCGAGCTAACTAACAACTTTAAATGAAAGTATTCCAGGATACTGTTAATGACTGTGGGAGCTGAAGTTGACCTTTTATTCATCAGCTTGTTTTGCATTTCAGATTCAGTTCCACCTTCCACCAGTTCAACTAAAGCTTTTCAAAACAAGCTGATTGAATATTTAATAAAGACGTTGGCTAAAGAAGGAACATCAACCATGCCTGTTGACCGTTTGGTTCCCTGGAAAGGGTATGAAGAGTGCCAACCTTGCCTTTAAAGCCTGAAATGGTAGATTTCTCCACATAGTTGCTTTGTTGTTGTATGTAAATGTTGGGGGCATAAAGATTAATGAGTGTGTTACGTAACAGTTTAGAATTTTGGAATTGGCCTGTTTTACTCTACTGGATTTATATTTGAAGAAAGAACAAAAACGTTTGAGGTTTCAGAGGGTTATTAAGGTTTTTAAGACACTATAAATTCTTGGGCTCATGGGCTGGTTGTTCAGTGCTCTGGGCAGTTAGCAATTGTTGTGGTAAATGAGTGCAACTGAGGACACGTTAGCTGGCAAACTGGAGTGGGATGAAGGTGACTGCACTGGGTGATGAAGTCTGACTGTCACCTACAGTCACATAGTTAGGAATGGAGTCTTGTAAGCCATTATATTTAATGAGGCTGGCGTGCAGAGCTGCCAAACGTGTGCTACTGGTGTCTAACTAGTGTTTAGCTTGAACAAACAAACCTTTGTTTGCCCCACAGTTTCATAAACACAGTGAGAATATTTATTTTCTGTTCCTAAATATTTAGATTATCAAATATTATCAAGTATTTTTACAGCCCTAAAAAGATTCTATGACTTCATAACAGCTGTTTCTGAACATTTGTGGGCCTTAAGCAGGATCTTACTTGGAACCATGCAGTCACAGTATTATGAAAAATAGTCATGGCAACTTTGGACTTACTGCGCCTGGAAATTCTCTGGTACTGTTGCCAAATTGAATTTGTCATATTGCCCTTCAGTCCTGTAGTCCACAACCCTCTTCTCACCAATCACAACCTGGACTCCAACTTCCAAAAACCATTGGGGGATCACGTGCCTTTGTCACCATCCACCAATTGCAGATCACCTCTCTATACCAGCTCATCCATGACACTGATTACTATCGCCTCTTTGTTCCACTATAAAGACGGTTTGTTTGCTGACCTACTTTGCAAAGTTTTGCCACAGTTCACTACAGCGTACTAACTTGTTATGTCATCGTTACTGCTCTCATGTTGGGTGATTTTTTTGGATTTGCCCTTCCTGTTTATCTTTGCTGGATTTTGTGCATTTTGATCTCTTTATACCCTGGACAGCTTTTGAAGTTTTTAGATTCCCAATTTTGTGTTAACCTTTTGTTTAGGTTTTTGTCGCAATGCCTGGCCTAGTCCGTTGCATTACAGAAATACTTTGCTGTACATGTAGACAGCAGAGTAGAGGCTCTCCATAAAGCTATGACTAATCAGGGCCAGTTGCTGGGATAACACCAACAACTTCTGGACAACTCTACTTGGTCGATAGGTTCTTTGACACACCAAGAAACTCAACAAGTTTTCTCAGCTACTCACCTGGGTCAAGGACCTTTCACAACAGTTTCAGTCTCTCTAAAGTGTCCTCACAGACTCCGTCCATTCCCCTCATAGTACCTAAAAGCACTTTTCTGGTGAGTAAACCTGACAAAATTGATGGGTGAAGTGCCCTGAAGTGCCACAGGTTTCTGTTTTCTTCCCCACCCAATCCAAATCCAGCTAAACTAGCATTCAAAGTTTGCAGTCCTACTGAACAGGCACTTGTCAGAATCTCAGGGTCAGAGTCAGGGTTTAAAGCAGACTTTGACCATCCTGTTGAAGAAAAAGCTAGCAGAGAACTGTTAACAAGGCTACTTCAGGGGAGAATGTCTGTTCCTGATTATGCACTGGAGTTGCGAGCTCTGGCAGCTGATAGCGGATAAAAAACAAGCCTGCTTTGATTGTAGCTTTTCGTAATAGGCTAAATTCAGAAATTTTGATTGAGGTAGTCTGTAAGAACAAAGGACTCCCCTTAGATGAACTTCTAAATTTATCCATTCGTCTGTACCCACTTCTTAACAAACGATCTAAATCGATCTTCATACCTTTCAGTCCCTAACATGTCCAGGAAACCCAGGCCAATGATCAACTTCCTGAGCCTATTCAATGTGATTCATGAGGCATTGCAGGTTAAGCAAACCTGCAATTAAGCAAAGGCCTATACTTGTACTGTGGCAGTGCTGGTCATGATTTACATCTGGCCCATCCGGGTAGACCTAGGTCACCAACCTGGGCTAAGAGTGAGAGACTGAGTTTGCCCATAAGAAGGTTGGTTTTGAAGTACTGCTGTCTGCCCTGTTGTACTGGAAACTTTTGTCATTTCAGCACTGATAAACTCAATTAAAGCTAGACTCGTCCATGAACCCAAGGGTGGTAAAACAAAGGGGTTTCTTTAAAGGTTTAATATCCTCATTAAACCTTTAAAGAAACCCCTTTGTTTTACCACCCTTGATGTCTGTCAGGCCTGGACTTATCACTGGCATTGCATAGCTTGTGAAGTTAGCTACCAGTGTCCTACATTCTGAAATTATAGTATTTCTCGTTTTAGACCACTCAGAATTTTCTGTGATCTTAGGGTTGTCATGGTTAGAGAAACACAATCTCCTCGTCACTTGAACTGACCAAGAGGTATTGTCCTAGTCTATGATTTGCCAGGAAAGTTGTTTACAGTATCCCTCAATGCCCTTACTTCCTACTAGCAGTCCGGTGTCCAGTATCCTAGTTCACCCAGCATTCTGTAACACTAAAGCAGATTTTTTTTGTCATGCACTCACCATGGAGAGGAAGAGCGTTCCCAACCAGAACCAGCTGACATTTTACTTCCCAGTGTTAAGGTAGCATCTGTCCACAGAGAGTTTGATTGTGAAAGTTCCTCCTATTAACCTGGAGACCAAGTTTGGCTTTCGACCAAGGATTTCAGATCCAGACTTCTCTGTTCCCCCCTGCCCTGGAAAATCTCTCCAGTGGATGTTGTGGGAGACCATGTTAAACCCAGACTCATCCCTTACATTGCACAGCCTGTCAACTTAGCTACCAGCGCTCTACATTCAGAAATCACAGCATTTCTTGTTTTGGACTTATGATGATTAGAGACGTGATTAGAGACAATCCCCTCATCTTTTGGACCAAACAAAAGGTATTTCTCTGGTCTATCTAGTGTTAGGAAATTTGCTTACAGTGTCCCTCCATGTCACTACTTTCTACTACAGTTTAAAGTCCTGTCTTTGATATCTGAGTTCACATTCCTAGCTCATCTCTCCTATAAGTGAACCATTGACCTCATTAAGTGGCCACACTCCCTAAACCTCCCTCTCTACACATGAAGAGAAAGCCATGGAGGGATTTATCAAGGAAAGCCTTATTTGCCCCTCTATATCCCATGCAGCATCAGGTATCTTCTTTGTTATAGATGTATAGAATATAGAGGGTTAAAAAATGTCACAATGTCTCTCATCCCAGCAACATTAGAGCAACTCAGAAGTGCAAAGGAAGTTCCTCACAAACATGATCACAGAAGCACATGTAACTTGATCAGGATTAGAAAGCTTGACAAATGGAAAACTGCATTTGTAACCCCTAGGAGGCACTATGAGTTCCTAGTTATGCCATTTGTTATCTCTAATGATTAGATTTAGATTAGATTAAGATTTAAATCCCTTGTTGATTCCACAGTGGGGAAATTTAGTCTCTGCATTTAACCCATCTGTGAAGTGAAACACCACAACAGTGAGCACACTTACCCGGAGTGGTGGGCAGCCCTATCCACGGCACCCCGGGAGCAGTTAGGGGTTAGGTGCCTTGTTCAAGGGCACCTCAGGCTCAGGGAATCGAACCGGCGACCATCCGGTCACAAGGCTGGTTCCCTAACCTCCAGCCCACGACTGCCCCCTCTTCTTTCTTTCTTTCCTTCCTCTTCTTTTTTAAGCACAGGAATGACACTTCTCTGGAGTGATCACATAGGAACCCCCAGAGCAGCTAGAATCACCTGAGCATCAGCTCCACCGTGGGTCTCCTGTCCTGATTCTCCAGTTTATCACCCGGCATGACAACATTTACAATGACCAGGGTCTGGCTCATGAACTCTGTCTTTGGGTCGGCTCCATCTTTGCAGTTACTACAGTCCTGGACTAATCAGACTGGATCTAATAGATGTTCAAAGCTCCTCTTCCTCTTTGTTTCTGTTTTTTTGTCTTCATCCGGGATCGACCTGAGGAGGTTGGGTTCCGCCCTTGAGCCTGGTTCCTCTCAAGGCCCCCCCCCATATCTGTACATTAACTCAGTGTTTTCTTTTCCTTTATAACAAACCGATTTTCTGTGAAGCTGCTTTGAGACAACATTGGTTGTAAAAGGTGCTATACAAATAAATACTGATTGATTGATTGACTGGTTGATTGATTTTCCAGACTTTTATAAATGAGCATTAATAAAATACTCTATGAAGCCAGAAACCATTTTTAGTGCTTTATAGAGCAGTTTTTAAAGCTCTTTAAAGAACCATATACATGTTCTCCAGAGAAGATTCAGTTGTCCATGCAAAGATCCACTCATGCACTTAAGCCACTTAAATGATGAATTGTCAAGCTCTTATATATAAGAATTATCATTACTAAAAAAAAAACTAAAAATCACTTGTGTCTTTCTCAACCATATAATACCCAAACAGACAAAGGGAGCAAAGCACTTCTCTCTTTCTTCTCTTGGCCAGAGTTCAATGCCACTAAATTTGAAAAAAATCCTTTCAGGAATAGCACGTCTTGAAAAGTCATTAAGTTTTGGGAACGTCATAGGCTACATGGAAAAATATAAAAATGTCTCAAGTTCGTTTAGTTCCTCTGCAGTACAGACTCCAAAGTAATATACAATGTAATGACTATTAACCGCGCATTAAAAACATCCTGAAGTGAAGCTGCAGGATGGTCGGTGATGAAGCAGGTCTCAGTTGGCCAGCAGGCTCATTCCACTCATAATGCTCAGAGACAGACAAGTAAATCACACACAACTGAAGGACGTGGTGCATATGAGGAGCAACAGAAGGAGCAGAAATAAGTGGGAACTGCTGCCGTTTGCTCAAAGCAGTAAATGTAACACCACCAGCCCCCCAAGCCACCCCTCACTGAGAGCACATTGCCGGTACTGCCAGTTACTTAAATACTTCAGCGCTGAAGGATCTGTTTGTTATTAAGCTGCACTGTGTTAATAATAAAGTGCAATTACTTGGTAATTACGATAGCTGTAACCATTGCTGGACAGTGTTTAAGTGTCAGCAAGGTTATAACTTCCCTCAGTCTAAACTCTTAAAGATACAGGGTACAAAAATGGTTCTTTGGAGTAAATGCCATATTAGAGTGTAGCATCCTGCCCTGCCCTGCCCTGCCCTGCTCTGTCTGTCCTTTATTCTGGCTGTGTCTGCCTTTTGTTTATCTCCTCTTGTCTGTCCTACAATGTTCTTTTGTTGTTGTTTTGGCCTCTGTCCCTTCCCTATCCTGCCTCCTTGTCATATGTATCACCTGTGTATAGTTTATCTCATTACCCCGAGGTTCTAGTTTGTTCACTGTGTACATATACCCCTGGTTACTTGCTGGGAGTTTTGGTTCGCCAGGCCCCACTCTGTTTTCTCAAGGTTTGTAGTTAATATTTCATACTCTGTATTAACAATATCACCAGGAAGTTGTTTTCCAACTCCATCTTAAGAAAAAAGAAAAAACACAGTTCCTCCTTCTCAATGTTTGCATTAATAACTGTTTACATACGTGTTGAAAAGAATGTTGTAAGTATAAATGTCTCCCTTTAGTCACCAAGAGCGTGGAAAAGAACAATGAGCAATCGTTGTAATGGTTCAGCCATCATTTCATTTACTTTTTTTTTCATTGTTTACCTGCCCTTAAATTACCTAACCAGGAGCATGATCTTCAACGTGATTAACAAGAGGTTACAAAGTGTTACCAGAGCAGTGCTACTGCTTCACCCTCCCATGTTAGATTAAAGACATGATGCAACAGGTACTTACTATGGCCTCTTGAGGTAAAAGTGGTATTTGGGACGGGCCAGGGCTAGCTGATGCTAACTTCAGTAGATTTCTCTGCAGCACAGTACATAGATGTCTTTCAGTCTTTCACATACAGTCGAAACTGGTATTTCATCTTGTTCTGTCTGTAATTTTACTTTACTTTAGTAGACTTTGCATCATTTGAGCACAACACTGTTTAAATTCTGTGAAAATGTCATGATGAATGGACCAGAAATGGCCCAAAATGGCTTGGAAAAAAGTGTTTGGATCTTGAGAAGGAGAGAGCAAGCTGGAAAATAAAAAAAAACGTGAACTTAATGGTCATTGTGGCTGGAAAGTAAAGTGAACTCCACCAACATTCACGAAAATGTCTGCATAATTCAGGGGTTGAGATATAAATGCCATTCATGGTGGCTTAAAGTGAAAAGGTTAATTCTAGAGAAACTCGCAGACTGTACTCTTTCTTTATAGTGGTGGTGATAGGAACCAGGTATGCCATGTCAACAACACAAATTTAGCCACTTTATTTACTATCCAAATCCACCAGTCAACCTACACATGGATTTAATAAGCTAAAATATATTTTAGACTGAAACTGCATCACAAAACTGCCATAAAAGACACCAGACTGCGTATTCAAAACCATGTCAAGTGAACAAACCCAAAGCATTTCACATCAGACACCTCTGAATGATTTTGATTGACATGTTCATTATTTGGTTATACAGATCTCTTAAAAAATGGTGAAATTCTTTATTAAATAAGGGAAAGACTGTTGCACAGAACACTCCTGCTGGTCTAGCTGTGCTTTGGTTAACTGATCTCCGAGCTGCCTCAGTCTGGCTCCGCAGCTTCACTTTTTATGAGAGCAGTTTGCACAGACAATGACCTTGGGATACAGCTGTTGGAAAATGACCATGACTGAAAGACTTAATTGTTGTGTGTCTGTGGCTTGTAGCACCGGTGAAAAAAAATAGACAGTGTCATGTGCCATAATTAAAAAGTTATAGTTTGGAGTTAGTCAGCTCTGGAAATGTTAAAGTTCAAAACAACTTGCTTCCATATAAAATGCTAGTTTAATGAGATGAATTCGCTTTCATCATTCATTCCACTAAGGCAGCACACGGTCATTAGGAAAGCTGAAGAGTTTAAGGAGGTAAGGTAGCATAGGAAAGGTATTACATCACTTGCTTAAGTCAAAATGTTTACATCAGGCAGGTAAAAGAATGTCTGTAATGGCCTGGATCACCCCAATGAGGCCCGAAACATGTGGCTGTTTTCTGAGCCCAGTAGGTGTGATGTTACTTTCAAATCTTTATGAGGGACGACATAAACTTTCAAAAACAGCGCCATGAAAACACAGTGGGGCCCAGTAGTTGTAATGAGTCATTTAGCAGGTGCAGAGTTGTGAGGTATTTTTCTCCAGTACGGCTGGCCTTTCCTTCACACCCCAACTGAAGCTGTGTGCTGATATTTCACGCAATCAAGATTTGGCAAACTGTATAGAACGATATTCATCTGCAGACAAAGCTGAGAGACACTCTTAAAAAACATGTCATAGGAAAATTACTGTGTTGAGTACGTGTTTGATGATGAAACCATTTTTTGTAGCTGGAAAGTGCAAGCGTGATAAATTGTTTGAAAGCTTTAAAAACCTCCAAGTAATGTAACGGGTTAGTACCTTCTTTGATTTTCCTTCTTTGAGGAAAATCCGGTGGTTGCTCAAAATCCCGTAATGAAGCCTTTCAGATTAAAGACAAAGTCATTCAGACTGGTTCAGAAATGGCTAATTGTAGAGAATCTTGCTCAGATGTCTTTACATTGCTGTTGACAATAACCAGGTGTTGCATTGTCTACGACACAAATGCAGCATTTTAATTACTATCTGAAGTGACCAGTGAACCAACACGTCTTCTGATTTTTTACACTCATTATTAAAAGAATAGGTACACCCAGAAGGACGTGTGAGATTGCAACGCTATTGGGAAGGAAGATAAAGGTTACCAGGAACAATTAATGAGGATTAAATTTAGACTCATATGGGCAATATTTATTGAGCTACCAATACAGAATTAGTGTCTCTTAGTATGGTGTTGGGCCGCTATGTTTGCTAATGCAATGTGCCAGGCGTCTCAGCATGAAGTTGTAGAGATTTGTAAAGGTGTCCTGTGATTATCTATACTAAAGCAGGTTAAATATTCTCACGTAGTTCCTGCAGGTTTGATTAAGCGTTCTGGTGTAATGTGTACTCTAAACCATGTGTTGAGAGCAGTTACACTGTTTTCCCTGGCTGCAGCAAGTTAGTAACTCTACTGGACATAAACAGAAGACACTATGGCCATGAATTTTACACAGTCAGGTAGTAGACTACTTTATACTTGACTCAGGTCAAGTTTAACCAGCAGTGATAACCAGAATGGATTGCTTGCAAGACTACACAATCTATGCAGTTGATCAATTACACAGGCCTGACACACTCTTTCCATTAGCTACCTGACCTTAAATGACTGGGAGCAGAACCTTGTACATGATTGACAAGAGGTTATAATAAGCCACCGGAGCAGTGCTACTGTTATGCTACACTGATTCGACTTGACCCTACAGTGACTTACTGTTGCCCCTTCAGGTACAAAGTAGTCTGAGTTACAAACTGTACCTTTAAGGTGATAATGAAACTATGTTACTTGATGTCTATGTCTATGTTACTCACAAGTCTCATTTACAAAAATGGCTCTTCTGAGACCAATTCATTAAAAGGCTCTTTAGATAACCAAAATGGTTCTTCAATTACACCGCTCTAAAGAACACGCTTGCAGTCTTTATTTTTAAGAGTGGACTTAGTCATTCATGAGAGGGCAGAGATCAAGGCAAACAAACAAAGTGTAACCAGAAAAAAAGTGGAGGAAAAGGAGAGAGATTTCGGAATGCTTTGAGGAGTTATTTTTGATGCTTTACTCCAGTCTCCTGGCTTAGGGGCTGGAGGAGCATCTGTTTCTGTCTAAAGCTTTGCCGATGGAAAATCCCCTGGCAGTGAGGAAGAATCCCTAACACACACATGTGTGCACGTGCACACACACCCTCACACACAAACAGACAAACACCCAAAGTTTTGATGTGCAAAAAGCACAAACCTGACTATAAATCAGACTAATGCCTCCAGGCTGAACCTTGACCCCTAAGAAGCAGCTGTGTGGACATAAGCAGTGACTGTTACTGGCTTTTTTATGAGTCAGTGCTGTTCTGTGTTAATCAGTGGGGAAATGGGCTAACATTATTTTTTCAGGGTTGGATTCAAACTGCCATCTGAGTTCCTGATGCAGAGTTAGATCTACAGCTAATAGAGCTACAGGTAACTCAACAGCAGAGAACAAGCTCGGGCCCAGTTATATTGGTCCCTGATACACCTGCCTACAAAGCAGTGATACTTACTGGACTGCTTTACATTGTAATGAACACCTGACGAACCTATTTACTTTGAGGGTTTCTGCTTGTGCACAGGTGGTTCTAGAGACCACTAGGCTGACGTTTATTACATACTTACCCGCGGTACAGTAATACAGACCGGCCTGGTAGATTTTAACGCGAAACATCATCATGATCACTCACTCAACCTCTAAACCACTTTATCCTTCTGGGTCATAGGGTGCTGGAGCTTATCCCAGCATTCAGTGGTCAAAAGGCTCAGACAGGGCAGACATGCACACTCATACCAAGGGGCAGTTTAGCATCTCCAGTTCACCTGACAGCAGGTCCTTAGACTGTGGGAGGAAACCTAAGCATGCAGGCGGAAAGAACATGCTAAACTACTCCTGGGCTAGCCAGTGTTCACACCTAGAAAGAAGATAAGGAGCTGTAAAAGAGCAAATACAAAGCATTTCAAAGCATTCATTTTAGTGTTCACTTAAGTGGTTCACAAATAGATGAGTCTGTTGAAGACCGTGAGAGAGTCTGCTGTTTGGACAGCCAGTGGAAGTTCATTCCACCATCTGGGTGCCAGGACAGAGAAGAGCCTTGATTTATTTTATTTATTTTTTTATTTTTTTATCAAGACCTCGCCAATTTCAATTCACCACTCAGATATGCGTCATACCCACTTTAAACAAGAGGCCACACTTCCAGCAGTAAAGAAGGAGGAAAAAGTGAGGAGCAGAATTATTCAACACAATGCACTCTCTCTAGCTAGGTTAGCTTCAGTGTTCTACTCAGCAAGCCAAACTTTCTAGCCCAAAACATTTTTCTGAGAGGTCTGATTTGTGACCAATTGCTTTGTTTGGCTATAAGCTTTGGTATACAACTGTAGTGTATTGCCTTTCTTCTCTTTGTTGCTGTTGCTAGCTGTGTATAGTCTTTAGCTTGCTAACTAGCAAGCTAGCCAAGTAAATGATGAAGCTGTATAAGTCATCTTGAACAGATGGTGACCTTGGCCTCGAAATATCAGCAAATATTAAAGCAGCACTGTGTAATAATATGTTTGTTTAAACTAAAGCAAACTGAGTAGCATTACTGAGCATGGTGTGTGCGCTGGTTTGAGTCGCCCTGTAAAGCCTAAAATAATCATTTATAAGTCAGGGGTGGGAACGTTTTGGACCATGTCATACTTATTAGCACAGCCTCAGAAAGAAGATCCGGCTCGTTGTTTAGGCCTCATATTCAAAATCCACATTTTACTGATGAAGATATAATGACAGTAGTAGATAATGTCCCAAACATACTTCAGGTCCCAAATCCTCCATACTGTTACTTTACACTTTATTTTTGTCTTTAAAAGCAGCTTTGTTTGCCTTTTTTTGGGCAGTTGAAAAGAGAAATGCGTCAGGTCACAACAATTTCTGGGCTTGTGTTGCTGCTGAGGTTGACACTTATGTTCACTTAATCCCTCCCCCTCCAAGGGCTCATCTAACAAACTTCACTTGAGCTAATAAAGCTAACGGAATGACTCTTAAGAGCGGAATTGCTGAGGCCAAGTGGACAAGGGCATATTAAACCTGGTGTTGAAACAGGTAGTAAAAGTTTAGTACAAACTTAAAGTACTAAAAATTCCAGAAACCCCAGTCCCAAGCTATATTATTTCTATTATACAAGACAAAGTTTCTTTAAACAATTGTACAATTGAAAACTGATGATGGAGAGCCAATTTTATTGGTTTACAGAATTTTAGCTCCTTAATATCAGTATTAGTAGTAATCTTCATATCTGTCTTATTTAGCATCTCATTCAATCTCTTTTTATCCGAGGCACATTTTTAACTCGGAGCGTCCTCCAAACTTTACGTCCCATGCCGCCATCCCAATTTCTCTGAGTGAGTTTTGAGTGAGAAGCCGAGACAGAGACTGGATTATGATAAAGTGTTTTTGACTCAGCACCTACGACTGCATGGTTCTAATTTCATGGTCTGTTTTTCTCTCAGCACCCTGCGCATCAGCGACTCTTTTCCTGGCTTGTCACTAATAAAATGCTCTCATCCTCTGTGCTTACACAGGAACTCTTTAGAGAGAGAGAGAGAGAGAGAGAGAGAGAGAGAGAGAGAGAGAGAGAGAGAGAGAGAGAGAGAGAGAGAGAGAGAGAGAGAGAGAGAGAGAGAGAGAGAGAGAGAGAGAGAGAGAGAGAGAGAGAGAGAGAGAGAGAGAGAGAGAGAGAGAGAGAGAGAGAGAGAGAGAGAGAGAGAGAGAGAGAGAGAGAGAGAGAGAGAGAGAGAGAGAGAGAGAGAGAGAGAGAGAGAGAGAGAGAGAGAGAGAGAGATTAAGGAACAGGTAAATATGTTTGGGACATGACTCCTGTTTCCCACCACTTGAACACTCTTGAGGGCAGTTTGAATAAACTCCAGAGGTCTGTGGAAAAGTGCATTTTTAATCTGGCCTGGCAGGCGAGTTTACAACCACTGTCAAGTTTGCTGGAAAGGAATGGAGTGGGGTGATTGGTTGCTGTACAAAAGGACAAATATGCTAGATTGTTTGGGTGATACAAAATAATACAAAAGATGAATGAGGGACTCAAACACATGAGCATAGCCCTGTTTATTCAGACTGTCAATCTTATCGCTGTCATTTTCTCCCATCTATCTCGACTGCTTCTTGCGCAAATCAGTGCTGATATTGTCAGACAGACCAGCTAATTCATTTCACCTAAATATAGCTCACACTTAAGGCCTCTGACACACATTTCAGCATACGACGTTCTGCTGTCTCCAGCAACATGCACACTTTACTGCACCGACCCATAGGCTCCTCCGTTCTCTTCAGGCTGAGGTTCTTTTTTCCACTTAAGGGAAAAGAGTAATTTGTACATCCGCAGGAAAGCTTGGCCAGACTTCCCATGTACCTTGAAGGAGAATGGAATCACGTCAGACCCTGAACCAGCTAAAGTAGGCCGATTATTAGCAACAATTAGCTTTCACCTTTGCAGCCTTGCTTCGAGAATTACTCCCAGTCTGATGTATCGGAAAATAAGTGTCTGATCTCAGCGACTTCTTTTGATAACTATTCTTTGAAATGGTGGCTGCTTTTCTCACCTTTCTGTTGGTGTGGAACATGTTACCTCATCGCTTGGCACCTGGTTCCTCCATCATTGCTTGTAGCTGATTAGCTGCTGTGTATTCTGGTTGGCTACTATATGAAGAAACAGCTGTGATAGGTTGAGATATGATGGAATTTTTGGTTCACTGAGTGCGACCAGCTTTTCGTGACAACGTGTTGAACCAATCCCAGAACAATGGCCTTAAAGAAAGGGAAGCTTAACAGGCTCGGCTGAAATGGAAAGAAGCGCATAGGCACTAATGGGAGAACTTTTTTGTCATTTTGTTCGGCTCAGATGTTTTTATGCCATGAAATTACTGTATGTGTAATGAAATCTGACGTATTAGGGAAACAGGCTTCTTGGGTTATGAACATGGTTCAGGTGCCAGACCATTTGAGTTTAGACATTGGATCACTTGTTTGGTTACATTGTTTGGTCAAAGTAAGATGCGATGCATGAAAATGATCCCCACTGAAACAACAAACTTCAAATTTAAACAAGCTAATATTCTAATTGTAGTGAGGCCTTGCCATTAGCTCTCTATTGAGTTTGTGAATTAGATCCGCTGTTTCTGATTACAAGATGCTCATATTCTTTCTGTCACATGTAGTTGTCTTTTAACTTGTTACATAAAATAAAAAGACTCCCTACGCACAAACACACGCATCGATCGACTGCATATGTAATTGATATCATAATAACAACCATGTAACATTAGAGGCACATCTGTAGCTGGGGTTCACTGTGGAGTGATGGTAGGAGCACAGGAAATAGGAAGATAACTTGATTTTCTTCATTTGTAAGCACAAAGACAGAAGCACATGAGGTAGTGTTAGTTTACAGTGTGAGTTTACATCAATAAAATGAATAGAGAATAACAAACTATTCACAGGTTCCACCGATTACATACACCTTACAGTAAAATCATCCAATTAGCATTTTACAGTGCTTCAAAACATGCTACAAATACGTAGATAAAAAGCTAATTGCTAAGCGCTAAATTACAGGCTACAAACTAAAAGCTACACAACCTAAACCAAACCTCAGCTGTGAAAGTAAAAATAACTACACCTCTAGCAGTGAGAGCATTTACATACACCTCGGACCATAATTGGAAGCCGTGAGATGGCAACAAAACACCAACACTGCAACCAATTACATGCCTAACCAAATGAAGGATGTTAATATTCTTCATGTTTTAGATGCAACAGTAACTCCATGATATTTGGTTTTAATATTAAGTTTACGTCATGTCTTATTCTGTGAGTTTATTGACTAGCTGCAAAGTGGAATTCTGAAAACTGCCTAATACATATAGATGCCGTGTTTCCCGTTATCTGTTTAAGTGCATGTAAACGTGTTAAACAGACAATTATTAGGTGCACTTAAGAGCACTCAGTGACTATGCCCTAATGACGTTTAGTAAAATATACGTAAATATACATTTCCGCATACAGTAACACACAGTGTACTAATAAAGGAACTGTCATCCTTTTCCTGTATGTGCAACAGTAGAACTTTGTCTTCTGCAACACAATACAAATAATAACAAATGAAAAGTGATTTAGTTAACTATTAAACTATTAGGCATGGATTTGCATTATGCTGGATGTCATATCATGCTTCATTCATTTCCCACCATGCAAGAAAGTACACAGTGGTATTCAGACAACTGCCATTGGTTTTTGATTAAATCCCTCATAGCAATTTGAGTGAGTCTAAGTTTAAATGTCAGATTTCTTTGACATGTGCACCAGTGTCTTTGGGCGTAACCCGCTTATATACAAAAACAAAATCCAAATGTTGAGCAAGTTCTGTAATTGCTCTTCACAGAAAAGATGTATCTTCTGTAGCTTCATAGGGAAGATCAGCTTGTCACTTCTGTACAGAGATTGGATTTCTCCATTACATCATTTAAAATATGAAGGCTGTTTTAATGCATACCAATTGTAAAACTAAGTGAGCTTTCTAAACTAATCCTTATGATGGATGCATCCATTGCTATAATGGAAAAGGAAGTGCTCTTTCTTTGGCACAGTGAAAGAGCTGTGCACGCGGCATTCTGGGAACCGTTATAGCCTGTTTCAGAATCATTACAGTGGATATTCCAAATGACTTTTTTTCTGTCTTGTCTTTTCTCTCTACTCCCTCTATCTTCTCTCTGTATAGGTCCTGGGCAACCCTCCTGACTCATAGTGCTGGATTCAAATGGATAGCCAAATCCCTCATCTTTCTGATTAAATCCATTGGGATTATTTGTCAAGATCTGTGCAGCTTTAATTGCCATGATGAAAAACTGAGGGTTTGCTCCAAGCGCGTGAGACAAAGAGCCCCTGTGGTTGTTGAACCTCAGCTGTGGAAGCTCCCAAACACACTACCACGTGAGGAGTCCAAAGGAGTGACACCGTCATACACAGAGCGTTAAACACTCTCCCTGACCTATCCATGATCCATCCACATATTATACAGCATGTTGGCCAGATTTACAGAATGTAGGTGCAAAGATCCACATAACCTAATAATAAATTGTAGTGCATGTCAGAATACATATTCACTTACTCACTTATCGTCATAGCTGCTTATCCTTCTGGGCCAGATGTTGGAGCCTTTCCCAGCGCTCACTGGGTGGAAAGCAGGAAACACTCTGGACAGGTCGCCAGTTTATCACAGGGCAGACACACAGACATGCACACTCACACCTAGAGGCACGACAGGATTTCCATTTTACCTGACTGCATGCCTTTAGACTGTGGGAGAAAACCAGAGCACCCAGAGGAAATCCCCTCAGAGAAAGGACTCCAGAAAGTCCACACAGAAAGGACCACAGTCACCACCGTGCCTCCTGTCTACATTTTGAGTGCATGGTTTACAAACAGTGATGTCCTGATAATGCACTACTATGGAGAAAAGATTGCATCCCAACATAATTCCCTGACACATGGTGATATTATGACCCATTATACAGTAGCACTCTGAAAGTCTCTAACATGCTTCGCAGCTAATGCCAGACACATTCAGTGATGCTAAGGTCTGGACTCTAGGCTGGTCAGTCGATTGTTCTGACAACACCAGCTGAGGTTTTCTTGACAGCTATACATTCTTTCAGAGCCTGAATAGCACTGAGTCGTCTTCTCACAGTGAAAGGATGGCCAGAAACACCTGCGTATCCATCCAAAGATAAAAGCTCTAAGTACTGTTAATCTGAGAGTTGTGGTGGTCTACCAGATATTGCTCAGTTATTAGGTGTCCCAGTTTAAATTTTTTTTATTTATTTGTGCATTTATTTTAGTATTGTTCCCCAAACCCTAGTTTTGGAAACTCATATGTTTGTTTTTATTTTCTAATATCCTCAGAAATACCATGAAAAATTAAGAATTTAATGTACTCAGTATCTCTGTACTGTACTTTAAAGAGTTTAAAGGCCGGGACAGATTTAAGATGCCATTATTTGGGAAGGCCTAATGCCTAGACCTTATCGGAAGGGCAAAAACATAGAGCTCCCACACATTGCACAGAATGACTGATTGTTACTGTAATAGATCACAAGCTGCTTTGCTATTTTGATTTGACTTTAATTCAGTTATTTTTTATATTTCTTATGTACTTTTGTTTTTTGTTGGCATCACTTATCCGTTATCATTTTATCCTGTTTATCTTCTACCTGATTTTAGCCTGGTTAATCCTTTGACTAAACCCAATGCTGAAACAGCATTTTTGGACTCTTGGATTTGAAGATACCAAAAAGAAACTATGTCACTTCACATATAAATTCATTGGTCTCTGCATTATGTTTGAAAATCTTTGGATCTATTAGGGAACTTCAGCCATCACAGACCAGGCAAAGAACCCCTTTTTTAGAAACTTATAAAAGAGAGAGAAAAAAAACTCCACAGCATTCCCTTTCCACTACCTCAGACAGCCCAGGAAAGAAAACATGTTTTTGCGTTTAACTTTAAAGCATCCACTACAGGCAGTGTAACAGCGTATGTGGTTGGGGCGAACATGCCTTTTTGTTTTTTTTACCTTAACTAAAACGAGGAAATGAAACATGGACGACACAGGCGTACCCTTCTCTGGGGCGTTGCTCATTTTCTATAGCAAAGGCTCGTTCCTATAGCAGCACCATGTGCCCAAGTGTGAGCGTTCCTAAAATGATATTTCCAGTAAAGGAAAGGATGAAACAAATGTGTCATTACTGTTGTGGTTTCATTAGTATGAGGTTGAGGCTGTTTAGTGGCTGGCTTTTGGCGTTTCGGTATGGGGTCAAATCCATTCCTTTTTCAGAAAAATTCAGGAGGAGGCCGAGGAAATGGTTTGAAAACAAAACATTCAGAACAGACCGTTTTTCCAATGGGCTTTCTATTTCCAGAACTAAAGAGCATTTCCAGCCCCTGCAGAAGAAGGCAGGGGATTCATGGGCTGTGGTCTCCTTTCGGCTCCTTCCATTATTGTAAGCTTAAAAAGGATTTTATATTCATCTGTGAGAAAGCTGATATCAGTGTATCACAGCTAGGATGGTAAAGTACACCAATAAGGATCACGGCCTGTCACTAATGTGATCTTAGAGAGCACAACAGCTTCCAAAACCAACACGATGAGTATTAATAAAACAGCAATGACTGAAGGCGGCAGCATAATGAATAGCTCTGTGAGGGAAATAAAAACAGATAAGCTTACAGATATCATCAGCAGTGCATTTATAGTCATCTACAGCATCATTAATATCTCTTAGAGGAGTTATTTTAGTCTTATTAGTGCAGAACCTTAATTCATGAGAGAGTGGTACAGGAGAAGGCATGTATCAGGTGTGGGTATGTTTGTACTGTGCTTTGCTGACACACTGTGTCACTGTGATACAGAAACATAGAGTAAACATAGAAAACGTCACTAAGGCAGAATTGTATGGAGAAGCAAAGCACAGACTTTCCACACCATCCACACCAGGGAATCTAGCAGGGTCACCGGAGTATTTTTGAATAACTGAAGACTGAAGTTGTGCTCAGTGTCACCCTTCCTCTTTCCCCCATACCCTTCCATTACCCATCCTTACTCCTCTTCCTGTCTTTGGTACTATGCCTGTAAATGCTTGCCAATTGAAGGTCCATGAGATACACCTCTGGCCCTGTTAGAAAACTGGTTGATCACTTACGGAATGAACTACTGGCAATATGTTTTGGGGGATTGGGTTGTTCAACAAAGAGCAAGTCTGCTACGTTTTGATTAACAATTCAAAATAAATAAGGAATGGCTTATATAAGGAATGTGCACATGTAACTAGATGACATGGGGTTTGAAAAAGTAACTTTATTTGTTTCAGGAATGTACGGTCACATCAGATTTTAGTCACTTTTGTCATTGAGTCACTTTGGATTCAAGATCAAGAGAGAGATCAAGAGACAGAGAGAAGGGGAGAGAGAGAGAGAGAGAGCGAGAGAGAGAGAGATGGGTAAAGAGAAAGAAATGAGTAAGAAATGAAGAGAGAAAGATTAGGAGTGAGAGATGAAGAAAAATAGACAGGCGGAGAGAGAAATAGATGGAGAGAGAAAGATGGAGAGAGAAAAAGAGAGAGAAGAAGAGTGGAGGGAGAGGTGAAGAGAGAAAAATAGAGAAATTGGAAGTGAATGAGAGATGAAAATAGAGAGATAGAGGAAGAAAGGCAGGTGAAGAGAGAGAAAAGTGAAGTGAGATAAGAAGAGTGATGTGGGAAAGAGAGAAATGGAGACAGAGAAGGGGAGAGAAATAAAGAGACAGAGATTGAATGAAAGAGACAGAAAGGTGTGCAGATTGATGCTAATGCATCGATACTTCCAGTCCTGATGTTTCTTCTTGGGAATGTGTCATTCAGTTGTGGTTTCTTTAGAATGAGGTCAAGGCTGTACAGCGGCTGGCTTCTGGTGTTTCGGCATGGGGAGAGAGAGAGAGAGAGAGAGAGAGAGAGAGAGAGAGAGAGAGAGAGAGAGAGAGAGAGAGAGAGAGAGAGAGAGAGAGAGAGAGAGAGAGAGAGAGAGAGGGGGATGCTTAATGCTGAAATATGCATACTTCCTGTCCTGCAGTTTGTTCTTGGAAATTGATCCTCATATGATAATATCTATACAAGGTGTTTCCTCAGACAGTACACTGAATATACATCAGCATTATTCAACTGATGATAAAAAAGAAAAAGCAAGTAAATGAATGTAGGACCAGAAATACTGTTCTGCTGTATTTCTCTCTCTCTCTGCTTCTCTCTGGAATACGATGACTGCTCTATAAGGCACAAATTCATTTGGAAGTTGGATTCTCATTTGATAAAATTTGGGTTATTAGCTTTAGTATTACTTGGTATCAACCAAAAGTTTGTACTATCCCATTCCTTATATGGAGAGAGAGAGAGAGAGAGAGAGAAGGAGGGAGGGAAGGGGAAAGAAAGAGATCAGCAGTAAATCAATCATACAAAAGAATTTTGTTCAGAATGGGACAAAATGGTCCACAGACCAGTCCAGGAAAAGAAGGCGGGGTCAGAGCGCTACAGACAGAGAGAATGGTAAAGAGACGAAGGCTTTGGGCTGGGATGAATAGATGTCGAATAGACGGTATTTTCCTTCTCTTTTTCCAGCAGTTGGAGAAACACTATGCTGAATGCAAACCCTTTTCTGGTTTATGAGTTGTAGTGGAAGGAAGCAAATTCTGGCACTCTAACTTTAAGAGGGAAAAGTAGGCCACATTGAGACAAGCCTCGGGTTTAAACAGGAAAAAGGGCTACTGTTAAAGCTTTTTTCCCTTTTTCCAAAAGTCAGGCAGAATCAAGAACAAAACCCATGATATTACTCTAGCGTCCAAGTCTCCGAATCGTTTGTGAGGCTTCTGGAAGCCATAGATCTCAGCATGCCCCGAGGACACTTGAGCGACTGAATGAATGACAGCAAATATCCGTGCATCCATCCGATGTTGGACTCGTATCAGACCATGACGGATCACATTCTCTACAGAAGTGAGTGTCACGAACCTTTCTCTGTGCAAATGCTGAGTGAGTTATGGGGATCAGAAGGCCTTCACTGAAATTTGGAGATCCACCTTGAGAAAATGGGAAATGGGCTTGTTCACTATCACCAGAACACGCTTTGGCTCTCTTTCTCTTTGCTGCATTTGAGACAGGCAGTATATTTACTTTTGAAGCCCCCACAAAGCCGACCTCCAGAAATGTTTCTGTCAAGTCGGCAATTTAAGGCAATTAGAGGAGTAAGCTTCTGCAACACATTCTGAAGTCGTCAGTATTTAGGAAATTACACTCATTGCCCATGATTGACTTTTACATTTACAGTATTTGGCAGGCTTACTGAGAGTGACTTGTAATTTGATCATTTCCTACACAAGTAGGCAAAGGTAGTGTTAGAAGCCTTGCCCAAGGACCCTTATTGCTATAGTGGGGGGTGTTTGCCCAGAAGGGGGATTGAACCCCAGTCAAAACACCTGCCATGCACAATCAGAAAAAGTTGGGGCAGTATGAAAAATGGAGGGGAAAAAAAGAAGCAGTATTTCTTATATTTAACTTAACTTTGATTCACTGGAGACAGCATGAACCCACAACATGTTATATGTTTTGAATGGTAAACAGTTCTTTGTACACTACCAGTCAAAAGTTTGGACATGGCAACTTATAGATGGCTTCCTCGTGCTTAGCTTACTGCTTTACTTCAGGATAACAAGGAAGACATCGAACTATAAAATAGCACTCAGGGAATTACACAGCCATCTTAAACATCTCCAAATTGGAACTTTACAGGAGGATAAGACAGATTTCTTGCAGTGCAGGTTGATACGACACAATCTTTTTCTAGGCAAATTCTATTGAGCTGTCCAGTATGAATTCTCAAAAATGCAAGGGGAATTTTTTTTTTATTGTACAAAAAAGAGCACAATTTGCATCAAATATATATTAGAGATGGGGGAATGGCCAAGACATTGCAGTACATCATGAGTTTATGTGATATATCAGGATACTTATTGTCTCAGACATTTCATTAGTTGGAACTGTTAAGCATAAACCTGTAGAGTCTTTAAGATAACCAACAACATCCAATTAGTTGATTGTGTCTAAATACTGTATATAACTATTAGTGTACATGAACATCTATTCCTACATTTCAGGACTGTAACAAATTCCAAAGAAGGTGGGATGGGAGCGATTTAGGCCCAATAATTCAATAGAGGGTAAAAAGAACTAATTGTGAGTGACTAATTGACTAATGGATGCTGTGGGGTCCAGATTAAAGGTATTCTCAGCCGAGTAGTGACACCAACATGGCAGTCTTATGGTACACTTCCAAGGCAGGTGTCTAATGAAGCGGCCAGCATTTGTACAATTAAAACCCCACCTTTGTGTATGATATACTTGTACCAGTGCAACAGTAAAGCAAATTTCTGAAAACCCGGGGACACCATGAGATTTGTTGCTCGTTGCTTTTTAGAAAATAAGTTGCTGAGTGAAAAGGGTCTCAAGTGTCTAGGCAGCAATATGCTTACCACAAATGATTTGGTGGTTGCATAAGGAGTTTATATTCATATGAAATATTCCGTAAGTAAAAACAGACCTGTAGCTACAGGCCATTAGCCAGACCCTAAACACATCCCTGGGCTAGCTCCAGTTGTGGAGAGACAAAGACCGCTGCTATCAACATATGCCTTATGTCATACATGAATGGTAAAAAAACGGTGTAGTTTTTTAAAAAAGCACATGGCTAAAGTAGTTAGTAGCAGCCCCCTCCGTGGGCCAAAACAAGCACAATGTGAAAGCTCAAAGCCCTCCTGCTCTGCTGCAGGTCTTCCTTAGGACTTTCAAGTGTGTTTAAAACTGACTTTTTCAGGGACAGACCAGCAAAAACAAGGTGAAGAGATACTATCTAGGCCCTGTTTCAGGACAGTATAAAAGGCCTCTGCTGAAAAAATAAAAATGTCACCAAGCACAGTCAAGCTGGCTAACCAGCTTATCAGCATCCATGACATAACACATGCTAGATTTACTGGGGTCTACTTACAACATTGAGGAGCGGCTTATTCAGTTAGAAAGTTCTCATGCTAGGCTAGTGTCAGGGTGCTAAACAATTAGCCATACCAGTTTTGCAATGCAAATAGTTTTACTCAAGTTGTATCAAAAACTTTAATAATAGCTTTGATTCAAGCTTTGATTTTGTTAGTTGTGTGGCCTTTTGCTTGCTAACTAGTAAACCTATGAAGATGTTTTAGCAGTCATGTGTAACAGGTGCAATTGTTTGCCACCTGAGGCAGAGCAAATCAAATGTAATTGTTTTTAAATGTTAATCATATTAAAGTGGTTCACTGCAGTGGCATACAACAAAGCTTTGTGCCCCAAACCTTTTTAGATCCAAATATTAGAAAAGCTTCAACACTTCAGTACCCTTAAGGGCCTACATAAGGGCTCATGTAATACACATCTTAGCCTTTAGGCAGGCACTGGGGACTCTTGAGAGGAACTTATGAGACCAAGTGAACAATGGCATGTTAAAACCAGCACTGAAATAGGTCGGCCTCCTCTCTCAATAAACAGTCCCTTTTTGCACCAGTAAATATGTAACCTACCTAAAAGGCCAAGTCCCAGATCAAAGCAAAGGTCTGAACTCAGAACGACGGTCCCGTTCATTGATTAATGGGCTAATCAGTGGCTGATGCTGTGTAACAACATATGGGCTACAGTTAGCAACTGTAAACCTGAAAAGTCCACCTGCATAGTAGGAGTTTCAGACTACAGAATGACTGTAGACCCAAATACAAGTACCTAACTAACTCGCAATTCAGTGTAAGCAAAACTATTTATCAGGCTTCCCACTATTCCATGATAATGGACTGATCTGATCATTTTGATCAAAATGTATAAGCCCCACACAAATACACAAAACACCTACAGTAAATAAATCAGCAGCAATCCAAAATAACAATTTAGTGAGGTAATGTAAAGGAATTTTGCAAGAGCCAGAAAATGACTGTGTTGTAGGAATACAGGCTGCCATACCCCACTACAAAACATTACAAATACAGAACAGGCAGGTGAGATTTGACTTCCCTTTTACACTGTTGACCAAGTGCTGACATGTCTTGACACATCCATAATCTAAAAGCATAATTCTTTTTAATATACAGCAAAATAAAGGATGATCAGCTCCTCCAACTGCCCACTTTCCATCTCCACCTACTAAAGTAGGAGTCATTTTCAATAACAAAAAAAAAATTTAAAAAAAAAAAAAAAAAGAGCCACTACCGGGGGAAACATTGCAACCAATTACTGTCTCATCTTTCAGGCAAATAGCATGAATGATCATAACCTCTTCATATGCAGTGAGCATGGTCACACTGGATTAATTTAAAGCTGTAATATTTAATTTAATTAGTAATTAATTAGTAATTAATTAATTAATTAAAGGTGTTCTCAATGCCAAAACACATGTTATTTGTTTTCAAGCTATCCAGAATAAAAAGTGAAAGTAGTGAACGCATAATCATTTATTTTTAAGTATACAGCTCCCTCTAGTGTGCATTAAAATATTACCTTTCCCTGACAGCACTTTAGTTTCAAACTGCAATACAAGTAACTTAAGATTTACTAAGATTAAGGAAACTAAGATTTTTTTGTTTGCTTGTTTGTTTTTTAATTACATGTGATGATCTGAATGTTACCTGCATGAGTTTTACTTGATAAACTTGAGAATCAAAGAGAGGACATTTTGCAAGCCCACAACAGTATGTATAGTGGCGTAGTACTTGACGCTTCTTGATGATCCGTTTGTGCCAGTAAACATGATGCCTAACTTCAGAAGCCAACCCTTACAAGCAGGGCCAGAGCATGTGTCTGATTAAAACAAAGATCTGAACTCAGGTCATAAAGGCTATATGACCTCATTTATTGAAAGTGGTCTATTTTCCATCCCTCATGATATTCGGTCTGAGGCATGCAATGATGAAGTCCAAATGTTGAGTTTCTATGCACACACCTCACATGAAAGCTTACCACTTCTTTGGGCCAGCTTAATGGTTATGTTCCATTTCGACTCATCTGTTTCCAAGTAAGTAAAACTAAACACCACGAAGTTAGTTCAAATAATGCTTTAATTACTTGCACTGAAAACATACAACTACACCATCTCAGATACTCCATGGCAACTAATGCTGACAAACAACATTAATCTTGCCAAAAACAATATCTCCTGTTCCTGCACTAGTCATTAAGGGATTTGATGGCAACAACATGGAGGGCTGTTTGTGTGTTTTGTGGGAAGACAAGGACTGCAAACCCTATTTAGATGAGCAACATCTACTTCTTTGCAGCTTGAAAGCGTTCATTAACATTCCCCCAGTTCACAATGTTCCATATGGCTTTAACGTAGTCCGGTCTGACATTTTTGTACTGAAGATAGTATGCATGTTCCCAGACATCAATGCCAAGTAGTGGGATAAGACCTAAAATTCAAAATGGAAAGAGGAAACAAGAAAAAAAAGTGCATGGTAAAATTAACTGAATACAAGTTAAGGAAGCATTTATCACTCAACTGATAGTTCCTGCTACATGAGACATATATTCTGTAAAGTACTGTAACAATAATCTAAAGCCATTTACTTCCAGAGAATAGAAGAGAAGAAAAAAAAAAAAACAAAAAAAAAAACCCAAAGTTCCTTGCTTAATTTTGGAAACACTAACCAGTACTTCCTTGAAGTGGATCTTGGTTGGCACAGGCAGCAATTCGTAGTCTCCCATTCTCCTTATCGAAACCCAGCCATCCCCAGCCTGAACCTTGAACTGCCACAGTAGCAGCAGACATCTTCTCCTTTAACTTTTGGAAAGAGCCAAAGTCACGCTTGATGGCCTCCATTAGCTCACCTAGGGTCAATGATGGGGCAAAAATGCAAGTTAGTTTGACATCTCATGAAGAGGGTCAACTTAGGTCATACTCAATCACAAAATCTCATCCTTATTACATACACAAACTTTTAATCCTATACTGCAAACCAGTCAGCATATTTCTAGTGGGGTGGGGGGGGACCACTCACCCTGTGGTTCTCCTCCACCATTTGGAGATAGGTTTGTCCAGAAAATGGTGTGGTTGATGTGCCCACCACCATTAAACCTCAATGCAGCCTGAAGGGCCACTTGAGTTGTCACATCACCTGTAAGACACCAAAAAGAGTATATGCAAGAAATTAACACATGAAGAATCAGAAAAATCATATACAATAAATTTGTCTGTTGAGTGACCACATAGACACTTGGCTTTACCTTTGGCCAGTGCCTCTTGATACTTCTCTTCAGTAACATTAAGATTGTTGACATATGTCGCATGGTGCTTGCTGTGGTGAAGCTGCATGATCTCAGCACAGATGTGGGGCTCAAGTGCCCCATAGTCATAAGGGAGGTCTGGAAGTGTGTGCTTCAGTCGGGAGGCCAAAACACCCAAGAAAGGACTTAAGGTGGCTGTGCACCTAATTTAAAAGAAATAAATAAATTGTAAGTAAGATGTAGGACAAAAAGTATATGACTGCTTTGCAAAAAAGCTGTTTTTGGTTTTATATATATATATATATATATATATATATATATATATATATATATATATATATATATATATATATACACACACACACACACACACAGACACACATACACACACACACACACACACATACATACATACATACATACACCTCTGAGTAGTTGCATAGTTCAGTTATGTTAGTTAACTTAGCGATAAAAGTTTCTGAACTTGCCTATCACATAAGCTGCTGGTGTACAACTGCCAGAAATGGCAAAGCAACATAACTAGAAACTAAGATAGCTAGCTACTGACAGATTAACCAGCAAGTAGCTGGTGGCAAAAACTGTTTTATTGCAAATGACAACTAAAAAGAATGTATTACATCTTTTATTGGTACGCGTCGTGAATCATTAGCTGTCAACATGGCTGTCAGTAACGTTAGCTAAGACAACTGACTGAACTCTTAGAAGAACTGTTAGCAGCTAGGCTAACAACACACGCACGTAACGTAATTCAGCACTTCAAACACTTGGCGCGCATAATTTCAAAGGCTTCAGCAATCCTAACTTTAACATTACCTGCGAACATGTCCAACTCTGCTCAACATGTTCATTTCGGTTTACAGTTACTAGCGAGAAGCACTGAGCAGCTATGCTCCCAGACTCACTCCATTCTAACCTGCCCTTGAAATTTCTACTTTAAATGGAGCAGGAATGTACCATTCCTCTGTATTTAGGTAGGGCAGAGAATGGTGCGATTCTCTTTCCATACGGCACACCAATGCAAAACATAGCAAATGCAAAAATGACGGAAATGAAAACATGTTTAAGTTATTTTTGGTAATTGTCATTCATAAATACTCTACAGTGTGTCATATTGAATGAACTCAGAAAACCATCCCCCTTCCAGGACATCGATTCACGTGTTCCGCTCCTGTTAGCTCGAAGGCTGTTAACCGGCCTTGCCGCTGTGGATCTGATATGAAGGTGCATTCGCAGATTCTAATAAACATGAGCAGAAACTGACACAAACTGTGGCGGAGTTCTTTAAGAGCTATGTCTATCCGCTAAGGACTTGTTATTTTTGTCTGGCGTTATATGCTTCAGAAGTTATATAACTATTCCTCCAACATCAATACTGTATACATATTCATATACAGTGTACATACGTGGGTGTGTATGTTATAAATGTGAGCGATATAAATGAGAAAGTAATCTAAACAGATTCCCCATCAAGAATAAGAACATAATAAAACAGGGTGGTTTCCTTATTTTTTAATGAACATAAATTAAGTTTTGTCTTTTAAATAGTTAAGAAATGTTATGGGGTGTTAAATTACTTTTAAATGTGCCTTGTATAAATCTGAATTATATATATGAATTTGGCAGCACGTCTTGTAAAGAGGGAAAAGTGTCAGTTGCTCAACTGGTTAACAGGCTCCTGCACGCCGTGTAAGCCGCCCCGCCCCTTCAGCCTCTGCGGCGGAACATCCATCGTCCTCGCGGTGATGGCGGCTACGCCGAGCTCGCGTTAATCCGAATCTTGAGTCATTTTTAAAGAAAATACACGTATAAAACTGGCGAGTTGCTGATTCGTAACGTGCTAGAAGAAGAGCGTGTCATCTTGGTCTAACTAATTCAGGGCTTGTAAGTATCATTAGTGTCTCAGCTTTTTGGCTCGTTTGTGGTAAACAGGCTAGGAGAGCTGCGCTCCTCGACGGAGGGAGAGTCTCTTCCTTTTCCGCCATTTTGTGACAAGAAACTGATAACACACGAAGCCGGCAGGTACCAGTTTAAATTACTCGCAAATTATGCGAGTCAGGCTAAATTTGGTTTGGCGGTTTATGGTATATGTCGTCGAAAATTGTTCAGTGGATGTATGTGTGCAGCTAGCCCGAGGAACCGCTCCGCTCCGTTTGCCTGCTTTTGAACGTCGTTTGCAGCACCAGCCCCGCTAGCTAATGCTGCTAACTAGCTACTGTTAACTGCATGGCCGCGAATAACACGCAAACGGGTCTCGTCTGGTTTGTTTAATGGTGAAATCCACACAGTTTGTGGTGCTAAGTTGCTTAACTAGCTAAACGTGACACCACTACCCTAAGCAGGCTAAGTATTGGGTCAACCGCGAGAGGCATTTGTGTGGTCCGGCTAGCTAAGGTAAACGCAGTCAGCCCCAGTAACGGCTGTTAGCTTAATTATTAGGAGCTAGTTAAGTTCAGTAACGGACCGTCTTTCAGTCAAACGCTATTTGTCCTGCACTGGTCAAACCATGATTATGATCCGCATTGCTTGGGCATAGAGCACGTGTGCTAGCTGAGTGCGTGACCACGCATATTTTTATGTGGCCATTTCATGCAAATAGAGCCGCCAATGCAAATAGACTTGTAGATTGCTTTTGGAGCGAGCGCAGAATTAACACCAGTGTTTCTCATGTGCTGTTTTGTCGTCCCGCAGAGATCAAGATGACTAATGAGGAACCTCTCCCGAAGAAGGTGAGCAAATTGTCGCAGTGGTCTATATCTCTAATCTGATGTGGGTATTTGCTGTCATTTTGGCTTATTGATGCGCATGTTGTCCATATTTAGGTTCGCCTTAGTGAATCTGACATGAAGACCCTGACTAGAGAGGAGCTGTGTACGAGGTAAGGGAGATTCTTGTGATCAGATTTTTTTTTATTGGTCAGTTTCTTTTCCCTATTAAATGCTTTCCATGTGCATAAATATCTTCACCCCCTCCATCTTAGGTGGAAACAGCATGAAGCCTATGTCCAGGTCCTGGAGGCAAAGTACGCAGATTTGAATTGTAAGTACTAATATTTCACACATTGCTCACGTCGTTGTTCAGAATGTGTTTCTGATTTGAAGAGTTTGAATCCCATGTTATATCCACAGCCAATGATGTGACGGGTCTGAAAGAGTCTGAGGAGAAGCTAAAGCAGCAACAACAGGAGTCTGCACGCAGAGAGAACATTCTGGTGATGAGGCTGGCCACTAAGGAGCAGGAAATGCAGGAATGTACTGTAAGTATTCCAGGCTTTTATGTTCTGGTCACTTGACATCAGTACCATGCTCACTCTCTTACTTGTGTTTTGGTTGTATGTATTCATGTGTATTCATTAGGTATTTTTATCTACAGCACTTTGGCCAATGCAGGTTGTTTAAAGCATGCTTTTATAAATACAGTCTACTTACTTAATTACTTCATCTAGTCCACTCTTGATAAATAGCATTGGAATGGCATTTTTAGTGAAACCACCCTGTGAACAGATTAATTACAGGTTTAAGTTGGCTTACTTGTTCATATAGGTTAATACAACATTCATGAACAGTGCACAGCTTTTTAACTGTTGTAACTAATGTCCCACATTTGCTTTATGTCTTATCTAATTCCACCCTCTGTAAAAAATGCAAGTGGGATCCATCAGGTGTTTATCTCTCGATAGATTGGAAGGTGAAAGCACTTGATGTCTGAATTCACTGAATAACACTGTAAAAATGGGTTCCCATCTTTGAGAGGGGTTGTCCATCTTTTGATGCAAATTATCAAATTAAATCTAAGTTAAAGTTTTTTTTTTATGCTGTTTTTTTTTTTTTTTTGCATATGTAAATTGACCGCACATGTTTTAACATACAGTAGTTTGGGTTAATAAATGTAATATAAGTCTTCATCACATGAATAATTCAAAGACAAGTTTCATGACAGGCTCTTTTGTGAATTTCATATTTATGTATTGCTCAATCTAGGTATTATAGAAACTGCTTGAGCCCACAGATACAACCGTTACTTACGGCTATCCTTTAAATAAGTTGTGAGTGTAAGAACCAATATCTAATAAATAGTTTTGCTCGGATTGATTAATTGCGGTCAGTTCGAATTGTTACAATTGATTATGAAGTAAATCTGATGGGCCTAGATATTTAGTGTGTGTGGTAGTATGACAGAAGAACTATTACTAATAGGCTCAGTTTTTATTGCTGGTAGGCCTCTGGACAGAGGAAGTTCATCTCTCATTGCTACCCACTTAATTTGTAGTCATCACAGTGTGGCTGTATCTTCGTCAGATAAGTTGTATAGATCAAGTGGATTTATAATACCAGTGTCCCCAAATGCATTTTGGGTTGTCATAATCACATGACCTTAAAACGGATGCTTCAAATGTTATGCTTCACTTGTAATGAAAATACAATAAATTGTTGTCAGGATACAGATTGATTTACCATTTATTTTTATTAACCTCTTACACAAAACAAGGAATTTTGGAGGGAGTTGATGCCTCTTTTATCCCACTTGGAGTATTATACCTTCTGTCAGAAATGTATGTTCTTTGGTGCGATCACTTTCTAACATTATTCCTCCGCTTGCAGACCCAGATCCAGTACCTGAAGCAAGTTCAGCAACCCAGTGCGGCTCAGCTGAGATCCTCCATGGTGGACCCAGCCATCAACTTATTTTTCCTCAAAATGAAGGCCGAACTGGAACAGACTAAAGACAAACTGGAGCAAGCCCAAAATGAACTGAGTGCCTGGAAATTTACACCTGATAGGTAAACTAAAATAACTCCCCCCTCCAAACAAAAGTCAAGACTTTTCCTGACTCACCCCCCTCACTTTCTCCACTGCAGGAG
>JAMWET010003405.1:10000-42500 GCA_024036415.1 Prochilodus magdalenae | reverse complement strand
AAGCACCCAAGAGTTTTTAATGGTGAAGAAAGGGAACACCATCACCTGCCCAGTTTAACACTTTTGGGGAAAGTGGAGGAGCACAAATAAGAGCTGAGAAGAATTATCTGTGAAGAATGGCATGAGACTTTGTGCTGCATCAGTATCACTATGCTGAGGAGATCTGAAAAAAACTGAGGGTGGGCATACAAAACACCAGAAGACAAATGAAATCCCCCTGCTGGAGGGGACCCTGACTCCCTCTGCTGAACCCTTCATTACAGCTTTGAGTTTTTAAAGTTGAAACTAAATAAATAGAAATGATTTGTAATATTCCAAACATTTCAGTCATATATCTCTTTCCCATTTCCAAACAGTCATATATATTGGTGGATTGTGTGTGTGTGTGTGTGTGTGTGTGTGTGTGTGTGTGTGTGTGTGTTGGGGCGGGGTGGGGGTGGGGTGTGGAGAAAGGAAAACTCTCACATCAATATGCAGTTATAGAGCTGCCCAACACTGCCATCTAGTGGACATCAGCACTCACTGCAGTAAACATCCTTAAAACTGTCACCCAGTAGGAAGATTTCCAGCCAGATTTAAAGGAATAATCCAAAAAAAAAAAATTCATATTTACACGAGTTCCCTCGTAGCTGGAAATGAGAGGCTAAAACTGTCTGTGACTTTTATGAAGATCTGGATGTATTTATGTATTTAAAGGTTGGGGTAATAGACACTCTGTCACTGTCTGGCACTGTCACTGGTAACTTTTTACACTTGTTACTTAGTTTATTAGTGACTTTTTAAATATTAATATTAAACAATGTTTATTGTTTGTATGTTTTTATATCAAGTACCAGAACAGTTTAGGTAAGATGAAAGTTCTAAGTCATCATATAGAAGTACTGTATCCTGGATAATAATAATAATTTCTATTTAAGTTCTATACTATAAGCACTACTACATTCTGTACCTGTAATAGTAAACCCAGGACTGTTTTTTCTCTGCAGGTGTCCAGTCAGGTTTCGTCACGCTGCCTCGTCTGTCCCGTATCGACAGGAACTCGACAGAATCGCCTCCGCCTCCGGCTCAGCAGCGGCGAGGCTCAGATCCGGACCCCTTCCCTGCACTCCAGCGCTCCGACTCACTCACCTCCTTCACTGTGGATCTTGGGCCCTCCCTGATGAGTGAGCTACTGGGTCTGATCCACAGCTCGAGTGACCTCCAGGGGTTGCAACAGGACTTAGAAGATGAAGAAGAAGAGGAGGAGCCGAGCTCATTGTTTGAGATGGCGGTGGAGAGTCCATGTGTGAGCAGCAGGGGGCGTTCCAGCAGTCCAGACTGGACCCAGCAAGAGACAGACACAGGCGAGAATGGAGACGATACTAAACGGGTGACACCGGATGCTTCCTTGTGGTCCCCTGTGAGAGTGGAGCCAACCATGGAGGCCGAAAGGTTCCAGCAGGCAGCCGACGTTCTGGCACGTCATTACGGAGGGAGCGGAGTCAGAACGGGACGCCAGAGAGCACCATATGCCTTCCCTGAGGAAGAGGAGGAGGTCAAAGTATGAACATGGCGGGAAAGACTTTTACAGATATAAAAGCCCTTCCTGAAAGGGGAATTGGGTGTTTTACAGCAGGGGGGATCTAAGTACCAGGGTGGGGATCCTATGCACTAAAGTAATAGTTAACCAGAATTCGATTTTAGACCATCTCCCACTTATGCCAGACGTAGCTGACCAGCCAGGACAGTTTTACTATCTGAAGTTTGGTTCTTTGTTTTTTTACTGGAGCTAGCTAACAGATAATGACAATTAGCACTGAACAAACTGCACATCATCCTACACCTGCTACATCACACCAGTTTACTAGTTAACCTTTTCTCCTCCTACATTAACTTACATTAGCCTTGTACCTTCAGTCTTCAGACACCGAACATGTCTTGGCTCATAGACTACATTTTACATAGAGGAGAATGAAATTCCATCCCCTTTTTATACCTGGGAAAACCATGGATTTCTTTATCCTCCACTTCAAGCCTGAAGGAAGTGCAGTACCCCGGAGAGCTCTACTGACTTTTTATACTACATGTATTCCTCAAATACGTTAAAGCAATAAAAGATGGAACACAGCTTTTATACACGCATATGATTAGAGGAAATCAGAAGACGGACGCCGGAGATGTTTTAACTTCTTTGTGTGCTGTTAAAGATTAATCTTGTTAAAGCACTACAGCCAGAAACTTTCTATCTTCAGTGTAAGAAGTACCCGCTGGTGTATGATCATAATCCTGCTTATCCATAAGCTATAAACACGAAGATTAGTTTAGTAATAAAACCATGTATCAGGCAGCTGCAGCAGTGTTCAGTCCTCCGTGTTGTATGTAACGTATCCTTTCAGCTGCAGCGCAACATAAACGTCCTGCGCTGGTTTCTGTAGAGTTCATATCGATACAGTATGTTAATCACTGTTCTCAGAAATTTCAAACTTCAGCATGTAGGAGTGCTAGTTCAGCATCACTCGTAAATAATCCAATAAAATTATATTTTTACTAAAGTATAGTGCTGGTGTACCATCTTTCGTGCTTTTTGATGATTCACTAATATGTGTGCGTGAGTGTGTGTGTGTGTGTGTGTGTGTATGTGTATGTGTGTATGTGTATGTGTGTGTGTGTGGGTGTGGGTGTGTGTGAGTGTGTATGTGTGTGTATGTGTGTGTGCATGTATGTGTGTGTGTGTATGGTTGGGAGATTGTCTGTGTCGTAGTTGGTCTAAAGTTTGATGATAGCTCGAACAGTATGCTTGATGATCAGTCGATACAGCCATCACTCCGTAAATAATCCAATAAAAATAGATTTTTACTATTTAGACTGTTCTGCTGGTGTTACCCCGGATCGATTGAGGACCTCTGTACCCCCCCTTTCCCTTTTCGTTGCTTTTTTGAGGATTCACTAATATGTGTCGCGGTGAGTGTTTTGTTGTGTGTGTCGTGTTGTTGTGTGTGTAATGTGTGATGTGTGTGTGTGTGTGGTCGTGTGTGTTGTGTGTTGGTGGTGTAAGTGGCTATGGTCGTGTATGCTCGTATGGTGTATGTCTTGTGTGTGCGTGTGTGTGTGTATGTGTATGTGTGTAATGTGTATGTTTTTGTGGAGTGATGTGTGGATGTGTGGTGTATGTGGTGTGTGGGTTGTGTGTGTGTGTGTGTGGTGTGTGTGGTGTATGTGTATGTGTGTAGTTTATGTGTATGTGTATGTGTATGTGTGTGTTTTGTGTGTGTGAGTGTGGTTGTATTTGGTGCTTGTTATTGGGTAAATTGGTGCTGTGTGTGTGTGCTGTTGGTGTGTAATGTGTGTCGTGGTGGTGTGCGGTATTGATGTATGGCTGTTATAATAGTGTGGTGTGATAGTGTTGTGTGTGTGGTGTGTGTGTGAGTTGTATGTGGGTGATATTGTAGTGGTGGTGTGTGTCGTGTGTGGCTGGTGCTGATGGTGTATAGTTATATGTGATGTGGTGTGGTCTCGTGTGGGTGTGGGGTGTGCTTGTGAGCATGGTGTAGTGTGTGTGAGTGTGTGTGTGCATGTATGCGTGTGTGTGTCGGCTGTTGTGTGTGTGTGAGTGTGAGTGTGTTGTGTGTGTTTGTGGTTGTGTGATGTAGGGGTATGCTGTAGAGTGTGCTATGTGGACTGTGTGTATAGTGTTACTTGTGTGATGTGTGTGTTGTGTGTAGTGGTGTGTGTGATAGTATGTGTTATCGTGTGTAATGTTAGTGTGGGTGTGTCTAGGGGTCGTGTGTGAGAGGATGTGTAGTGTGTGCGGGTGTGGTGGTGCGTGTATGTGGTAGATGCTGTATGGATGTGTATTGTGTGTGTGTTGTGTGTGAAGTGGTGTATGTGTGTTGTGTGTGATGTGTATTGTGTTATGGTGTAGATCATATGTGGTATGATGTGCGTGTCGTGTTGTGTAGTGGGTGGTGTGTGAGTGTGTGATGTGTAGTGGTATGGTTGGTGTGGTGCATGTATAATGTGTGTGGTGTGTGTGAGTGTGTATGTGTGTGTGTGTGTGTGTGTGTGTGTATGTGTATGTGATATATAGTGTATGGTGATGGTGTGTGTGTGTGTGGGTTGTGTGTGAGTGTAGTATATGTGTGTGTGCTGTGTGTGTATCGTGTATGATGTATGTGGTGTATTTGTGGGTGGTTTGGGTGGTGAGTGCGTATGTGTGTGTGTGTAGTGTGTGTATGGTGTATGTGTATATGTTGTATGTGTGTGTGTGTGTGTGTGTGTTGTGTGCTGTGTGTGAGTGTGTATGTGTAGTGTGTGTGTGTAGTGTGTGTCGTGTGTGTATGTGTTGTGTGTGTATGTGATGTAGTGTGTGTGTGTGTGTGGGTGTGTGGTGAGTGGTGTATGTGTTGTGGTATGTGTTGTGTGCATGTATGAGTGGTGTGGTGTTGGTTGGGAGTATATGGTCATGTGTCGTAGTTGGTCTAAAGTTTTGATGATCAGTCATCAGGGAATTTCTATCTTCCTTATATCTTCCCCACTTTCTTCAGGTTCAGGGACTTTACTGTGTTTTATCATTTTATATAATTAAAATCCACCTACGTCTACAGGACAGGCTGCTGTGCAAAATGACCCAAAACAATGTCAGTATGTAAAATTCACACATGCTTTTTAAACCAGCGACTCTCTCTTGTTACAAATGATAAAAATTAAAAGAGAGGGCAGGCCAGGGTCATTTTATGAGGGTGAAGTCAGGATGTGAGAGGTTTTTAAGTGTAAGAAAGAAACAGAATTCTAGGTAAATCAAGGAGGAGTTAATGAATGGGTTGCATGAAGGAGGTTATAACTAGTTTGCAGAAAGACTCACTAGGAAGGGTGGAAAGGCTCCAAATAGTAAGAGAGTGAGTACAGAGTGAGTGAGAGTGAGTCTCCTACGATTTGAAGCCTTTCCACCTTTTCTAGTGACTCTTTCTGCACCTTTCACCTTTGCATATGTATCATTCACACACATGTTTTAAATTCTACCTATATGTTTGAAAACACTAAACATTTACCAGATTTTTACTGACCCGGACCATCTGTCTCCCTCCCCCTCTCTCCCTTTCTCTCTTTGTCTCTCTCTCTCTCTCTCTCTCCCTCCCCCTCTCCCACCCCCACCTCTCTCTCTCTGTCTTTCTCTCTCTCTGTCTCTCTCTCTGTCCCTCTCTCTGTCCCTCTCTCTGTCTCTCTCTCTGTCCCTCTCTCTGTCTCTTTCTCTGTCCCTCTCTCTGTCTCTCTCTCCCTCTCCCACCCCCACCTCTCTCTCTCTCTCTCTCACACACACACACACACACACACACACACACACACACACACACACACGGAAGGTAATTTGATATGGCTTCAGAGAGGTTTGTGATATAAAGAGGGTTAAACTGGTTCAGACTGGTTTGGTGTTTGGATTATTCAGCCTGAACCGAAGGTGAAGCAGGGTGTGTGTAAGGGAGTGTAACATGGTAAAGCGCTGTGCGGTGAGAAGCTGATGTGTGTGTTCTGTGTTGTAACTCTGGATCTCCTGGTTAAACTGAATCTGAACTTTTCTAACTGAGGACTGACAGCAGAAACAGGTAACACCATTCTTACTGCTTTCACAGCTACTGGATAGTAAATGCACGGAAAGACTGAAAGAGGGAAGTTTTCAATAAGTCATGTGACCATTTCTTCTCTTTATTCATCTAGCCAGTAAACTATGTACGTACAGTAGAACATTTAAGAGATTTGTCCATTCCACAATCCGGCAATCTGTATCACCAAAAATACAATTTCATACTACTATGGCTTTCTTTCATTACCTTATTTTTTCATTACTGTAATGTCAAATTTAATCAAAAACACTACTATGATTACTACTAATAATTATAATGATGACAATAATTACAGTAACTCTTCTTCTTCCTCTTCTTCTGTATACACATTTGGGTCAAGGGCTCTTCAAAATCAGTTTGTTTTTCGTGGTTTCTTACACTCAATAGAGTCAATGTTTCCGGCTTAAAAGAGTCATGGGCTTCTTGGATTCAATAAAGCCAAATCCAGTCAGAAAATATACTCCGCAGTTGTTGCTTGAATTACCTTGTAATGCCCATTATTTAACCAGTGTAATAAGACTATAATAACAAATATGCTGATATGTTTTACATTTTGACATAGATTTCAGTAAATCCAATAATATGCCTAGTGGATTCAAACAATGTTAATCAGCTGAACAGGGTACAAAGAAGCATCTCGTCAGGTAATGGACAGTGTTTTTTTATGGCAAAATCAAGACTGTGACCTGAAAGTAGTTTTAGGTTGAGAATAAGAGCCATTAGTACTCTGATTTTGTTTCGGTGTTTGCACTTTTATTTTGTCATTATGCTATTGGTTCTTGGAACCAATAGGAACCAAACATTGGTTTCCAGTAATATTTTTGTGCACTTCATATTTTTAAAAAGCCAGAATAAAAATGCAGTGAAATTGAGACATTAAGTTGTGTTATTATTATAGTATTGCTTCAGAACAAAAAAGAATTAACATTTTAAGACATTTGTTCGCCAGTAATAATTTTATATTATTTGTTTATTTTTAAAAAGTGCAATGAAATAGAAAAAATGTGTTTTGTACAATTGTTTCTGAACAAAAACCTCAGACTGGATGAAAGAAGAATATAAATTTTAAAGCACTCATTCTTCTCCACTAGTAATTTTGAGGAGAATTCATGTTTGCAAATTCATGTCATTACAGTAATAAAGAATATTTCCAACATGCACATGGTTAACTAATTAGTACTGGAAAATCATGTAGTGGTCATGAAAACATATTCAGTTTTAGCATATTGAGGATGGATTCAGCTCATAAATCATGACACATTAAAGAACTTAAGCTGCTTTTATAAGTAGTAAACTATTGATATCTGCAATACTGGCCATGTATTTACTTGGTATCTGATTACAACCCATTTGTGCAGTATCACAATCACACCTCACCATTGTGTATTCCTGCTGCTGAACCAATTTCACCCTGTAACTTTTGGAAGAAAATAATAATCCATATAAGGGAATGTGTGTGACCTTATGCCATAGCTAGAAGACTACATTTGAATATAAAATCATAAAAATAAATATAGCTGCAAGTGGCAACAAGCAGGGTCCAAGCTGAAGTTAGCTCAGCATTGCTATTTTCTAGGCCCCCTCGGGGACATGCAGGTAAAGATTTGTATGTAGATATATGATTTGGAAAGTTGTTTGGTTCTCACCCCTTTATATGCATGCCATTATTAGACTATAGGCTACAGTCTTTGAAAGAATTCAAGGTCAAAATACTAAATAAATAGGGCAGTTTCTGACATGACATGTAAACAAAGCAGGTAAGAGAACTGAATCAAATGAGACAAAGTTTTAATCTGTAAACCTTATAATTTCAGGGCAATATGACTTTTAAAAGATTTATTTTCCCTTTTGCAGGTTTTGAATTGCTGCAGTGCCCTCTTAAGGCTTATCTTGCACATCTCACCAGAGTCTTAATATACATATGCCGGTGCTATTTTGAATTAATCAGATAGACTGCTGATAAGTTATAGCAAATTAAGTTAGAACCACCATTGCCACAATGGTTAATTGACAGATGGAGACGCTAATGAGCACAAATGTCAACTTTTTTTTAATAATTATTTACCAAAAGACTCCACAGAGTAATTCTAAACAAATTTTCAAAAGTTAGGGTTAAAATCCAGAGACTAGTTCGAATGTGTGGTTAACAAACAGTTAAAAATCATTTTCAAATTTTCTTTCAGGGATGAAGTTTCTCAGTGTGACACTACTGATTGTTTCTGCCCTAATGGAAACTAAGGCAGGTATGTGTCCCCTACAGCAGCATGTGTTTGTGTGTGATGGAGAGAAAAGGCAGGACCTATATAAGAATTATAATATATATGGTATATTCCCCATAAACCTTGTTTAAAAATGCTGTAAACTAGAAATCATGCTAAGCTGACACAAGGGTCAACAATGACTTTATTGTGACTTCAGATAATCTTATGTAATATTACATGAATAGAATTTATATGTTCTAACATATAAAATGCTCATATCATAGTATACAGTGGTGTGAAAAAGTGTTTGCCTCTTCATGATTTCTTATTTTTTTGCATGTTTGTCTCTTAAATGTTTCAGATGATCAAACAAATTTAAATATTAGTCAAAGACAGCACGAGTAAACATAAAATGCAGTTTTTAAATGAAGGTTTTTATCAATCAATATTTATTTATATAGCGCTTTTTACAACCAACGTTGACTCAAAGCAGCTTCACAAAAAATCAATTTGTTATAAAAAAGAAAAGAACCACAAGGGTAATGTACAGACATGGTTGGTGTAGCTCAGCGGATAACACCAATAAGAGTCCTTGGGCAAGACTCCTAACACCACATTGGCCTACCTGTAATATGATTACCCTTGTAAGTCGCTCTGGATAAGGGCGTCAGCTAAATGCCATAAATGTAAACATGGGGGGCGGGGGCAACAGTGGTGAGGAAAAACTCCCTTGGGCAAGGAAGAAACCTTGAGAGGAACCAGGCTCAAGGGCGGAACCCAACCTCCTCAGGTCAACCCGGATGAGACGAGAGAGACAGACAGAATTAACGTAGAAGAACATCTAATAGATCCAGTCTGATTAGATCCAGTCTGATTAGATCCAGTCTGATTAGTCTAGGAGGCAGTAACTGCGAGTTGGAGTCGACCATAATAAGCATGGCCAGACGCTGGTCAGTGTAAGGTTGTGGTCATGCCGGGTGATGAAACAGGACAGGAGACACACAGTGGCGCTGATGCTCAGGTGCCTCTAGCGACTCTGGGGGTCCTGATGTGATCACGTCAGTCCAGTGCAGAAGAGGAAAGAAAGAAGGATAGAGATAGAGAAAGTAAGAGAGAAAGAGACTGACACTGATTAGGAGGATTAAGGATTAAGAGGTAGATATTGTAACTTGCAGGATTGAGTGTGTGTAGTCCTGTAGAGGATTCCTCTGTGCTGGTAGCCCCTCAGTGTGATCCGTCAGGAATGATCCGCTCATAGAGGAGACAGACAAGAGGGAGAAGTTTTGGTATTAGTAAATTATTGGGTAATTGGTAAATTGGTTTGGTAAGAAATGTAAATTAAAGCGGTGAACAGATGTTATCAGCTAAATGCTGCAAACAAGTAAGTTTTGAGTCTAGTTTTAAATGTAGAGAGTGGGTCTGATTCCCGAACGGATAAAGGGAGAGAGAGAGAGAGAGAGAGAGAGAGAGAGAGGGAGAGAGGGAGAGAGAGAGAGAGAGAGAGAGAGAGGAGATGCTCCCTATGTTTTCCGGAGAGAGAGGAGAGAGAGAGAGAGAGAGGGAGAGATAGAGAGAGAGAAGTTTTAAAATGTAGAAGAGTGTGTCTGAATTTCCCGAACGGATTTAAAGGGAGAAGGTTCGCAATGTTTTTCGGGCTAACGCAAAGAAAAAAAGGCCGCCACCTGCTGTGGTTCTTCTGAACCCTAGGTACTGTCAGCAGGCCCGGTACTGTGGTAGTGGCGGAGGGCACGTTTTGGGTTTTGTTATGGAGTGAAGTAAGTTCACTGAGATACTGGGGGACCGGGTCGGTTCACTGATTTGTAAAATTTTATTGTAAGGAGTAGAATCTTGTTACTCCACACGCGAATTTAAACCGTACTAGCCAGTGGTAGTGACAGGCAGTATCCGTGGGGACCTGTGATCGTATTTGTTTGTTCTAAAGAGTGGGGTTTCTAGGCAGCTGCACGTTCTGGACCGTCTGGGGCTTATGTAGAAGCCTTGTTTGTGCATCCGGCTAAAAGGAGTGTGTGCAATAAATCCAGCCTAGAAGTTATGAAGGCATGGACCCCAAGCTTTTTTTCCCCCTTTTGTATTCTTTTCCCTTTCCGCGTCTTTTTAAAGGTGATAGGATATTGTAGCAATTAGCAATATTCCCTAGATGAGAAGGAATGCCGTCCTAACTATGTTACTGATGATGTACATCAAATAACATACTGGTGTCGATAGATAACACCTAGATTTTCTCAATAAAAAGTTGAGCTAGGAGTAATAGTGGTGGCCCTCTATATTCATGACAAATTGGGAGAGTTATAGTTTCTCTCTGCAATTAGGCCAGGTACAAGGTAGCAGGACCGCAGTCTTGCTTGGATTAAGCTGAGAGGAAATTCTTGGCCATCCCAGTTTCTGATTAGTAATGAAATCTTCAAGTTTATTTAGGTTTTAGGAAGAGCCTCGTTTGGTTGGCCTATATATTGGATTGTTTGTGATTGTCTTCAGCGTAACCAGTGAAAGCTGACGTCGAAACTTCTTCTACGGATAATGTTACCCAAGAGGCTGCATGTAAAGGGAAAAAAGAAGTGGCCCGAGCACTGACCCTTGAGGGACACCATATCTTACTAGAGTATGACTAGAGTGCCTATTGTTGAGACTAATAAACTGATAGCGGTCAGTGAGATTTTATTATTAAGGGAGAAAATAAATCCAAACCTACATGGCCCTGTGTGAAAAAGTGTTTGCCCCCCAGTTAAAACATAACTGTGGTTTATCACACCTGAGTTCAATTTCTCTAGCCACACCCAGGCCAGATCACTGCCACACCTGTTCTCAAAAGACCCCGCAACAACATCCAAAGAACTGCAGGCCTCACTTGCCTCAGTTAAGGTCAGTGTTCATGACTCCATATTAAGAAAAAGACTGGGCAAAAATGGCCTGCATGGCAGAGTGCAAACACTTGATTGCTGCTAAGGGTGAAACTTTTCACAAACACTTTTTCACACAGGGCCATGCAGGTTTGGATTTTTTTTCCCTTAATAATAAAAACCTTTATTTAAAAACTGCATTTTGTGTTGTCTTTGACTAATATTTAAATTTGTTTGATGATCTGAAACCTTTAAGAGACGAACATGCAAAAAAGAAATCATGATGCAGGCAAACACTTTTTCACACCACTGTATATCATAACATACAATAGGCAGATACCTACTACACTGGATGCAGGTTGGAAGTAGAATGGAGAAAAAATGGTTAACATTTATTGATTGTTTTTCATTACAGAACAGTTTAAAGTAGTTGGTCCAGAAGCTCCACTAGTTGCTGAAGCTGGTGAAGATCTGGTTCTGCCCTGTTCCATCCAACCCCAAGTCAGTGCGGAGGAGATGACAGTAGAGTGGATTAGACTGGAACTGGATCAGTTGAACACTCTAGTGCATCTGTATGAAGATTTCAGAGAAAACAATGAGAATCAGATGAAGTCCTACAGAGGGAGGACATGTCTGTTTAAAGAAGAGCTGAAGAAAGGAAACACCTCTCTGAAACTCTCAGCAGTCCAGCCTTCTGATGAGGGAGTTTACAAATGTTTTATTCAGTTGTTTCCGTGGGATGATGATGCAGTTATTTATGTTGAAGTCAAAGGTAAGCACCATCCTTATATATGTTTATTACCATTGCTTATTAATTATTTTTTGGCAAAACATGCATTTCTTAATGTTCATTGTTCTTATCACTACAAAAAGCAACAGACTACCTATGACCAGTGCCCAGTGTTGGTGTAAGATTTGGGCAATTTGTTCAAAATGTTGGTCTTAAAAAATAACATGTCTCTCAGTTCTCTTAGTTACACAATATTATTATTATAACAAGCTGTTCTGCATATGTGTGTGAATGTGTTGTATTAATAGAAGTAGTTTGAATGGCTTCAAGGTCAGGACTGCAAAACAAAACAGTTACTAATAAAGTCTGTTTAATGTATATAAGTATATATGTTATGTAAGAGTTTATCTGCTACAGATTCCATTAGAGATTCAGGCCAGTCCCCTTCAGTTTAAACTAAGATCATACCACATAACCTGGTTCAGACAACTGAGGTCTGATGGAGCTGTGAGTGTTTTGAGAAACAGTGAGGGCTTTTTCAGTTTTATGTTAGTTTAATAGTGGTTTAATGGTTTAAATAGTGACTTACAATGTTATTTTGGAAATGCACAGGAGTTTAACAGGCGTTTACTGGCTAACAGTCTAGTCCAGTCATTTTCAGAATTACGTTTTAAATGGAAAAAACTGTAAAGGGAACACTTTGAAAACACATCAGATCTCAATGGGAAAAAATCATGCAGAATATCTTTCCTCATATAGGCTGGGTAATGTGTTAGGAACGAAAGGATGCCACATCGTTTGATGGAAATGTAAATGATCACCCTACAGAGGGTTGAATTCAAAGACACCCCGAAAATCAAAGTGAGTAAATGCTGCAGCAGGTTCGTCCATTTAACCCAAACTCCACTGCAGCAACTCAGAATGGTACTCAGTAGTTTGTATGGCCTCCACCCGCTCCTAATGAGACGATGGATGGTGTCCTGGGGGATCTCCTCCCAGATCTGGACCAGGGCATCACTGAGCTCCTGGACAGTCTGAAGTGCAACCTGGTGGCGTCGGATGGACCAGAACATAATGTCCCAGAGGTGTTCTATTGGATTTAGGTCAGGCGAGCCGGTGGGCCAGTCAATGGTATCAATTCCTTCATTCTCCAAGAACTACCTGCATACTCGTGCCACATGAGGCCGGGCATTGTTGTGCACCAGGAGGAACCTAGGACCCACTGCACCAGCGTAGGGTCTGACAACGGGTCCAAGAATTTCATTCTGATGCCTAATAGCAGTCAGGGTGCCGTGGTCTAGCCTGTCCTTCCAGGGATATGCCTCCCCAGACCATCACTGATCCGCCACCAAACCAGTCATGCTGAGTGATGTTGCAGGCGGCATATCGTCTCCACGGTGTGGTTGGTGTAGCTCAGCAGATAACACCACTACCCGCCAACTAGCCACCACCACACGTGGGAGACTGGGGTTCGAATCCCGGTCTGGGTGATACTGTGCTACACCAATAAGAGTCCTTGGGCAAGACTCCTAACACTACACTGGCCCACCTGTAATGTGATTAACCTTGTAAGTTGCTCTGGATAAGAGCGTCAGCTAAATGCCAGAAATGTCACGTCTGTCACATGTGCTCAGGTAAAACCTGCTCTCATCTGTGAAAAGCACAAGGTGCCTGTGGTGGATCTGACAATTCTGGTGTTCTGTGGCAAATGCCAGTCGAGCTCTACGGTGCTGGCCAGTGAGCACAGGGCCCACTACAGGACGTCGGGTGCTCAGGTTGCCCTCATGGGGCCTGTTTTTGATTGTTTGGTCAGACACACACAGGAGTTAAGGACCTTCTACAGCCTTGTCCAGCTCTCCTAGAGTAACTGCCTGTCTCCTGGAATCTCCACCGTACTCTTAAGACTGTGCTGGGAGACACAGCAAACCTTGTGGCAATGGTACATATTGATGTGCCATCCTTCAGTAGTTGGACTACCTGTGCAACCTCTGTAGGGTCCAGGTACCGCACCATGGTACTAGTAGTGACGCTGACCCAAGTCAACTGCAGAACTAATGAAGGATCAGTGGGAAAAGATGAGGGGGGACAAAATGTCAATCACCTCATCCTTTTAACCCATTCCTGTTTTGGGGGGTGTCTCATTGTTGCTCCTCTACTGCACCTGTTGTTAATTTCATTAACACCAAAGCAGCTGAAAAACTGTGTTTTATTTTTTTGAGCAGTGTATATAATGCTGTGTGTTCAATAGTACTGAGAGATTATAATTATTATTATTATTTTTATTATTGTTATCATTATTATTATTGTTATTATTAATAATAATAATAATAATAATAATAGTATTTAAACAACAAATTAGATTTAAATTGATTTATGCAGTGACACATAAAGTACAAAGCCTAAGAACATGCTTCTGCCAAAAATTTCAGAATCTGTATGATGATATTGATTGTAATACAAAACACGACACTTTTTGGGTATAATACATACTGCACATTTGACTGAGATGAATCAGTGTTTGATGTTCAGCTGAGCACACCGTTTGGAGGAAGAAGTCAACAAACACATTCTTTGAACTTATCATTAAGCTTGGCTCTTCTCATGTCTTGTTTTCTCATAGCTCGTTATTCACTAAGATTTATTTTTGGTAAACTCACCCCTGATTGTTCAGACGAATCTTCATATTATAAAAATGAAATTCTTCATGTTTCCCAAAGGCATCTATATGGCCATATGCAGGTTTGGGTGCTCTTGGTCAAGTGACACATTTGCTTGATATTTTGATATAAGTACACATCCTCTACAGAGAACACATTTCTGAACTGAGTACACAATTTCTTATTCAGCAAATTAATACAGATTATGCACTAAAATTTGTTGAGTCTACTGTAAAGGATGTGTATTTCAATATATTTCACTGACAAATGAATAAAACTTGCATATTTCTGTAGCTGAATTCCTGAGCACCTCTGCTGAAACACCTCACTCTTTGAAACTCATTAACAAGAGCAGCATTAGCTTACAGAAACAGTATTTGGGTACAGTCTTATGTTTACTGTGATAAAAAAACTGATGCAGAAAGGATGATGCACAAAAGACCCGTTTCCTAATGATTGAGTTCAGATAAAATCAGTGAAAAATCAGTGTCTGACCTGTAAATGTCTATCTGGTTTGTATTTCAGGAAAAGGTTTTCATGCCTGGAAGATTGCCATCATCTGCATTTCAGTTTTTGCTATTGTATTAATAGCATTTACCGCTTGGATCTTAAAAGGTACATTTTTCATTCTTAACTTTTTATGAATCGCTTCTAAATGTAATTTAAATTTAAAAGAACATTGCAAATACAGTAATGCTCTTTCCATATCTGCATTAATATGTGAATGTAAGGGAAAATTTGGTGTAACTAACTAAATTGATGTTTTTGCTATCTTAAAGACAGGCTTACATTTAACAGTTCTGATAAGAGGTCAGGGAAAATTGTAATATACCATATACACTGTTGATGTACACCAGTCAAAATTTTAGGCACTGCTACTCATAGATCTCTTGCTTTGCTTTATAATAGAAGCAAAATGGCAGCTTTACAGGAGATAAAACAACTTTCTTTCCTTGTAATTTTCCTTGAAGCTGATATAACAAGACTTTTTTAAACATTTTGGATCAATTCTATTAGTCTGTCCATCGTGACTATTCACAAACTTGAAAGGATAACTAGAGCTTTTAAATTGTACAAAAGCACCTAAATGAGTAAGGATTCATATATGTATATATTTAAATTCTTTGTTTTGACACATATACTGAGCATTACCTTTCTTCACTTGAGCGCTGGCTTGGGATTGCTAGGTCGAGCTCTTATGCTTTTTTTTTATATGCCTTTGTATTCTTCTTTCTATGTATTAACATCGGCCCTTGTTCGAGCAGCATCTGAGCTCATTAGACTCTAACCTTCTTGTACTAGTTATAAACATTGTCCGACAGACACTAAGCATGACTGCAAATCACTCTGCATAAAAGCAGGTTGCTAATATGGCACAAATACAATATTATGATATATAAACAGTAGATGTGGTATATCAGGACAATTTCCTCAGACAGCTCACCAATTGGAACAGTTAAGCATAAGCTTGTAGAGTTTTAAAGATAATGAAAAACATCCATTTATGTTAAGTGTAATGTAGTGCCTAAACTTTTGACTGATATATTATACCTATGACTACAATTCAAAGGTATCGGAGTCACAGAAGATAACATTTATGAGTGTTCTGTGAATTTATCAAAGAAGTGGCACACTTATACTGTTCACTTCAGGATTCAAGAAGGTAGCATTCACTGTGATGCCTTCTAATGTTCCCCTGTAATTCCAGATAAATCCTCTAAAAAGGATCTCTCTCCTGCACAATGCTCCACCATAACCTTCATGCGTCTCCATTCAGAGAAGGTGAGGAAAGAGCTGGATCTAAAGAAATTCAACACATCAGAAGAGGGTTACAAGAGACTCATCCCAGCCATCACAAACAGCCGAAAGGCTCAGTGAGTATTTAACCTATAGATTATTAAATATTGCTTTGATAGGCTCCAGCACCCCTGTGACCCAGGAAGATAGGTGGTTTAGATAATAGATGGATAGAGTACTAAACATATGGATAATCATACTAAAAACTCTAAAGAGGTATAAGAAGAGTGTATATCCTTTACCTAACTCTTTTAGAAATTTGAACAAAAGCTGTGCAGTCCTAGCCACAAACAATCCCCGTCTCTAAGTCTATTGTGCAGTCAGCCTATGAAGTTGGAACTTGAAGAAAAAAACAAACAAACAGAAACTGACGGTATTAAACTGTTACTTTTATTCCAATGGATGCTTCATCTGACCAGTAATCCACAGAAGGCTTTACTTTCAATATCTTATTATTCAAATCCGTATCTAAACTTTTCATATGCCTCATGTGTCATAAGCATATACTACCTGTATTATTTACATGGAGATTTAAGTATCAATACACTTCATCAGTAATGTTAAAATATCAGGTCAAAAAGAGTTCAAAACTGAGCTATCATTTTGCGAAAACAAATTAATTGAATTAAACATACATTTTTATAATAACTAAATGTCATCACATAATTTTGGCATGTATACTTGGGAAGGAAAATAAAGGTTACAAGGAACATTAAATGATGATAAATTTAGACAGATATGATCAATATTTATTGAGCTACACATACAGAAGTCTGTCTCTCAGTATAGCGTCGGGCTTTTTGGTAAGCGTTTTGGTAACCCAATATGCCAGACATCTTGGTATGAAGCTGTTGAGGTTCCTAATGGTGTGATAATCCATCCTCAATAATCCTGAACATTCTCACACAGTTCCTGCAGACTTCATTCGCATGTGTCACAATGTGTAAAACCTGTGCGTATCCCTGTTAGATTCTGTGATTCCTTCTGAGTGCAACTATTTGTGCAACTATTGTTTTGACAATGATTGTATAAATACAGTACAGTTTATTAGTTAAAACATATGTTGCATATGTTGTATTTGTGCATTGTACTTCAACAGATTAGTTTCAGGCAATTTTATCCAGTTACAGGTGTTCTGTTTCTGATGTGATCAGTTTTTCTCTTTTTATATTGGCTGCACAGGAAAAAAGCACTAGATTGTGTATTTGTAATTTTTTAGGGGAGGTTTTAGTCCTGGAATCCACCCAGTGGACTACAGAAATTAAAGAAAAGTTCTAACTATTTTCCTCACTCTCTTTTTTTAGAATTGCTGGCTGTAATCTTTCTGAACAGTCCATCATATATTTGAATGCAGCTCTACAATCAGAAAACTCCTCCCTGAGAGAACTCGACCTCAGTTACAATGACCTGCAAGATTCAAGAATGGAGAAGCTCTCAGATGGATTGATGTGTTCGCACAGTAAGCTGGAAATACTCAGGCTAGTATTAATATTTACTTGCCAGAATTTTAAAAAAAATATTCTGACATCATTGCAATAAAATTGTAAGTACATTCAATATAACTGCTTTGAGCATATTTTAATATCTGTTTGTATTACTCTCCCTTTGCAGACTTGTGTCCTGTAAACTCTCTTATCAATCCTGTGATACACTGAAGTCTGTTTTAGAAAAAGAAAACTCCTCTCTGAAAGAACTAGACCTCAGTAAAAATGACTTGAAGGATTCATTCATGAAGCAGCTGTCTACTGGACTGAAGAGTTCAAACTGTAAACTGGAGACACTGAGGTAAACATTCTATGAATAAATCTCTCTATGACAGAGATTACCTTTGTGTTGATTATGCTGTCTCATGCTGGCTCAGCCCCTTTGACTTAATTAGGGATATATCCTGATTAATCAAGTTAAATAAGTTGTGTGAATTGGAACTATCCAATTCTTAAGTCTGCTGTAAATGGTAATATCTAGATAAAAACGTGTCCAAAGATCCCAAAACAAATTGCCTTCAAAAAAATTCTAACCTTTTTCACAGTCGCTTCCGTGTTTTTTCAGGAACCATTGTAGATTAAAAAAGCATCTAAATTCTTGCCGCTCCAATCTGTTGTTAATACGTCTGGGTCTAAGACTGGGCTGGCTGAGGTTCTGTTTTTTTTTTAATTGAAAAAAAATACTTGGTTATCATTCTAGTGCCACTAGATAATGTTAGCAGCCATTGACAAAAGCCAAATCGCCCCTTTGTAGATTACTTTGATCTACACATGTTATAGAGTGTTCCTTGCTACAAGAAGATGGCTAGCCCTAGCTAGCTATCTCTGCCCTAGCTAACCTTAGCTAGATAGCTAGCTATATTTGTCAACTATTGTCCAAATGACAGTCTGAGAACGGAAACATGAAGATTTAGATTCCTAGCAAGGAACATGTTATAAAACCCATAGCATATATCAAGGGTATCCATAAATTACAAGTTTTAGGTAGTTGTGCTGACTGGCTAACATTAGGACACAATGGCACCTAACTATGTTTCTCTTTATTGGATGTAACTCACCAAGTCAACTGCACCCATATCCTTTTCTTTACTTGTGACAAGAAAAAAGTGCTAGAATGATAGTAAGTAGTGTTTTGGACTCTAATCTATTAAAACAACAAGAACCTCACCCAGTACAGTACAGGCTAGGACCTGGGCATGAATATTGATACCTCAAAAGAATTGTGTGTGACCTTCAGTGTTTTACTGTAAAACAGCACATTGAAGCAAAATCTGAGATCATCAAATTATTCATAAGCTCACAAAGAGAGGAAAAAAGGCTGCATTTGGACATTTTCTATGTAGACAACAATTTATAAATAAAATACTGATTACATTCATTCTATGGCATTTTAAAACATTTACAACAAAAAACATTAAAACCTCTGCTCAGAAAATCACTGAGCTTTCCAGCATATCTATTTAAGTGATTTTTCAACTTAAGCAGCCAACTTTAAATATGACCTAGAAAAAATTACAGCTCACAGAAAGGCACAGAAGTGAACTACACACAGTCGCTAAATAGATTATTCAGCCGCACATTGCACATGCATTTAATCACAAAGAAACAGACAAAACAATTTGTATGGTTTTACAGTAAACCCTAACATACCACTCTGTATGATGTGATTAAATAAGATTCTGTACTGTGTTATGTTTCTCATTCACAGATTAGTTGCCTGTAATCTCACAGAGAAGTCCTGTGAATTTCTCACACCAGTTTTACAAACACAGAACTCTCCACTGAGAGAACTAGACCTCACTCACAACGGCCTGCAGGACTCAGGTGTGAAGCTGCTCACTGATGGACTGAAGAGTTCACACTGTAAACTAGAGATACTCAGGTAAACAGTGTGCAATTTACTCTTGAACTAAAACAATACAAAGTACTTTAGGGTGATGAAGACAGGTATGTATTTTTCAGCAAGTATAAAAACATGAATTGCTACAAAGTGAAATGCATTTTATAAAGAGTATTGTACAAATTAGGAACCATTACTCTACATTTCAAATGTCCATTTAGTACTAGCTATTCATTTTATATATCAGAAGAAAAAAAAACATATCTGTAACAGAAAAAAAACACAGAAGAATCTCCAGAAACATTAAAGATAAATAAAATCTGTAGTTGTAAGATATCATAAATGTTGTTAATAAAGAACCAAGTTTAATACATCACACAATTTCATGCAATGTTCTGGAAAAAGAATATAGAAATATAATTATACTATGCACAATACTAGAATCAAGGCATGCTTATTGAAAAATATTGCTCTATTGCTTTTGTGGTTACTTGTTTAAGTATAAAATTAAAAACATTATTAGAGCAAGAGTAAATAAGTTTACTGGAAACAATACTACTAGTATTACTACTAATAAAGTTGTTTGAAAATATGACTTGGCTGTTTCATTTGATATACTACGTCAATAAATTGTCTAAATAAAGGTCAGCTAAATTCTGACATAATTGCAACAGGACAAACGTAGATTAAATGCTTTGCTTCCTAAATAAATAGGCATAGTAGAACAATAAGGATAGTGATGCTTATTATTCTCCATCTTCTTATACTGCAATAAACTTTTTAAAAAGAAGAAGCCCAGATAGCCCCATCTGCTCAGTAAACCTCCTACACAAGGCATCCAGGGGACATCCGAATCAGGCCAGAACCACCTCAACTGTCTTGATTCAGTGTGAAAGAGTAGTGGCTCTATCTTTATTTGTTAATGCGCTTATAAAATAAAAATGCAGCTGAAAATAGTTTAAGGCATTTTAGCCCTGGCCCTGAATTTGAGTTTACTGCAATAATATGGCTGTTAACCAAGTTAACCATGGTTGGTGTTTTTTCCATGGTGGTTAAGTGTCACAGAATCTAATCTCCACCCTAAATCATCACTGGTCAATTGTGCTAATAATGCAAGAACAATTGGCAACACAAAATGCTGACCCATCACTAAAGCTGTAGTTCTATAGTTGTGTAGTTGTAGTGTAGTGTTGCATCAACTACTGAAAAGTGCAGTAACTGTGGTGACAAACACATTTTTATCCAAAAATGCTTGAAGATAAGCAAACTTAAAAATGTCAAAAAACATTTTTTGGTAAATTTCCTTTGGGATCAGTGTAGTATATCAATACTAGTGTATCAATAAAGTATCTATCTATCTATCTATCTATCTATCTATCTATCTATCTATCTATCTATCTATCTATCTATCTATCTATATATGTGCATGCATTTACCATCTGCAGTTTTCTTGCCACTTGAAGAACTTGGAGGCTTATTATATCTCCAAACCTATAACAATAACAAAATTTAAGGAATTTTAATATAAATATAAGAAATTTTTGACATTCTCATCAGTTAGTAGTGTTGTGATATGATAGGAAATAAATTGTGGTATAAAAATAAGTGGCATAACTTAACTGGTTTCTTAGTTTATTCCAAACTTTAAACATCTGGTTAAATGTATTTTTCTCTCCCTTTCCAGATTAGTTCTTTGCAATTTGGGAGAAACATCTTGTGAAATTCTGGGATCAGCTTTAAAATTGGAAAACACCTCTCTGAGAGAACTGGACCTCAGTATGAATGACCTGCAGGATTCAGGCATAGAGAAGCTCTCTGATGGACTGAAGAGTTCACACTGTAAACTGGAGAAACTCAGGTAAACCTTCATTCCTGAAAGGAAAATGTTCAGCTGTTAAATTCTGTGCGTGTTTTATATACATTTATCTATCAAAGCATGAGGAGCATTCTAGTAAACTGGGAGTGTTTTGTCCCAGACTGGTAATACTTCATGTTAGAGAACAAGACTGAGCAAGCCTAGTTGTGTCAGACTACCACACTGCTCACTCTCTCATTTGCAACTTATATATAGATAATTAACTACTTCAATGACCATTAGAACATGGAATGCATTAACTACATTAAAACAACAACAACGGCCTAACAACAAAAATGCCTATATACACCCATATACTGCAAAAATAGTTCTTATCCTGTATGAGGTAATAAACAATGTTGTATCCAAACATAAGTCACATGATTTTAAATACAGCAAAGAAAAGCAATATGAATGAAACATGTAGTATATTCATATTAATTTATGATACACTAGGAGTAATTACTTAAGAATTAAACAGATCTGTTACATGATGAGCCTTATTTATATACAGATTAAAAACCCTGTCCATACTAATACCTCTCTCATATATAACAAAACAGATCCTTGTGTTTTTTTTTTATTTATTTATTTTTATTATTGGGCACCATAAATAATCAATAAAACTTCAGTTTAATCAGTGCCAACCTGTTTTACCTGGGGTGTAGTGGTAAGGCGTTGAAGGCATGAGGTTCTGGGTTCAAATCAGGCCAGGGGTGATTTGGCCTCAATTGGGCACTAAACGCCCATATTTGGGGTGAGCCTTGACTGTTCTCATGTAAAAGGGCTGGGCCTTTTCTAGATGCATCTTTTATATGCAAGCATGATCACAACTCCTGTTACTGTAGCATGTTTTTTAGAACGTTTTGCAGCATCAATATCAGAATGGGCACATATTTTTAACAAACACTGAAAATGATTAAATATTTGATCTAAAAATACAGGTCAAAGAGAATTTACAAATCACTGCTACATTTGGCTTTTATATACATTTGCCCTCATACCACCCACTATTGATTTACATATTTGATTGTTTAATAACATGCTGTGACCATTCAAAATATGTTTCATAGATCAAATAAGAGAAAATAAGTAGTTTAGTGTCTAGTCTAGTCTAGTGGTGATAGGGCTGTTCCAGTGATGACCTCGGCTGTCCTGACCACCCGCTGCAGACATTTGCGATTCTGGGCGGAGCAGTTTCCAAACCAGACTATGATGGAGCTGGTGAAAATGCTCTCAGTGATGCTCCTGTAGAAGTTCCTCAGAATTCCGGCTGGCATGCCAGTTTTCTTGAGTCTTCGCAGGAAGTGCAGCGGTTGTTGTGCCTTTTTGACCAGGTGTGTTGTATTGTGTGACCATGTGAGATCTTCAGATTTGAAGGTGCTCACTCTCTCTACTGCCCTCTGATGAATAAGCAGTGGTGTGTGCTGCTCTGCTGATCTCCTATAGTCTACAATCATCTCCTTTGTCTTGTCAACATTTAAGGAGAGATTGTTGACCTGACACCATGCCACCAGATTTGCCACCTCTATCCTAGTTATCAGTGATCAGTCCCATGACGGTGGTATCATCAGCAGATCTGATGATGGTGGTGTCACTGTGAGAGGCAACTCAGTCATGGGTGAACAGCGTATACAACATAGGACCTAAAACACAGTCCTGGTGTGTCCCTGTGTTTATGATCTGTGTGCTGGAGGTGTGGTTTCCAATCCTGACAGACTGTGGTCTGCCCATCAGGAAACCCAACACCCAGTTACACAGGGAGGGTGTCGGTCCAGGAGTGTAGAGCTTATCAGTCAGCTTGGCTGGGATTATGGGGTTGAATGCTGAGCTGTAGTCAATGAACAGCATTCGTACATAGCCGCCTTTGTTCTCCATGTGTTCTAGAGCGGTATGGATGGCAGAGCAGATGGCATCTTCTGTGGATCTGTTTGGTCGACATGCAAACTGGAGTGGGTCCAGATTATCCAGTACGGTGTTCTGTATGTGGGCCAGGATGAGTCTTTCAAAGCACTTACAGCTGAAGTCAGTGTGACCGGCCTGTAGTCGTTAAGACAAGCCCTGTGCTTTTCTTTCAGAGCGGCACGATGGTGGTCACCTTAAAGCAGGTGGGCATTAGCGCATGTGCTAAAGCCAGGTTGAAGCTGTCCGCAAAAACATCATCCAGTTCTACAGCACATAATCTGAGCATGTAACCAGGTATGTTGTTGGGGCCGGCTGCCTTTCGTGGGTTAACTCTGCTCAGAATCTTCCTCACATCTGCAGATGAAACTGCAAGAACTGGTTCCTGAGAATCCTCACTCACCGGAACCCTCTTAGGTGGTTCTGTGTTAGGGGCTACAAAGAGAGTATAGAAGTCATTCAGCTCATCTGGCAGGGCAGCGTGGCAGTTGATTTCCCCACTGTGCTTGTTCTGATAATCAGTGAGCTGTTTCAGTCCCTGCACATGCGCCTGGTGTCAGTGGTGCTGTAGTGGTGTTCCAGGTTTAGACTGTGGTGTCTCTTGGCCTCTTTGATGGATCTGCGCAGGTCATACCTGGTCTTTCAGTCCAGGCACTGCCCTGTAAGCATCCCTTACGCAGTACACATGATCCAGAGTTTTGTTTTCCCTTGTGGGAAATTTCCCAATCAGGTAAAATTTTGGGTAGACCAGTTCTTAGACTGCAGTGACTGAAATCCCCTGGGGGCGGGGCACTGCCCTGTAAGCACCCCTTATGCAGTACACATGATCCAGAGTTTTGTTTTCCCTTGTGGGAAATTTCCCAATCAGGTGAAATTTGGGTAGACCAGTTCTTAGACTGCGGTGACTGAAATCCCCTGTCACAATGAACACAACTTCGGGGTGCTTAGTCTCCTGCGCGCTCATTCAGCAGGCGCTCATTCAGCAGAGTGCTGCGGAGGAGCTGGCTTGTGGTGGAATATAGGTGGCCAGGATGAACACAGAGGAGAACTCCTGTGGTAAACAGAAAGGTCTGCACTTCACTACCAGCATTTCCACGTCAGATGAGCAGTGTGTGTGTACATCCTGAGTGTTAATGTAAACACTAACACCGCCTCCTTTGTTCTTCCCCGACGTGGCCGTGCGGTTAAATTCAGTGCTTGTCTTTCATGCCTTTTGAGGGATTGTGGGTCAAGCTGAGCTGTCCTTGAAACTTAACGAGCTCGAGGTGCAGATCAACTCTTAACCATTGGCATTAGGCAAGGAGGGGCTGATCTATTTTTGGCTTTGTAGGCAAGCATCAGAATTTTACATCTGATGGGGGCAGGTACAGGAAGCCACTGAAGGGAACGCAGCAGTGGAATGACATTAGCGAAGTTTGAAGATAGGCCGGATCAGTTGCAAGTTTTCCGTAATATATAATTAATTATAGTACTCATATATGATATCATTAATGTAATTTCATAAGAACATTATTTATAACTGATTGATATTTTGCTGCTGTTTTTTAATATATGCAAGCATACATTACATTTTCAAAATGTTTTTAATATTTCACATTATTTATACTCCTAAGCTGCTCCTGTTGCATCAATTTCAGAATAATCATATATTTCCAACAAACAATGGAACTGATTAAACATCTTATCTTTGTTTTTGTTTAAATACTGGTCAGGGAGGATTTACAAATCACTGCTAGCTGTTCCCATTTGTTCTTATGTACTGTCCAAACAGTTTGGAATTAAGCTTTTATATTCATTTGCCATACCAACCAATAATGTTAATGTATGTATTTATTTGGTAAATGCCATGACATGACCATTTTAAAGATTTTTATAGATGCATCAAAATAATAATTACTTTATTTTGATAGGTAACTCTACTCTACTGTCCTGCCACCAGGGGTGGAAAGTTTCCTAATGCGATTGCACCTTTGACTGAGTATTCTAATGTTAACTAGATAATATCATTTTATCAGCATTGCGTAGTAGTTAACGTTGCTGTGAGTGACCTGTCAGTCATCACAATTCCATTATACTATTAATGAAATTATTACATTTAGAGAGCCTTTAATAAAGATGCACAGAATGCTGTAAAATACACCCTGTACTACACCTGTTACTCTACTGTATCTGAAATGTGTGCATGCTAATGCATTTGGCCAAACCAGCACTTACTCTTAGGCTTTGTATATAATTTAGTTATTACATATGATTCAGTAACTGACTATTATTAATTAAATAGTAATTCAGTAATTAAATAATTTTTTATACATGTTTGATAATACATTTGATTTGATCAATGATATATTTCATAAACACTGATATGTCTACAAAGAGCAATGGTACATGTTGAATAAATGCTGATACACTGCATATACAGCGAACATTCTGAAAGGCATTGTTAATATACTGAATGATCATTAGTAAATATGTAACCAATATTGATAAACAATGTACATTTTAAGTGGTCTTTTATGTTTCTTGAACCTACAGGTATATTGTTTCTAGCTACTGCATGGAATCATTTTAAAGTGTTGGTACATTTCTTTATTTCTAAAAGTATGTTTTTGTTTTTTTTTCACTTTGGAGACAATAACATATAAATATTAATAAATATAAAAAAAATAATAAAAGATAAAACAAAAGCTTATTGTATCTGCTCATATAGCTATAACAAGATTAACTACTGTAAATGTAATACATCAAGAAAAAGTTAGAGACAAAATGGTGGATATTTTATATTCAGATAAAAATAAAAGACTCTTCTGAAATAGAGTCCCGAGTCAGAATGACTCATCATTTAAAAATTCACTTTTTTTCACAATGTTTTGTAGATATCAAGAAGATACTGATATATTACTTTAAAATGTACTAAATACCTGTACACACAGTGTAGTTTATTATATTAAAGTAAAGCGTTCAGGAAATGGACGGTCATGTGCTCCTCCTGTCTTTGCCCTCTAGGTCCCTGTTTGTAGCCCCGCCCCTTCCCAGCTGTTTCTTGTTAGTCGGAGTTCATTTATACTCCCTGTGGTCCCCTGTGTGTTTGCTTGGTGTTTTGTTTTCGTGTTGGATGTTTTGTTTTTTTGGCTCTTCGTTTGGTAAATCTGTTTGCTTCTATCTTTGGTTTTGCTTTGTTATTTTGTAGTTCATTAAAGTACTTGCACTTACATCCAGCCTCCTTGTCTTCTCCCCTACGTGACAAGAATCATATTACCTGACTCGGAGTGTTACATGCTGTCTGTAGATGAAGCTGTTAGCTCCACTAATTTAACAGGATTCTGTTACGTTCTGTCTAATATCTGTCAGAGTGTTTTCAGTTTCTACACTGAGATGACCCGAACTGCGGCTATATTCTGTATAAACTTCATCTTCTCTCTTCTTTAATTATCACTTTGTTTTTCCCTCCTTTCTGCAGATTATCTGGATGTTTAGTAACAGAGGACGGCTGTTCTTTTATGGCTTCAGCTCTGAAATCAAATCCCTCCAAACTGAAGGAACTGGATTTGACGTACAACCACCCAGGAGAGTCCGGAGTGAAACTGCTCTCTGATCCCGACTGTAAACCACTCACACTCAGGTATGGAGAGAGAGAGAGAGAGAGAGAATTTTAAAAAGCAGCTGCAACCATTAAAGGCAATGTCGATATTTGAATTTTCCTGTTCCACCTTAAATAAATGGTGCAGCGCTTCCAGGCATCCTACTTGCCCAGCTTCTTCTGTGGATATAATGACATGCCGCTATAAGTTTTACAGTATAAATTCACCTATAATAATACATGAATTTAGCCACAAATTTGATCTCAGGGGGCCAAGCAATCTCAGCCTGGACAGACCACATGGCTAAGTCAGACCTTATCCATTACTGGTCTTATAGCTCTATCTAGTGGTCAAAAAAGGAACTGTAGAACAAAAGAAAATGTAGGTAAAAGGCTGACAATGAATGCAGTCTTATAGAGGCTATACATTTTGACTCATGGTCTGATTTCCAGTCTAAGCAGGTTTTTAGATATGTATTTCAAGTTTGATCACAATCAGACAATCCGTGATATAATTATAACCACTAATGTCAGAAACCCTACAAAAGGAAGTAATGGACTCAGTACAGCCTGGTCACACTTATTAAATCCCATGATGGAACCATTTTAAGCAAGTCAGCCTTTACTGTTAAATATTTAATTTCAAACTTCTTAGATTGGTTCTAGCTCAATCAAGATAAAGAAAATCAAATTACGAGCTGTGTTTAATAAGAAAGGCTCAGGCAGTTTTCACTCATGTTATTTGGCAGCTTGTCATTCATTTGTATTTGGCTGCATCTAATGGTTCAAAAAAAGGAAGTGTTCAAACAGCATAAAGCAATGCATTTACTGAAAGTTCTGCTCTGTAGTGGCCCACTGAGACCAATTCAAGACAAAATTTGCAGAAATGCGCTGTTTATTGGTCTATTCATATTTTTAGACATTTATTTAAAGTTTGATCACAACTGGCCCCTAGTGTCAGAAAAGTCATGACACACTTACTGATTTATGTACTGCAGGCAGGATTTAAGATAATGTGAATGTTTTAAATATAATTATTTACTTTGAGACTCCACTGAATCATTCTAGACCAGTTTTGAGGCGATATCATAAACTCAGAGATTAATTCGTTAATTGGCTTGATCATACTTTGTATAATTGCAGAAAAACTAAAAAGATTTCTAACAGACTTGTATTGGAAAAGTTGTTAAGTGCACAGCATCAAATGAATGGAATTTTATTGCCATACACCAAAAGTATTTGGGCGTAAACTTATTTTTCTAGTGCCACCTAGAGACCAATTGACATCAAAGTTTATAGGCTACTACAGAACGCCTACATATAGACACCATTTAAGTTTCGTGATGATTGGCCAATAGTAAGCCCAGAAGATATGTACCTGTCCATTACTAATCTGTCTCACAGGCATCTAGAACTAGTTATCAGCTTTTGAAGTATATAATAATTACAATATATAATGGTATATAGCAAATATCTGTATCTACACACCGGCTATAGTAGGCACCATGTGTGGCAGCATTCAGCATCGCTTTATGAGCTCTAGAAAACCATTAAAAGATCCAGCTAAATATATAGGTAGTAATACTGTGGTACCTCTTATCTGTCAGTATTCAGTCCTACGGGAGGTTTATAGGTAGCTACCCTATGCACCCAGCCTCCGAGCTGTATAGAATGGTTAAACTGATGAAAGAATCACAGATTAAAATTCAGTTATTGGGCCACAGTAAGACTGTACACGGTGGTGAAGCCTAACGACTGATCTGAAACTGAGACCCACCCTGTGAAGTACAGCACCACTCAGCACAGTCTGACGATAGAGACCGGCAGGTACAGGACATCCTGGTTTATTTAGCAAAGCTCACGAAATACAACAGAACGAGATGCACTTCCTGACAGAATTCCCAAAATAATAAGAACTGCAAGAAATGTACAAAATTCAACAACAAAGTTCCCACATTTAACAGCCTAAAACAGAGACACTGCCATATCTATTAGGACAGGAGGACAGGAGGACAGGATCTGCACATACTCTCCATTAGGGGAGATAGAAACCAGGAGTCAATTTATTCTGTTATGTTTAAAACACAAACCAAATACAAAATAACTTTCTGCAAAGATTTACTAAAAATCTAACACAAATCTCTCATATTCAGCTTATTGTTTAATTAGTTTTATTATTAGAAATAGTAATAATTAGTAATGAATAGTTATTAATAATTAGTCATTGTATTACTACTGTTATTGTTTTGTATGTCAATTTCATTGGTCAAACTTTAAAGCTGCGTTTCAATTGTTGTCCTTATTAACTTACGTAATTTATATATTAATGATGATTTAGCATGTAATGTAAGACAATAGGTCATGTCCTGTCATAAGTGTGTCAGTAAGGAAGGGCCCGAGAGAGATGTTTCTATGGAGTTCTTAACTTTTATTCATTCATTTCAAAGGTGCATCATATGTACAACACTTCACACATATCACTGACCCTAAACAATGTCAACCCCAAAGACAAAGACCAACTCACCCTCCATCAGAGTGAACAAAGTTTACTATAGCCTTGTTCTAGTTTAAACACTTCGTAGTAGTTTATCACTTTATAAAACCTTAACTCAAAACAGTTTAGATTTTACCAGAGCAGTAAACAGTGATAAAACATCATGACATAGCCTAGCCGGGTTCTTCTTGAATTATAAACTGCTAGCTTTGCTTGACCAACAACAAAATTTAGCAGCTGCAGTTCTATCCCTCCTTACCTGTTATAACCAGGTCAGAAAATAAAAACCTGGGGTAAATACTTAATGTATGCCAGGACTATGAGCCTTCATAACCACTGACCAGATTATTTTTGCGGCTTTGGTAATGGAAATATTAGAGGGATTTTTGACAGAGCTGGGTTTTTTACTGGCAGAGTGAGGAGTTATAGATGTCTGCACTGGGGCCAGTTGGTCTGAGCAGTGGCTTAGTAAGGCTGAGATTAGATGATCTGGGCCTGCTGCTGTGTTTTTGTACAGTTTACACTCACTGTATTTTTTTCAGTTATGATAGACAGACAGACAGACTTTATTAATCCTAGAGGGAAAGTCACATATTGCAGCAGCCCAAGTAAAGAACAATAATAGTAAATGTACATAAATACAGAGAAGGATAAAAAGAAGAACTTAATACCTCGAAAGTATCATTACCATGGAGACTGTATGTACAATAATAAAAACATAGAGTATATATATTATACAGGAGAACAGTGCAGCTGTGTATTTTACATTCACCAGTCATCTAAAACCGTCCAATCAGAAGCCAGATGACAGTAGCGAGTAGCTGTACACTGTAAACACAGTACAGGAGGTATTATAGATAAGTGTTCAGTCTTAGACAGAGTGGCAGTGCTCAGTGAAATAAGTATGGAACAGTGTACTGTGTAAAGTCCAGCTGGTGTTCAGTTAGTGTCCAGTAATGCCCCGGCACAGTGAAGAGGTATTGTACTGTGTACTGTGTATTGTCCAGCTGGTGTTGAGTTAGTGTTCAGTAATGTCCCGGCACAGTGAAGAGGAGTTGTACAGTGTGATCGGTGTTGGTACAGACGGTCTCCTGTACCTCTCTCTGCTCCAGCAGAGCTGGGTGAGTCTGCTGCTGAGAGTGCTCCGCTGTCTGACCAGAAGGTCCTGAAGGGGGTGTGAGTATTGTCCAGGAGAGCAGTGAGTGTATTAAGTGACCTCCTTTTGACCTCCAGCTCGAAGCCATCCAGTGGTCAGTCCAGAACTGAGCCAGCCTTCCTGATCAGCTTGTTGAGCTCTTTAGGATCCGCTCCTCTGATGCTGCCTCCCAAAGAAGACCCCGCCTCTCGGTCTCTGTATTCTCCACCCTGCCCATCCCTGCTGCACCCGACCACCACACAGTCATCAGAGAAGTTCTGAAGGTGGCAGAGGTCCGACCTGTACTGGAGGACCTGTCCACCTGCATGTTATCCGTCTTCTCCCCCAGTACGAGAGGCTGGATGGTGTTGATTCTCACTGAGGTGGTGTTCTGGTCCGAGTGAGGTGGTGTTCTGGTCCGAGTGAGGTGGGGTTCTGGTCCAGAGTGTGCAGCCTCTGCATTAGGTAGATGACAGCGTCGTCTACGCCAATCTGTGGATGATAGGCAAACTGCAGGGGTCCAGAAAAGGGCTCACCTGAGGTCTCAGATGTGACAGCACTAGTCTCTCCAGCACCTTCATGACATGAGATGTGAGGGCCACTGGTCTGTAGTCACTGAGAGAGGAGGTAGATGACTCCTCTGGGACAGGAACCAGGCAGGATGTTTTCACAACACAGGCACCCGCTCCTGTTTAAGACTCAGGTTAAGAGATGCTGAAGAATTCCACAGAGCTGACTGGCGCAGACTTTCAGTACTCTCGGATGATTCCATCTGCCCAGCGGCTTTGCCCATTGTCAGCTTCCTCAGCTGTCTCCTCACCTGGGTCGCTGTCACCTCCAGAGGGGGGTGTGTGGATCCTCAGACCCTGGCTGTGGTCTGAGGGGGTGTGAAAATGAGTGTGGAGGTATTGAGGGAGTCGGGGTGATGCCAATCCGAGCTAAGGATGGTGATGCTCGTTGACTGTGTCCAGACTGTCCCCCACAGCCTGCTGCTCTGTCCTGAAGCCAGTGATCTGTTTCAGACCAGCCCACACAGCCTCAGCACTGTCTCACTGAAGTCTTCCTTCCAGTCTCTATCTGTAGGCCTCCTTATTCTCCCCCAACTTCACCTCCAGCTCCTTCTGCATGCTCCTCAGCAGTTCTCTGTCCTTCGTTCTAAAGCCTGTTTCTTTTTGTTTAACAGTTCCTTCAGGTCTTTGGCGATCCAGGGTTTGTTGTTGGTAAAAATACGCACCCTCCTGACAGGAACGGTGGTGTCCGTGCAGAAACTGATATACTCGGTGATGCAGTCTGTCATCTGGTTAATGTCATCACCAGCTGATTCATACCAAATCCCCCAGTCTTTGCTCTCAAAGCAGAACTGATGAGCCTTCTCTGCCTCTGGTGACCACCTCCTGATTGTTCCCTTTGTCACCGGGTGCCTTAAAACCACAGGCCAGTATGTGGGAGTTAGTAGAACCAGGTTGTGTTCCAATCTTCCCTGGGGAGGAAGGGCAGATGAACAGTCCTTAACATTCGCATACAGAAGATCCAGCGCTCTGTTTTCCCTGGTGGAGTTTGTGGAGTTGTGGAGAGTGAAACATAATTGAAGTCCCCAAATATGGTAATGAAAGAGTCGGGTGTCGAATCTGAAGTCTTGCGATAGCTGTGAGTATGACGCTACACGTGACTCCTGCGCTTGCAGCCAGCGGGATGTAGACAACCACAATAAAGGCAACCGGGAATTCCCTGGGGTATTCACTGTTCAGGCAACAGTGACTCTCCTTCACAGTGTTCTGGGGAAGGAAACTATGGAATCCGGAACATCCACACAGAGCCATGTCTCAGATAAACACAGCACACTGCACTCCCAAAACTCCCTCTGCACCATGATCAGCTCATTCAACTCGTCCGCCTTATTTCAGAGAGACCTCACGTTCCCCATGATGCTGGGAGGGGTGAACGGCTTGCAGCGTCTCCTCTTTGCCTTGGTTTTTAACTTCAGCTCTGCACCCTCTGAACGGTCTGGGTCTGTATGTAGTTCTTTGGGAATGAGAACATTGACAGAGCGCCGAGCAGATTTACGGAGCTCCAGCAGCTGCTAGTATGCATAGACATAGCGAGCCGTGCTCTCCTCATTGTTCCCCATGCCGAGTTAGAAAGTACTTAATACCAAAATACAAAACAAAACAAACAAAACGAAATTAAGAGGAAATAAAGGAGAGGAGCTAAGTGAAAGAATACACGTAGAGAAAGACCTAAGAAAGGAGTAAAAAACCTAATACAGGTTAGAAAGAGTGTCGCTCAGGACCGAGCTGCTGCACTCTGCTGCCGCTAGCATGGCACCATCTTAAAAAGGTGGTGGAGGATGGCGGGTGTCACGGCGCGGTTGGG
>JAMWET010003405.1:0-5000 GCA_024036415.1 Prochilodus magdalenae | reverse complement strand
TGCCAGGACTCAGAGTGGTCAAGCGCTCTGAGGGCGGAACAGGCTCACCTGTGGAGGGAAAGACAAGCAGCACAAAGAAAGTGACACTCTCAAAATATATCTTTGCTCTCAGGGCAATCAGTAATGATTAGATGAACCTGCTGGGTGCTCTGTTTAAGACCATGCCAAACAGCACTCCTTGACGCACCATTTAGAGGGGCGAATGGTATGATAGAGATCTAAAGACAGAAAGAAAAGAAAAGAAAGTGAATATGGGACGTACACCTTTTTTAAAGAGGAAAAGAGAAAACCAACAAGTAGAAAGGAAAAGCAAACAGATGCAAAGAGAGAAAGCAATATAAGAGAATTAATTTCTGAGCCGGAGTGGAGAAATAAATCCAGCTCTAAAAAAATAAAATTTAACTTCACAGCGTGATACTCCTCATTTTAGGTTAACCTAAATCTTACTATTTTATACACTGGTAAAAATAGAAATTTAAAAAAGTGAATGTTACAGTTTGTGTGAACATTTTGATTATTTAGTTTTCACAGTTAATGACTTTTCCCCTTTTTGTCAGTTGTGTTGTTTCAATTAAATGAAGGTCAGTCACTGTCAGATTTACTTAGTGATAATTACTGATTATTAATCATTATTATTCATTTAAAAATTCTCTCCACTCTTCATTTTTTTCTATATTGATTATTAGTAATCCTGTAAATAACTTAAGTTCTGTTAGTTCTATTTGTTGTGTTTATAGTATTATCTTACTTTTTTTTATGTTTATGTATTTATTGTTTAATTGTTTGGCAGTAGCGTATCTTACTACATTCATACCACTGAAGTACTGCTGAACTGAACAGAGAGAGAGAGAGAGAGAGCGAGAGAGATGTGCATGGGTTAACACTGTGTGTATTGTCCTAGCTGGAGTAAATGAGCTCCTCTGTTCTAGTGAGACAGAAGGATGCTCAACATCACTGTTTCATCTTCACTGAACTTTCAGTTTTATTTCATTGTTTTAACTGGCCAAAGTGAACAGTGTGTGAGTAAGAGAAAAAGAGATCGTCATGCTTATCACATGTTCATATAGTGTGTGTGTGTGTGTGTGTGTGTTCCTCAGGGTGGAGAATGAAGGGAAGATGCGGATCAAACCAAGCCTGAGAAAATGTAAGTTCTCTCTCTCTCTCTCTCTCTCTCTCTGTCTCTCTCTCTCTCTGTCTCTCTCTCTCTCTCTGTCTGTTCTACTCTCCCTCTCTCTCTCTCTCTCTCTCTCTGTTCTAATCTGTGTTTATTGTGTGTTTAGATGCGTGTGATCTCACTCTGGACTCAAACACAGCGAACCCGTACCTCTCTCTGTCTGAGGAGAACAGGAAGGTGGAGCGTGTGAAGGAGAATCAGGGTTATCCGGATCATCCAGACAGATTTAATCACTGGCCTCTGGTTCTGTGTGTGGAGGGTTTAACTGGACGCTGTTACTGGGAGGCTGAGTGGAGTGGAGCATTCGCTGGTATAGCTGTGAGTTACAGAGGAATCAGGAGGAAAGGAGGCAGTGATGAGAATAGATTTGGATGTAATAATCAGTCGTGGAGACTGGGCTGCTCTGATAAACGTCACTCTGTCTGGTACAATAATAATAGCACTGTGATCCCCCCCGACCTCATCAGATCTAATAGAGTAGGAGTGTATCTGGACTGGGAGGGCGGCACTCTCTCCTTCTACAGTGTCTCCTCTGATCCACACACACTCACACACCTGCACACATTCCACTCCACATTCACTGAGGAACTCTACGCTGGGTTTGGACTGGGTGACAACACCTCAGTGTGTGTGTGTAAGATTGATTAAACTCTCCTCTACACACTAAGAGAGTGTGTGAGTGAGTATGAATAAATGAATAAATGAGCAGATGAATTTTGCTCTCTTTATCTCTCTCCTGTCTTCTCTCTCTCTCTCTCTCTTTCTCTCTCTCTCTGCCCCTCTCTCTCTCTCTCTTTCTCTTCCTCTCTCTCTTTATCTCTCTCCTCTGTGTCTTCTCTCTCTCTCTCTTTCTCTTTCTCTCTCCCCCTCTCTCTCTCTCTCTTTCTCTTCCTCTCTCTCTTTATCTCTCTCCTCTGTGTCTTCTCTCTCTCTCTCTCTCTCTCTCTCTCTCCCCCCCCCCTCTCTCTCTCTCTCTCCCTTGGTGACATACAAACAAAAAAAAATGTCAGCATCATAAACACTAATCTCCTGGTGTTTCCAGAACAATCTGTATCATCTGTTTCAGTGTAGCTTTAACCTGCTGTGGCCACAGATTATTTTAATAATGTGTTTAAGGTTTGGAGCTGAGGGTTTTATTTCTGTTGTGCTGTTCATGAGTATTTGTAAAGGGGAAGAGAAAGTTCCAGAACACTGGTACTGGGTAAGCCTGTGTGTACAGAGTGTATGAATGTTAGAAACATGTTAACTGACTACATGTTCTGTTAAACAACATGGACGGTGTTAGTGTTACAGTCCACCCCAGACGAGTGTAGTGTTAAGTGTTTAGAGTTTGACAGTGCGAGTACAGATTGGAGCTATTGTAAAGCTGTGATGTGAGCGCTGACTGATAGAGAATATGATTATTAACGCTGATGTTTATCTGGAACTGATGTATTTGAATGTCACAGCTGATTTTGTATTAAATGAACTGTTCTGCTGAGCTGGTCATTCCTGCAGAGAGGAGTGTGTAGAGTGTGCAGAGTGAACACAGATTAAAACCATCACTGTAATAAAACTAGATAAGGTGTAGCATGAACACGTAGTAACACATGACTGCAAACGGTAAACTTTACAAGGGACGATTAAGGTATTAAATTTTAAATTCACTTTCAGTTTCCCTGCAACTCAGTAACATTGATAATGGTAAAAGACACCATGCTCCTACATAGCCTCATGCGTCTATCTGCTCCTCGTCTCCAGAGAGCTCTCTCACCTCCGTTCTGAGAGACCATTTACACCTGTACAGATCATTAGTGGGGGTTTAGGAAGAGTGTGGGGTGGGTTCCTGTGGGTTCCAGTCTGAAGGTCTGGCGAGTGGCTTAATCGTCTACTATCGTGTATATGCTACATATGCTTATATTCGTCTTATTTTCTCTTGTGTACTGTCGCTTAGGGACTGGCTTATGTTTGTATGTCAACTATGACCCTATTTTGATTCTTAAAATAAAGCCCTGTTTCTGAGTGTGGGGAATTATAATAAGCTATGTAGTCATTAAGCTGCCATCAGTTCAAACCAGTTATTCATGATGTTCATACAGATCTTCATGATAGACCACACATAAGGGAGGGGGAAACAGAGTAGTGAGCCACTGCCTGATATACAGAGTTATATCAGAGAGATGTATTTACTATGAAGACTAATATGAAGATCTATATGAACATCATGGATGACTGATTTGAACAGAATATACTTCTTTATTTATGTTTTATTTCATGATTTTAACGATTAGCACTATTAATGATAATTTAATGATTTTTAAGTGATTTATTTTTATTAATTCTTATATATAGGAATTACTTCTTCATGGAGCTCTAACTCCTTCAGGGGTCTCCCAGAAAGAAAGGTCTTAGCAGAGATGCCAAACTAAAGGTCCCTCCTAAACTGAGCAGCAGCAATAGAGGATGATGTTATCAGTAAAGGTTACAGAGGTGACGACGTCAGAAACATTAATTCAAGAGAAGCCAATGGTAAACCACTTCTGTACCTGAAACGATGGGATCCTCAGATCAGAAGGCACTCACATGGTTACTGGGGTGAAGTTTTCAGTCCCCTCAGTAGCTCTAGTCACTAATACTGACAAGTAGAGAAACTAAGTTTCAATCCGCATCTTCATCTCATCTCACGTTCATTTTTGTCAGCTTCGCTTTAGTTTAGTCATATTGCGTGTGCCTCTGGTGGACATCTAGTGGTTAAGTTATTTCTTTATTTACAGAGACCCAAACTCAAACATCGACCTGACATTCTGTTTGTGAAGACAGATGTAATGTGACCTGGTAACTATATAATCTGACAGCTGTGTAATACTGTAACTGTGTAATGATGACGTTTCATTCAGCACTTTTTTAACAGCTGACATTGTAAGTGTATTACAGTATATGTCTGGAAAAGATAATGGACATTACCATGATAAAAATGAAGGGACAATATCCTGAAAGTAGGTATATAAATAAAATAATAAATCTGGCTGCACTGTAAAGGGAGCTGTGTGACTAAGACCCTCATCCTGAATATTGACTGACTGAATCAATCAGTCAGTCAATATTTATTTATTTATTAGCTCTTTTTACAACCAACGTTGTTTTCAAGCGCTTCACGAAATCGTTTTTATTAGAAAAAAGAAAAAGCACGAGTAATGCACAACAGCGGAGGGGGTACCGGGTCCAAGGAAATCTGAGATATGAGGAAAGCAATCTAGATGCTGCAAGCTGCTCAATCTGTGCCACAATTTACAAACCCTCTCCACCCAGCCTCTACTGAGAACGAACACTGGTGAGTACTGAGGTGAGTTTATCGTCAAATTGATATGATTTCCTTTATCACTCTTCTTTCTTTCTCTCCGCTGATGATGTATAGTCCACCTCCATGCTGAAGGTAACACTACAGAACATCCCAACTCCTCAGTCCATCTGTAATAATCACATATTTTATAGAAATAGAGCAGCTTTAATGATGATGATAAATACTAAATCATAATTTATAATCTATGTGACATATGATATAATCTTCCCTATAAGAATTACTTTTTGCCATTAGGTAGTCAATTTGTGACTTGACGAAATCAATGACGAAACATATAAAAAATAGCAAAAAGTAATACCATTTAACATACCAATAACATTTAAAAAGATTATGAGGGATATTATTAGCTTAATATAGTATTTGTACCCCTTTACCATGTGGTACCAAACGTACACACACACACGAACCACACCAATACACGCACCATAAAATAAATAAAAAATTAAAGCATTATTAAATAGTAAATGTTTTAAATCTTAATAACTA
>JAMWET010003404.1:0-212605 GCA_024036415.1 Prochilodus magdalenae | reverse complement strand
TCCACGATGATAAGAGTGAAGCAAAAAATCAACAACATCGTTGTACAAATCTGCTGATGGAGTCACCCGCCCCCCCATGGACCCCCCCCCCCCCCCCCCCATCAGGTAAACTAATTCTGAATGTAATGGGAATTCTCCCACCCCCCCCCCCCCCCCCCCCCCCCCCCCCCCCCCCCCCCCCCCCCCCCCCCCCCCCCCAGAGCCCGACCCATTTCATCCTCACCCCCCGACCCCCTCCCCCGCACGAGCGGGACGCAAGTGAACTAGATACGCCCTATAACATCGAATCCACCCTCTCCATAAACACCTCTTGGGACATTAGGTTTCAGTCACACCATCACACGGACGTCACCAGGTTGCACTTGCAGGAGTCCAGGAGGCTCACCCCAGTATGATGCCCATGTTCCACAGATCTGGAGGAGATCCCCCCAGGAGAGGTTTGGACCGTTAAAAGGACCACGAGCCTGCTGCATATTTTTCGCTTTGATTTCAGGTTGATCAACACTCTGTAGGTGTGATCATTTTCATTCCTCCACTCCAAACGATGTGGCATCCTTTCGTTCCTAACACATTACCCAGTCTATATGAGCAAAGAAATTCTGCATGATGTTTACCCATTGAGATCTGATGTGTTTTCAAAGTGTTCCCTTTATTTTTTTGAGCAGTGTGTATATATATACTTCTGCATACTAGTGTCAACCAACTATAATTCATAGCCTGAATATGATATGACGAATCTATCTGTTCATCGTTATTGCAGAAAAGTTGTTTTTATGGGTGAACATTTTTGCATCCTGAAGCCACTGCAATAAAACAATTTACCTTTAAAAATTCCCTTTTTTCTTAATAAATCAGCAGATATAAGGACACTTGTCAACAATAAAATGAGCAACTGGAGCTCTGATTTCATGTATGTTAAGAATGTAAAAGTCACTTTCTACCTCTATTTAATTATTTTGGACTGGCATGTTTTAAGTAGTTTTAAAGAAGGCAGAGGAATGATTTGAGACATGTGATGAAGCGGAGCAAGAGCTCCATGCCTTCACTTATCATTCCACTAAAGCATTATCTGCCTAGGATGGATTTCTGTGGAAGGAAGTGCGGCCTAAGGGAAACGGTGAGTGTGAATAGGCCACGCTAGGCTTTCGGAAAGAAAAGCGCAGAGAAATCTGAGCTACTCCACGCACGGGATCGGCTGAGCTACCTACAGGTTCTGCAAACTTTAGCCTGTTAATTGAGAAGAGTTTGCCTTTCTGGATGAAAAGCTGGCCTAATAGTAATAATGTAGCATTCAAAAAACTTTTAACTGTTATGTGATAATACTCAGAGCACTGTGGTCAAAATGAATCTAAGATCTGGAGAGATGATACCCCGTGGAGCCTAGATTAGTTTGTTGTAATCCCACTAGGGCTGTGTGATATATAGTTGTTAATTGTTAATGTGATGTTGAGCTTTGCAACACTAATATTGCAGAAGAATCATCTAACCAGTATGGGTTAGAATACTCAGTACTGAACAGATTCTGACTGAGATCGGATATAAGATGGCAAAGAAACAGTTATCTGATACAATACATTTCATTTTGATTCCTTTTAACAGTACTGATAACAAAAGCTGCTAGCAGTAACCAGAAGATACAATACTTGCTACTTACTTTCAATCAAAAAGTATAGATGTAGCTCACTATGGATTTTTTTTTTTGTTTAAGATCATCGACCTTGAATATGTGTGAGCTGTAGTCCTGTCTGCAAGCTTCTTTTGAGAATTCAATCCACCTTAAACACCTTACACCTTATATTTTGGTGCCTGTTACCGACGCTGGTTGTTAAGCGTAGTGGGTAACACCTCTGCATCCCACACTGTAGACTGGGGTTCGATCCCCTACCTGTGCAAGCATGCTGTGCTATCTCAATAAAAGTCATTGGGCAAAATTCCTGAATCTACCTTTACCTACCTGTGTAAGAAATGATCAGACTATAAGTTGCTCTGCATAAGAGTGTCTGCCAAATACTAGGAAGCCAATTTCAGCCTTGTTTAAAATTTAACGTTTGTCATGCCTGTTGAGAGTTCCTTGGGAAGTGCATTAAAGGTACCGACATCCCCAGCACAGCATGGAGAGGTTTCTGCACAGCCATTTTAAATTCTTGCTGTACCGTTAATGTTGTTATGCTGGGCTAGGGCCTCAGCAGTTGTGTGTACATTTTGAAGGTGTAGGTGTTAATAAGTCAAGACTGTTATGTAACAGTTTAGGAATTTAGGATTTGGGAATTGGTTCAATCAATTACGCAAAGAAAACAACAACAAACACTATCTGAAAGCACAGAAACCTCACTCTGTGCTTGATTACCACACACACATGCCCACTTACAGTCACAGATTTGCTATCCACAAAAAATCTCCAAAACAGTGAAGAATACAAATGGGCAGAGATAAAAGTAGAGCAGATTAACCAATGTAGAGTAATGAATCCAGTTGCAGGAGTGAACAATCCAGGGATCCTAGGCAGACTCACACATTGCAACAAAACCCACAAAATGCCGGAAGAAATGGACTTAAGCACTGGATTGCAAAAGCCCATACTGTATTGATATTTACTGCATAAAATCTGATATAGTTTGGTCCAGCGCTCCAGAACACGTAAGTGTGAGTGTCTTATCATTGCAGGTGCCGTCATCGCTGTAGTTCTGTGCTTGTTTAGTAGGCTATCCTCTGATCCGTATTTGAATGGTTACTGAACTCTGCTGTTTGCTTTATGGATTTTTACCCCTTAATTGACTGTGTTCTAATACGTTATGATAATATTCTCTGTACTGAACATCTTGTTTTACTGGATAACTTGCTATGGTATAACATACACTCATCATTAAAAGACTCAGAAGAACAGTTGCACTCAGAAGGAAGTGATGGATTGAAGTGCTATTCGGAAGGAAGATGAAGAAGCAGTCAAAAAATCTAATAAGTAAAGGAATAGCTGCCCATTTATTTGTACCTAAAAGGAATCCACTGACAGGAATGTAACTTAGTGGGTACGGCAGCAGGTCATCTTCAGTGATGAGTCCTTTGTGTCACAACCAATGAATCCGCATGGAGGCATTGTGGCAAAGAACGGTTTGTTGCAACACTTTACATGTCCAGAAGGCCTGGTGTCTGAAAATAACCTCACTATTTATGAAAATCAAGCACTTTATCAACTTCCAGTGTTAAGTTTACAGGTACAGTGTTATCTTTACATTATATGTTACAGTGTACAATAATATTATCACTTGGAAACAGCAATATTTTTCTATACAAAGTGCAATATTTCTATAAGTGTAATGTATAATTTCGTATTTGTTACTCCACCCTCCTTCTATATGTCTCATCTGCACTGTTATATTACTAGTATGTCTCGTGTGTTTGCACTATGTTTATATTTGCACATCAGAGTTTGGAGAAATGCAAACTCTATGCACTCCTACTGTAAACTCTGAAGGACAGTAAAGTTGACTTTGACCTTGACTGTGTAATATGCATCCAAATTTCTGAATAATGCTGTTCTCTGTTCTATCTGGGCTTATTGGTTTTATTTGTCTTGTTTAGCCACAAGACTGCCTGTGTTCTTCTGAACTGTGGATCGATTGCACAGTTCCATATGTCACTTTTCTCTGTGCAGGTTTGCAAACTGGTGCACACCAGCTTCATCTTCGCTTTCCCTGATACAAACACTGATGTGGTAAAGAGCAGCACTTTTTGGATACATAAGGTTTCACCTAAGACTCTTTCTCCTATAGGAAGCCATGCGGGCTAGCATAAGACATGAGTTTTTTTTTTATGATTCTCACCATCACAAAGCTTAAAACAGAAGCAGCATGTCACACAACTTTGCACACGGTGCCACAAGCATAGTGGACCAAAGCACCAGAGTTCGCTGGAACCAAACTGCTATTAAACCTGACCGAAAGTACTGAACTTGCAGAGGAAGCGGTCTTGGGACCAGAAACAACTTTCCTTGCCATGAAACAACCCTAAGTAGACCCACTACAGTCACTCATGCTACTCCACTGTTGTGATAACATAAACCTACTGAAAGAGAAAGAACAAGTGTTGAAGGTGTTTTAGCCCTTTTGAGATTACAAATGCCTCGTCGTCATCTTCTTGGCTGGGACTTCTCAGAAATGATACAGAAGGGGCCGAAAAAAAGAGCCTTTTAAGTGTGTAATGGCTATCACCTCCAGATCATTTGCCTCCTCAGAGCCTGTACTTGTATGCCTTAAAGTAACTTTTAGAATATAGCAGTGAATCAATAGTGAAATTATCTGTTGTGCCTCCCTATTCTTGTTCTTACATTATCTACTACACCTATAGGCTCTCCTGTTTTCAGGTGGCAATTTGCAGAATGAATGGCTGGGCTGCAAGAGATGGAGTAGCAGGGATTAGAATGTTTGTTTTAGTGGTGAACACTAAGTAGTTCATATATCCCTGTTAATGTGATCAGAAAAAATGATACAGTACAGTCTCTTCAACCACAGACTGCTTCATCTTATGCCCCCAGCTCTCGTCTGCTTACCTCTATGGCCGTTTCAAGCCTTTTTTCTCCTGCTTTGGATCATAGCATACTTTTAGAGCAGACAAATAAAAACAGTACCACACTTCTGTATCAGGTTTAGTGATGCATTTGAGGCAATGATATACCCAAATACTGAACCTGAAAACCAGTCTTTTTCAAGGTCCACTTTCTCACCTCTGATGGTGACAAGTCTTTGATACAATCTTATGATAGCTACAAATCACGGTACAAGCCTATTGACGAAAATTATTTTAACGTGTTCTAAACAAGCAAGTCATTCAGAATACATAAGTGCTAATGCAAAAAGAAAAATGAGAAAATAAATACAGTTGATTAAATAAAGACCCACTATGGCATCGTGGGAATATTTTTGCCTTGTAAGATTATAAAGCAAGAATGCTATCACTGACCAATATTGGTTTAGGTAACTACAATGAATTCCAGGATAATAGACTCACCTTACAAAGATAAATAATGGAAATTGTGGTCATGTGAGCTGCCTTTGAGGTGTATGCGATTAGGCTATTTGGTTAGCACATATCTTCTTGATAACATTTACAGCTTATCAAAGGGCAAGCTGTGTGCTCAGCAGTGATATTAAACGTGCTACATAAAAGTTTCTGTTCAATTTTCTCTTATCATATTCCTACCGCTTGAGAACTGTTATTGTTTTTGTGTCTAAAGGGACTGACGGGTTAACTTTCCCAGGCCAGCACAGGTTGAGTGCCAAACATTGCAAATAACTTTGTCATTGTTTACATCTACCTCAAATCTGCCTTCCTGACAATAGTAGTATACTTTCTACAATAATGCTTTTCTGAATGCTATATATCCATTTGTAACTATTTTGACTATTTTTTGAGTTTTTAAAATAATACTACTAATACAGGTGGTTTTAAGCGCCATATGGTATTGATGTTTCTTCTATATTCTTCTAAAATAAAAAGTTTTCATATTTGGTTTATACTGCGTTTTGCAATGACACCCTGCCCATTGCCACTTACAGTACTGTGCCAAACTCCAGCCTTATGCCATTCTAGTCAGTATTGGCAGTTAAAACTAGTTATTCGGTTTCTGAGTCTGGAGAAAGGAATCAGTTTATTTAGCAATTTGTGTGTCCAGCATTTGCCTTATTGTAGGTTTCTTCTTCTTTAAAGAAATCTGAAATAAAAAATTCCACACCTTCAACATTAAGAAGTTTAGAAGTTTCCAAGCCAGATTTTCATAATCCAATTAATCCAATTCACAGATATCTTTCATGATGTTTGGTCTGGGCTATGGAGGTGGTCAGTCTATTGTTCTGAGAACACCAGCTTGCAGAATGTGCCTCAGGTTTTTAAGCCACATTTTGAAAACGTGCTGATCTATATCAATGATTTATCCACTGCTGACCAATAAAAAATGTTTTCTCATCCAGCAATGGGAAAACATTATTTGTGTCTTCTGTTCATTGTTTCCTTGTTTCCTGACGCCTTGTTCTTCAGCATTCATATTTACCTTCTTGTCAGTAAAGTGCATTAACCTATACCCTAAGAAGGACATCCCGCTTACTAGACACTATTCACAATTGAAAACTGAACACTCGCCAAGCAAGTAACACGTCAATTACAGCGATTCCATATATTTCCAATAATCATGAAATAAACAGGCAACTACATGTTTACATGCAGGTTTGTTAGTTGTCAGGACATGAAACCACCAGGAGATTAAGGAGACAAGGCGACATACTTATTCGTTAGCTTAGCTTGGCTATCCTAACTCTTTATAATTATAGGTACCTACTTACTTAAACAATTTGCCAATTGAAAATCTCAACTAACTAACACTAGACAGCATATCAAATAGCCGTGGTTAGCATAAATGAGATTTGGAATTTTAACAGTTTGTCAGTTCGTAATTTTACATTAGCTAAGATTAGATTAGATTCACTGCATTAGCTTTATATAATATGCAGTTCCATTGTATTTTAACATTGCCCAACATTAGATTCAACGTGTTATCTTTATGTAGTATGCAGTTACCACATAATTTAACATTAGCAAACATTAGATTCAGTGTGTTACCTTTACGTAGTATGCAGTTCCAATGTAGTTTAACATTAGCCAACGTTAGATTCCGCGTGCTAACTTTACGTAGTATGCAGTTCCAGTGTAGTTTAACATTAGCCAACATTAGATTCCGTGTGTTACCTTTATGTAGTATGCAGTTCCAGTTTAATTGAACATTACCCAACATTAGATTCTATGTGTTTATATAATATGCCTTTCCTAATTATTCAGGCAGTATTTGTGTGCAAGTTGCTTCAAAAAAATGTTTTCATGAGTATTTTTTTTTTTTGCACACTGTATTAGCAATATGCATGATTGCTACTGTTGAAATGAGGATATTTCTTTAAGGCAAAGCTTCCACTTTGAGTTATGACAGAAGTTTGTTTATTTAGAATCTTTAAGTGTAATAAAACCATCACTTCCATGCTGCACACAGTGACTTGCATGGCATGTCTCAGTCAAATGATATTTATGAGGACCTGTGCTTATTAGATTGGAATACATTCCAAAACAATTTCTTACAAGTTTGAACCTAACTGATCCACTGTTGGGCACATAGTGTACAAATGAAAGAAATTCGACACCTTAGTTACTCAGTTATTACTGCTCAGGGGTGTTGCATCAGTTACTGGAAGTAGAAGTTCACATACCAATTCTGTACATGTGACCTAACTAACACTCATGATTGGCCGGCACCAGTAAGATTGAGGGTCAGAGGAACTAAGATATACTTTCCACCTAGAATACAGGACAGCAGATTGTCAGGGCCATGGATAACTATAGAATTACTGTTGAATACACTGCAAACAACTTCTAACTAGCTTTAGAAGGATGGTTTATTGAGAGCCTTGACCATTACCTGATGTACACTGAAGACTTCAAATCATCCAGGCATGGGAGCTCGACATTTCTTTTCACAGGATTTGGGAGAAATATATACTATTCTAATTAAATGACTATTAGTGAGCCCCTGAATATGCACAGACAAAATAAATAGTTGCTTCTTTATAAAAAATGCTCATTCCCATCAATACCAAACATCACAGTTTCTTTTTAAATCTTATCTCCATTCCCATCTTTCCCCCTTTGGGATTTTGTTTAAAGAGTTTCAAACTGGTGGGGAGGAATGGAAGAATTCATGCTTGCTGTGGTAGATTCAAAGTGCCAGTCACAAAGTGAGTAATCTGAGCTCACCTTTCAAAAGAAGTCGATAATAAAGCAATGTTGTGTAAATACCCCCATTCTTCCAATGGCTGACATCTAATCTGATCAGACCGTGTTATCGCCCACACCCTGCTGGCCCTACCTGAGGTTTGATTATCTGATGAACCACCATCATCCCCCATAGGAGGATGAAAAGCTGACACAGAGATGTAACACTCATAAGAGAATGCAGGGCCTTTATTTCGAAGCTGAACATCTGTGCAGGTCACAAAGAGGAGGTGCAAACACATAAGCATTTCTCCATGTGTTGGTACAGGGATTATAGTTACATTGTAGGACAAAGAAATACTGTAAAGGATATTTATCTTTGTGTATGTGTCATACATGCTAGCATCAGTTGTTTTGAAATCTCACAGGAAGGTGCACAGGCAGTTCAGGCTCTAGAAGCTTTGAAGCTGTCAGTCAAAGCCCTCTCCCCCAGACATGAAAGAAACGTGAATTGGATCGATCTGGACGATATCAAGTGTTCATCTTTTAGATTGGCCCGATATCTGTTACATTGGAGCAAAAATTATTTACATTCCTTGCAAGCATCTGTGCATGCATGCAGTAGGTTTTTCACACTCGGCAGAACTTTACTTCTATTGCAGTTGCAAGGGTCAACATCAGAACAACAAAACTGAATCTGAACTTACACTTCACATTTAAAACAAGTGACCATCTCATATAAGCACAATACCAGTGACAAGTAAGATATCATGTCAAAATTAATTTTGTCCAAACTGATCCTTAAAGTTGGCATTATTTTAGCCTGGTTAGTTTTTGAAAGAGAGAAATTGACTTTATTAATAATCTTTGACTGATCAGTACAGATGTTTTCTCGTCTCCAAAACATCAGAGTTTTGATTATGTCACTGTGCACCAGTGGGCAGGAAGCAATAATATAAACCCATAATGTCATATTTCACCAGAGTCGATCTGATAGACAGTGACATTATTCGTAGTTGACGGCTAATGGACATCACAATGATTGAGCTAGCACTGTGATGCTACACAATGGCTTAAACTTGAAGCCTTTGTTTGTTATTGTAGCATTAGCCTGTTAGCCAGCTGGCTTTCTGCTAACTATCCAGGGTGCTAGTGAGGGTAGAAAATAGCCAGTTATAAAGAAAATATGACACGCAAAAAAGTTGATGAGCAACCAGTGATGAGTCATCTGGTTGCACTGAATAGACAAAGATTACAGTGCTAACAACTGGACATTTTCAACAAATTTTTATGAAGCCACGGTGTCACCTTATGCTTGTTGCATTGCTATGCTTGTTGTTACTCCATCTTCATTCAGAATGCCTCAAACACATTTAATTAGGAAAACTATAACTTAAAATATAAACACTTTCTTTTTGACTTTGCTAAAACATGTAATGAATAAAATACAGTGGTTATATGGAAAAAAGGTAAGTATGGGATGATGGGTTCAATCCCCCACCCCCCACCCCATCCTCCACCTCCCATGTCATCGTCTATCGCAATGTTTCCCAGTAGACATATGCCAATTAGATAGACATCACCCATCCTTACTGGAGACAGCTTGTTAAACTTCTGGTGCAGGATTGTTTCAGTATCTGCTGTAAACAAGAGCGTGCTCTCTCTAAAACCCACCCCCAGATTCCTCTAGTTTTTGAAAGGGAATATGACGAGCAAAACAGGTTAACTAGCAAAAATTATGATTAGCTAGCAGATTGGTTTTCCACACAAATTAGTTTTTTGCAGGCACTTGACTGCATTGCATGACAATAATGTGCTTAGACAAGGTTGACAAGCACTCTATCACCCTCTACTTTGCGCTCCACCTTCTGTGGTCCCACTTGCAGTATGACAAAATACACCATTATTGTGATGACTTTTGTCACATATCATATAAATATCACATATCATATAAAATGCTTTTCTGGTCATGTGGTGTATATCGTCAGTATTTGTACAATACTGACCAACTGCATGTTCTGTTGTTTAATGTGATTTGGTGAATACAAAGTGCTGCAGAAAACACATTATGTTCACATTTTTGACAGTATTTTCAAAATCCAGGCTTACTTTGTTTATTCCTAACCAGTCATGCAATAAAATTTAATATTGTGTCTTATTGTGTAATGTAAAAACTTAAAATATTATGAAAAGACATTTCACCATATGGGCCATCTTTAGGTCCCGCCCACATTCAGCCCAAAAATGTCTTGTGGGCTATATGTTCATTATGCTCATCATGAGTTCATAATTTTAGCAAGTCTTCTGTGAGTGCACTGATTGGCTAAGGAATGTGTCATTTGATCCTCTAACCCCACCCCACCCCTAAATTTCAATTGACCAGTTGTAGTTTAGCAACTATCACTACATACATGGGGGCGCTTTTGACAAGCCCTCATGCTGGGGCTTGTAGATAGGACACCCAATATCCCAAGAGTTTGAAGTAGTGTTATGCACTTCCTCAACAACAGGAAAGGTGTAGGAGGTAGATTAAATGGAGTGGAAAAATGAGAGAAAGTCACATATAGCATGTGCTGCATGTGCAGTAAATCTGGCTGGCTGATGAAGCTTTTATTTATTTATTTATTTGTTTATTTATTTACCAATTATAGTGTCATATGGAGCTGCAACAAAAGGTTAAAAAAACAGATGCATTCTGACTGACATTATCCAGGGCAGTGTTTCGTGAACGAGTAGCCTACTACTGAATAAGTACACCTAATTAAACAGCAACAATATTGCCCCAATTTTTGTCACATAAAAATTATTATTTAATTAAAATTCAATAAAAAAACAAACCTTTATGCATTGTACATAACAAACCAATCAGACACCAAAACCTGAGACTGGGTTTAGTGAATGCCAGGAGAACATTACCTGCCTGACTGCATAGTGCTAACTGTAAGCTTGGCAGAGGAGGCATAATGCTATGGGGTTGTTTTCCAGACGCTGGCAAAGATCTCTGTCAGAGATTGTTCAACATTAGTGTCTGACCTGACAAATGCTCTTCAGTAGAAATGGGCTAAAACTCCCCCAGACGGACTCCAAAATCTTGTAGGAAGCCTTCCCAGAACAGTAGAAGCTGTTATAGCCAGAAAGCGGGAACCAACTCCATATTGATTAAAGCATGTAGGTGGTACGTCTAGGTGTCACAAACCTTTTGTCCATATACTGTATATACAGGAGTTGGACAATAAAACTGAAATACCTGTCATTTTAGTGTGGGAGGTTTCATGGCTAAATTAGACCAGCCTGGTGGCCAATCTTCATTAACTGCACATTGCACCAGTAAGAGCAGAGTGTGAAGGTTCAGTTAGCAGGTAAGAGCACAGTTCTGCTCAAAATACTGCAATGCACACAACATTATGGGCGACATACCAGAGTTCAAAAGAGGACAAATTGTTGGTGCACGTCTTGCTGGCGCATCTGTGACCAAGACAGCAAGTCTTTGTGATGTATCAAGAGCCACGGTATCCAGGGTAATTGCTGTTTGAAAGTTTTCTGTTTGACATCTTCGAATTATACATTAAAATCTTGCTTAACTGATGTGGAAATCTGCTGGAGGCAGCCTAGGTAAGGTACAAAACAGGCATTGGGGTAGTACGGGCATTTGGGAGCCGTTAGGGAAAGTAATTATACTATATTTTGATGAAGATACATTGTATATGGTTGCACTGACACAATACAGAATTTTTCTTTATCATTTTTGGATTGTAAAACGTACATACTGTATAGTATGTAGTTTATCTTTAAAAACCAATGAACATACACAATTAGAGCTTATGACCATTGTTTTATGTTTGAGGGTGCATTCACATTGTTGGGAAACAAATATTTTGCCAGTACAGTACTTTGCTTTTGACCTGATAGAATGGCTTTCACCGGCACTGATTCAAAGACATGCAAAGTCCAGATAATGTAGATAAAAGTGTCAAGGCTATTTTTAGGTTTTCATGGCTATTATCTTCGCTAATGCTAACAGACTTCATTTTAAGATGTGTTGCTTCTAAGTTGGATTATAAAAAGACCCTAACAGTTCACTTAGATGGGTTAGATCTGAAAAGGCGAACATTGCGGAGATAATACATTTTGCATGACCTGTAATGATTAAAGAGTTGCTGAAAACATATCTATGATAAAATCCCCATGCGTCATATATCTAATGAAGCCATTAGATTATCTAGAGATATCTAAACGGTCTTGAGCCGTTCCTTGGGAATTTTTTTTTTCCTCTGAGCAGAAACAAAGGGATTCTAAGATGCTGAGTTCAGCAGCCATGATGGAGAAGCAATGAAAAAGTCAAAGACTTTATGTCAGACCGTCTGACTTATTTAATCACCATGAGTGGTGGGGAAGACAGACTTTGATTAAGCACGGCTCACCGATCAATAAAGTCCTTGAACTTGCATAAGTCACTGCGGCTACTGGCAATATTACTCATAGCCTATGTTTTATTCACGGAGGTCTGAGAGCATGTAACCCTCGCAGTGGCATGCACACCTGAGTGATTTCCTGGCTGATAAATAGAAATCTTGACCCCTTTTTTCTTACAGATGTGTCTTAGAATGGTACAAAAGCTGACTTTGCACAGACGTACTGTATGCACTTTGCTGGTAATGCTCAAGGCAGATTGGCTAGCTAGGAACGAATCATGCTAGTATAAAAATAACAGCCCCTCCCGCTAGACAAACACATGGCCAGCATTTCCTTTGGACTTTTTTCCATCCTTGCACACCTCCGAGGTCACTCAGCGGCCTCTGCAGCAGCAGACCTCCAGGAGTCAGGCTATGTGGCAGTGTTTCAAAAAGCTAGCCCTTAAACAAACCCAAATTTTACTCTCATTGATTAAATGTAGATTGAATGAGCGGTGAGGGGAAAAAATGACACGTCCTGCCAGGGTTGAGCCCTCCCCATCATTGTTTAATGCACCCTGACAGATCCAATCTGCCGGGCTTGGAGGAAGGCCGTGTGTGTCGGCCGTGGGGGCCACAGACAAAAGGCCAAAGCAAGCCCCCCAGTGCGGTGAGTTCAGGAAAAAAATAAAATAAAGTTGCAGGTCATCAAGGCCTTAGCCTGCTGCCGGCCCCCTCTAATCATAGAGCATGTGTTAAAGGGAACGAGTCCTTACAGCTGGCTCACGGGCTGACCTGGGATAATCATCAAGAGTGGCCCCTCCCCAGACTGGGGCTATTGTTGCTTCTTAGGGACATGGCAGTATCTGCCTTGTCGACGTGACCCAGCAGATGGGGGCTCTCTCTTTTCTTTCATCTTGAATAGAGAGAGAAAGCAACCCTAGGTGAATTGGAGAAAGCACCTTGATTTGGTGGGTACCTTGGACAAGGCGCGGTGGAAAAGCAGAGTTGGGAGCAGAGCCAAATGCGGGTCTCATCCCATTCAGGGCCACATTCAAGCAGTGGTGACTTGGTGTCGCTTCGCATTCAGTCCCCGATACAATGCGGCCTGTGGTTGCACAAAAAAACAGAGTAACATCAAGGTTCCTCCGGCATAGAAGCGTATAAAGCTGCTGCATTTCAGATTTCCTGCTTCAAGTCAGAGAAATAAATGAAACACTGGGCCAACAAATGATCATCAGACACCTTTTCATGGCTTGTCAGGTGCTTTTTTTGTCCAAATGCTCATACTATTTAATCCTGACAGCGGAAAAAAATTAAAGATGTAAAAATAATACTATTTAAATTAAAGCCAGTTGATTTTTCTATTTTATTTGATTAGTGCTTTGTAGCACTTGCTCTGGGTACTCTTGTGAGTTTGGATGAGCAGAACCTAAAATACTTACCTTTAAAATAACTTAACGTAAATGCATAAAGTACATTTATTACATAAAATACATTAGTACATACAAAATACATAGATAAAAAATACATACAAAATACCTGCAATTGCCATATATTTTGAATATCCCATGTGCCTAACATGTCCAAAAGTGTGAAAGGTCACACTGGCACCTCAGATTGGGGATAATACAGTACAAAAAGGTGATAAATTCTTTGCTGTTGTTTATAACCTAACCTTTGAATACCAACAGTAGCATATGCTTCTCTGTAGCATACCTTTTTAATCATGTAAGACAATTTTGACAGTGAGAAAATTTTGTTTTCATCTTATGTAAATAATAATCATAACATTTGTGGTCAGAGGATGTGGTTTGTGATCCTATTAGCAAAAAATGGATTTTGTGTGAGGTTTTTTTTGCTGTCCAGACTATCAAAAATGTAACGTTGACGTGAATATGGAAAGATCAGATTTGGGCAGGCGGGCTAAACAAGGCCTTGTATGTCCGCACACCACAGGATATTGATTTGGCAAGCAGGTTTGACAAATACTTTACTGAGATCATAAAACTAAGAGGCTTGTATTTAGGTGTATCTACTCTGCTGTTGGAGTGGGAGAAAGACAAACAGTTTGAGACAGGATGCATTTTGGCTAACTGATCCTCTAAGTTCAGAGAATAAACCCTGAAATCACAGGGAACAAAGTGAAGTAACTGGTGTTGTAGTACCAGGTCCGTACCAGTCCGCATCTAACACAGTAGTTAGCAAAACCTCCACACTGTGATTTAACATCTGCCAGCTGTTGGCAGATTGATGATGCTTTTATTAAGAATTAAAATTCAGAAATGTAATTTCTGGTTTTTAATTTTACACTGGGATGTCATCTTTGAGTTTTTGTTTTGATATTTAGCATGCATGAATTGCTCAAGTTCTTTGGACAGTATCAGTTAAAGTTATTGTTTTCAGCAGGCTGTGGATCGACAATGATCAGCTTACTGGTTGTGAAAAATAGCACATGTATATATGCAAGTTTATGCAAACAGATCACTGCAAACTTATGGCTTTACACTGCACAAAGAAATCTTACATCATCAAAGACTGTCACTATTTTATGTACTTTCTGCTGGATGACTTTCATCACGTTGTAGCCTTTTGAGAGAGCCCTGGCTGCAGCTCTTGCAGTACTGCCTTATATCACTAGCATGGCAAGAGAGAGCTCAGTGGAGTAAAGTACAGTGAGATACATTATAAATGAGGGGACAGGTCACTGGCTGTAATTGAGCTATACAATAAAAACAGATGATGTCAGATTTGATCTGCTTTCAAATATGTTTTGGAAACGGTCATTTTTATACCTTCAGTTTTGAGTATTTTAATGCATCCTCAGTCATTCAGATGGAAGTCTGGTCTTTTATAGCCTGAGAATAACTATAGTGTTACAAAGTTGGCTGTACAGACTTTTTTGGTAACACTTTATATTAGGTATTGACTAACCACTATGAAAAAGTACATTAGTTAACATGAAGTAATATTTATTAATTATATTAATAACTAACGTGGTTATTACATATTACTTACCATTAGTAAAGCACTGTAAGCACTGTTAATGCATTTTATGTATGTTAATGTATTACCTCATGTTAGTTATTCCGCATTTAATGTAAAACGTTACTGACTTTCCAATAAGGGCTTAGCATTTTAGGCCTGAATGAGGTACAACCTCTCTCTACACTTTTCTTAAAAGACACTTAAAAGTAAAAAAAACTACACGTTCTAAATTAAGCACAAGGGAAAATGAATGAAATAAACACAATTACAGTGAACACTATTCAACTGTCCCTGCCTGTGAATGACACAGTCAGTTATACTTCACTATAATGATGGACAGCTGATGGTATATTAAAACCTTGACTGCAAAAAGAGCTGAAAACATTTATGCTTTAAAATAAATTTTCCTGCAAATCACTGGAAATCAGCACAATTAAATGACAATCAGTGTTATTGATCTGGAAAATCACAATTACACATTTCCCAAAACTCACAGATTCATTAGGTACAGTTGAAACCAAAAGTTTACATACACTATATAAAAAGACACATATGCATTTTTTTCTCACTGTCTGACATGAAATCAGAATAAACTTTTCCCTTTTTAGGTCAGTACGATTACCACAATTATTTCTATTTGCTAAATGTTAGAATAATGAGAGAGGAATTTTTTTAAGGCAATTTTTGTCCTGTATCGACATGGGCTGAAAGGCCACTCTGCCAGGAAGAAGCCATTACTCCAAACGAAACATAAAAAAGCCAGATTAATGTTTGCAAATGCACACAGGGAAAAAGACCTTAATTTTTGGAGACATGTCCTTTGGTCTGACGAAACCAAAATTGAACTGTTTGGCCATAATGACCATCGTTACGTATGGAGGAAAAAGGGGGAAGCTTGCAAACCTAAGAACACCATCCCAACTGTGAAACACGGAGGTGGCAGCATCATGTTGTGGGGTTGTTTTGCTGCAGGAGGGACTGGTGCACTTCACAAAATAGATAGCATCATGAGGAAAGAACATTATGTGGAAATACTGAAGCAACATCTCAAGACATCAGCCAGGAAGTTAAAGCTTGGGCGCAAATGGATCTTCCAAATGGATAATGACCCAAAGCATACTGCCAAACTGGTTACAAAGTGGCTTAAGGATAACAAAGTTAATGTTTTGGAGTGGCCATCACAAAGCCCTGATCTCAATCCTACTGAAAATTTATGGGCGAAGCTGAAACGGCATGTGCGAGCAAGGCGGCCTACAAACATGGCTCAGTTACACCAGTTCTGTCAGGAGGAATGGGCCAAAATTCCTGCCAACTATTGTGAAAAGCTTGTGGAAGGATATCCAAAACGTTTGACCCAAGTCATACAGTTTAAGGGCAATAGTACCATACTAATGAAATGTATTTAAACTTTTGAGCTTGAAGAAAGTAATAAAAATTGCCTTAAAAAAATTCCTCTCTCATTATTCTAACATTTAGCAAATAGAAATAATTGTGGTAATCCTAACTGACCTAAAAAGGGAAAAGTTTATTCTGATTTCATGTCAGACAGTGAGAAAAAAATGCATATGTGTCTTTTTATATAGTGTATGTAAACTTTTGGTTTCAACTGTAATACTGCAGGGAAAACCTGGTCATCATGATAAATGAGTATGAGTGGTTGTAGGACTGTAGAACAGTATGAGATCACTGCAAATATCATTCTAAAAAATATTACATCTAGAGTATGATATTTCTACAAATAGAATTTAACCATCTGAAGACATTATGATATTAAGACATGATAGCGGTTCACTAGGAGAGAAAACTCAGTCACAATAAATGATGCCATTTTTGTCTTTCCTTCCTTTTATTAAATCAGCATCTTATTAGGCATTCAGCCAAACAACTGAACATGAACATGTGATGTCCTTCATCTGAAAGGCGACATAATTAGAAAAATCTATGAATGAGGGCAGGTGACTGCATCTTTGAGTGAGTGTGTGTGTATATTTGTGTGCTGTGTGTGTACGAGGGGAGGGTATAAGAAAAAATGAGGGCAAGAGAGTGAGAGCAGCAAACTAGAAAAAAGCCTTCAATGAGCATGCAGTGGACAGCATATGCTCTTTGTTATCTAACATTCCTTTCTGTAATTCTCAGGCTGGTTGGCAGGTGGGACCCACTTGTAAAACTGAGTAAACGAAAAGAAAGAGTCAGCTTTTTGCAAAGTGAGATCTCTCCAATAGGAAAAAAAAGAAGCCCTGAAATGAATACGGAAAATATATATGCTCATTTATGGTGCAAAACTGATGAATTAATGTTTTGAATTTTATATTTATTTCATATTTATATCATATCTTCCTTTTTGAATAAAATGTTTGATTGTTTAGTAAAAGAACTGTTCAAAGATCTGATGTAGTATTCAGCTTGACAACATTGCCAAGCTGAATACTACATCAAAACAGCAATGCACATCAGTGAGCTGTTTTTTTCTATGGATGCTCTTTTCATGCTCAGTAATACACAGCCTAGGCCATCTGGGATCCAGTATAGCTTTTTATCAGTGCCGCCAACAATAATTATGATCTTGTAAAGTTTGATCTGAGCAAACAGAGATATATCAGTATGCTTTGCTCTTTGTAAAATGGCTGCACTTGTGTAAATAGTATATGCAGAATTACATGGTGTGTAGCAAACTTCACATGTAGAAAGTCAAAATCGATGCAGTGGATGCAGGCCTCTCTCTGAAAAAGAATCTAATAATCTAATCTAATTGGTTCCTGGCTTGACATATGAGTCTAGGTTGGAACTTATATATTAAAGGCATTTTTGTGTGTGGGGGCGGTATTTTTAGAATGTAAGTTTAAACTATTTGCATTAAAGCTGCCAAACACATTGTATTCACTACACTTAGGGTGTGTTTCATTGTTATTCAGATACCCTGGTCTGGACCCAAGCAGGAAATTATGCATGAAGATGTGGTGACAGGATTATAGACAAAATTAGATAAGAGATGTAGCAGTGGAGAGCTTTAGCAGTGTACATTATTTCTTAAGGTAGAGGCAGGAGAAACTATTAACAGCGAGGTGAGCTGGAACCTGGAATATGATGGGTTCAAACGCAGGACTGACTGGGTATTTCTGGTTACACACACTGGTTACAGAAAAGGGACTAAACCCTACAGAAGCCCAGGTGGCACTGCTCTAATTAGGTGCTGTTTCCTGACTGGGCATAGTTAGGCAGCAAAATTCCCTTTGTAGTATTAATAATGTACATAATATAATGTTGAAGCAAAAGTCATACAGACCAAAATATTAAAACTGACTGGGCAGAGTTTATGATGTATGTTTCGTTTGGTGGGATAATATCCTGCAAAAGCTCTGAATCGAGCTATACTGTTGCCTAACTATGCTTATTGGTTTTATGAATGTTGTCTTGGCGATCCTAATGCCATAATCCAGAGGTACCTGCGAGTTTCCCACAAAGCAATGTAAGGGGGAAAATACCTGAGAATACCCACACTTGTTGTTTTCTAAAACGTCAAAAACATTACTATTATATGGTATTATTCTCCCAAGGAATGCAGGGTTCTTGCCCACAACATAGAACTTGGCCCCCCCCAAACAGATAACAAGCAAAACTGCACACTGTATGTTTGTTAGCTTGCTTGACTCTCTCTCTCACTTACAACAAGCACCACCCTGCCACAATACAGTGCACAGGGATTGATGTGTGAAAAGATATGTGTGTATCAGATACTCTATAGAAGCTTAGAACGTGCATCAGCCCAAACCCAAACTTTCTGTTTTTATGACTGTCAATTCAGCTTATATAAAGAGAAGAAGGTATGTGTGTGTTCTCTCCATCCAATGCCTCCAGGATGAGATGAAGTGGTGTTTGTGATCCAAACCTAATCATCTGAGATCTGGGGCAGTTTCTTACTTGATTCATTACTGGTGAGCTTGTATTCATTGATGGGACCATGAACTCAGAATGCAAACCTGCAGAAGTCTGCAAACCAAAAAGCTCAAAAAGCCCACCAGCCACCTATAATAAATAATGTTTGAGAAAATTAGAGTTTTGGAATGGTCTGTTTGCCATTTGTTTCCTAAAGCAATGAGCTCATGTGTGTCACAGATATCCAAATACTTTCTGGGGTCACTCCGTACATACATGTGATAATGTTGGGACTTGTTGAAAGTCAAAAATGCTCGCAAAGGACCCTTTCAATACTTGTACGCTCAGCTGCAAAGGCGGACTCGTTTACTCAGACACCGTTCTTTCAATTGTCTAAGCAGAGAATACGAGGGGGTCGCAATAAGAATGGTCTGTGTCTATTGATAGCACAGTAAACTCTTTATCTCTCCTTCTCTTTGCCTTTCAAAGGATGTGTCTGTCATCTCTTGGTCACTGTTTAACTGCCTACCTGATAAAGACAACAATTGAGGACTGGGAGACCCGAAGGCTGTGCATCCTTGCACAGGACATGCCAAGTAGGCCATGAGAAAATTGCTAACCCCACCTACCAGCCCATCCACCGAGGCGCGATGACTGAGCAGGATGGAGTTTCCATGAGGAGGCCAGTTGGAGCCTTTGGGCTTTGATAGGCAGGCTCGACAAACAAGGCCTTTGAGAGGGAGTCTCCGTTACCCCTCTGGTCATCTTGAGAAGGGGGAAATCAGACACCCCCTGTTTGTTTGGACACATCTCAACACCTCAAATCACCATGTAGATAAGAACTTGGGCCCCAGTTATGAAGCATGTAGATGGATATCTACAGATACATGAAACAGCAAGGGCATTTTAAGAAGATATGCCATTCTGATTTCAGCCGTTGGTGGATAATGCATGACATCAGACATATCGCATGTTTCTATGCTGCATGCATTTAAAAATGATCCGCAACTGGGGCAGTAAATATATAAACAGATAAACAATTTAAGGCAGGACTAAAGAAGAGCTGTATGACACAGACAAACTGAGATGTACCTTGAATACCTTGAATTATTAAAATCTCCACAGAAACTCCATCCTTCATCCAGAACAGTGCCTTCACCTACACTTTATGATTGGCTAGAGGGCATTTAAAATCTTTCCAGTTTCCAGAATGCAGCCCATGTTTCTGCACGGGACAGTATTTTCTCAGAAAAGCAATTTTTCATCATTTTATATTCATCAAAAATCGTGTTTATTTACAAATTCAAATGTTTTTAATGTTTATGTAATTATCCTGTTTAGTTTGTTATGTTAAACTAATATTGTTTAAATAATGTAGACATCATTTCACAATGTTGCATGTTGCTAACATGTTTCATCATTGTTTTTCATATCCACAGATAGATCCTTGTTGATATGATATGTACTGTGTAAAGGATATCAACATTTAAATGTCCTGTGATCATTTTAATCCCATGTGGGGGTGGGTTCAGATTGGAATGTAGGGTGCTTTTTGGGTTGTTTGGTTATGATAAGAATATACCAATTTTTTTATCATTTTGTTATCATTTTTAGTATTTAGTTTACTAACTTTTAAAAAAAAAACATAATTTATTTTTCACAGTGGCATCATGTGATCTCAAGATAACATACCTCAAAAGGACAATATATTTTTAATGACTGTTGTTATATCCACTGTATGCAAGGAATGTGACTCAGACCATGTTTAAACCACGTTTAAACATTCCATAATGGATGCAATAGAGGTTTAAACTGAATTATATAAAAATGTATTTCTTAAACAATATTTGATTAGCTACTATGTGAGCTGCCCTTAACATGGTTCCAGCTGTGCTGGCAAGTGGCCACTCTCTTGAAGAAAGCCACGATCAAATCTGGGACGTTATGGATACCCAAGATAATCTTGGAAACAAGGTCAAATGGGGCAGGATGGCCACCTGCCTTGTTCGACTGCCAGACTCTAATTGAAATGTTGTGATAAATTTCCTCACTGAGTCAAATGTTACGTCCCTCCAAAGCAAGGGTCAGTTCAGGTCTTGAGTCAGGAGCACTCTTGATCTTTATAGTGTCCACTAAATTGCTCAGTAGAGTTGATTTGCTCATGGACTCAGTTGATCTTCCCTAGACCTTACAGAGGCAGAGGTTAATGGCCACTGGTTCCCCAGAAGGGAGAATCCTTCATTAGACTGGTTCTTTATTTTATTAGCATTGGTGAGAATCAATGAGAAAAATAATTCATTCTTTTTTTTTTTTGCAGGGGACTGTGGGATCATGGGTCACAGCATAAAGAGGGCTTCAGAATGGGACCCAACTTACAATAAATAAAAACTCATTCATTTCCGGAATGTCAGGCAGGCTGTCCACTGACCGTCAAGTGCATTCAGGCATTCATCAAATTCTAACAGTAAGAGGAATTGCATGCCGAGGATTTTCTGTGCATGAGCCTTCAGAGAAGTCACAGTCAGTCGTTAGTTTATTGCTTTTGTAGTTTATGAATCTGATAGAAGACCCACAAGGATAAAGGTTTTACAATTAAATCATAGATATGAAGCACAGATATGAAAAGATTTGGCACCCAGAAGTAATTTTTGTTTCATTTTGGCATATTCAAAGCTGTCTAAATATGAACTTAACATAACATAATTCAAAAAGTGATACTTAAGTGCCTATAAGGTTGCGTCAGTATTATCAAGATATTTCATAAATAACACTAGATTGTTTCGATGTGTGGGTCCTAAAACCAAAGTGTCTGAAATTGCATATATAAGACTGTTATTAATAACTTATAAGGCAGAGGCTTAGTAAAGAAGAGCATATACAGTATGAGTTGCATGAATATAATTTTAAAAAAGTACTAAAATTAATCATGCAATTTAATAAATTGTTTTATAACTAAAAGTGTTAAAAAGGAAACAACTGCCAGTCACTTTAGTTTAAAGGTGTTAATAAAACATTGTACCTCATCTGGAAGCACAGACATTCATTAATGCTCGTTTTTCATTGATGCTCAATGCTAATAGATGTGTTATAAAGTCTATATGTATGTGGCCTCACATCGTTTTAAATGGTAGCGGATATGTGAACAAGGGTTCAGTGAGTTTGTGTATTCATTGAAAAGCAATGGTAATAATCTACAGGGTCACGAGCTCCTTTACCACCATGGTGGCACCCAGGGGCTAACTATCATTCATGATCTCTACTGTGTCATTGAGCCTCATGTTCTCTCTGTTGTCTTTAAAATGAGTCAGCTGTCAAGAGTCATAAAGTTGTAGATTACCCTTGTCTGAATGGTCACACTTGTTTGCAGCAGCACTGTGTCCAAATAAAGAGGGACACACACATGGAGCTACAAGACTGGTGGCCCTCTCGTCAGATGTGATTGCTTGTAATTTGCTAGTTAAAGTCATCTCGTCCACATAATCAGACGGCAATTGTGCCATTATCATGTATGATGGCGAACGAGACTGACCTCCATTGCGACTCAGATTCAGCTTGAGGAAAAAAGGCTTTGGTGGCTTACACCGCACACTCAAAAGAAGAGAAAGTCTAAAAGCCGGAGACAGATGTGTGCTTTGTCTGATTACAAGACTTTCAAGAGAGTAGAATGTAGCCTGCAGACTGTCGTATACACATATTGGGCACCGTTAGTTACATGTGTAGACTTTCTGGGTGAAAATAAGTTAACACATTCTCTATGAAAAGGACGCTTTGGCACGGTTACTCTTTATTTACTTAACAAAATTGCAGCAATGACATGATACTTTCCATTATTTTGAAACACAAATATATAATAAAATGTGCAGTGAAATATCATATTCGAATGTGTTCCCTGTAAAAGGTGGGTTCATTTATTAAGTAGCTTGGTATTAACTAACTATCTAGTCTATCTATATGTTGGAAAAACATCTTGAAGCTATTTAATATATTTGATATTTTTCATTATGAGAATGTTGTAAGTGTACAATACGATTAGCAATCTTAAGCACTGCGTCTCGAAAAATCTCTTTAGGTAAAAATAACACTAGACGAAATTCTCTAAAACTCAAACTTACTCCTGGTAGCAGGTTGATGATTCCATACTTTTACAGTATGTAAGTACAGTGAAGCAAAATGGCATTTAAAACATGGGTAACGATTCCTTCACAAAAATCTTTACAATTTATTGATAAAGTAATACAATAATTAACTTCACTATAATTTCACTATCACTATATAACTATGCCTGAACCTCAAACCTTGAAACAAAAAACTTCTGTCTTACCTGACAAAATAGAGATAACGCACTGGTCTGCCTCAGGGTGGTGCTGTAGAAAATTAGTTCACCCATTAGGTCCTTCATAGCCTGAACAACTGTAACTATGGCTAGGATATCTCAATATGCTGTAGCATATTTGTAAATCTAAAAACTCCTTGTAGTGAAAAGTGTAAATGGAATCCTGCCAAAGTTTATCCTAATGAAATACCTGTATATGGCAGTATCTGGCTGATTTCAGTAGAATTTGCTGGAGCAAATATCTGATGGGAAAATGAATAAGATCAATTAAATCCTCTAACAAATCTAGCCTGTCTCACATGTCGCACTCTTAAGAAGACAACCACTAAATAAACAGATACAGTGGCTATAGAAGAGCCACCTTTGCCTGAAAAATTAGTGAAAAAAAGTTAGTGTGAATAAGCTTCCTTCGGTTTACAGAACCTTCACAGAATGCAAGATTCTAAACCAAAAGAAGGGTTATTCCTAGAACCTTCACATTCTCTGGGGCAAATTTCTGGGGTAAATTTCCCCACTGTGGGACTAATAAAGGATTATCTTATCTTACCTTATATCTAATTTACACAATTGAATCGTCTATTGAGGTTTGTTTAGGAAACCAAAAGCAGTATGAAGTTGCTGTTGTTGTCACCTTTATTTTTATGTTGTTAGGCGTGGATTTGCTTTTAGAGAGAAAAATATCAGATTGGTATCTAGAAATGTGTTTAATAATCTTAATTAATTATGTTTATGATTAAGGTTCTTACAACAATCTTAGAATAAGAAATAATGGCTTGGTATTATATATTAACTAGTTTTTTACTTGCTGGGATGTCATTTTTTACATTTTACATTTAGTTTTCATCGCATGCATCGCATTTCATTTTTGCACTATTTAAAAACAACATCTTTTTTTCCATCTTTACTTTTCTCCATCAAATATTTATTAAAATCTCATTGCATTAACATACATTAAAGCTGAATTAAAAGTGAAATTTCCCTTTTTTAATGACATATTGCAAATATGACCCTGAGGCTATGTTCTTAAAGAGGAACAAAATACATTGGATAACAAAAACACACAAACTACACACCCTGAGCTGTAATCCTATTCAGCTCTGAAATTAAGAACTCAAAAAAACGAGTGCCAGAATAAAAGTGCATCTGCCATTGGGGAATTAAGGCTAGGAGAAAAGGGCTAACTACTTGAACAAAGTTCATATGGTGAGGACGCATGTCGCTGCGCGGGGAACAATGGTATTAACAGGCCCCTCATGGCCCATATTCAGACTCCAGCCATGTGGCACTTGAAAGGGAGATAGTCGTCTTTCGCCTGCAGCCCCAGCTCCCCTCCCAGCAGCGCATTGTTAGCACACAGCAAGGGACAGCCTGACTTGTGGCCTGCTTCATGGAGGTAGAGCCAAGGCTCTCTATCAATTTGCATCCCCCAGACCCACTGGATTCATGGCCTGGGGTGGTGGCTCACTAAACCTGTAATACACAACAGATGGGCGCACTTAATTCTGATTGGATCTAGGGGGTAGAAACAGTGACAACTGTGTATCTACTCACTCACTAATCTGTCACACTGCTATGCCCTGCTCTGTCCATGACAGTTATACAATGTATCGCAAAGAATTCATGAAATGGACCACTGGCAAAACAATCTAAAGGAGGAAAACGAAAGGGGTTCGCATATTCTGTTTTCAGATTTTTCAAAATGTGTTCATAAACGCTTACTTACTATTTCAGAATTGGCGGTTGTTGATGGGAACTAGACATCCAAAAAGTAATAAGCCTCTAAAAACTTTCTCACAGTAAGTTGTTACATAAAATGTGAAAGTCTAAAAAATATGAAAATAGGAGACACTGTTTTATTATATGTTTGGGCTAATAACATATAATTTTACAACTGGTGGAAAGCACTGTGTAGCAAAATAGCCCATACAAAACTTTCTCAATGACCAATATTATGCAGTTACATGCAGAAATTTCCAGTAAATTGTAGGTTTTGTTGATATGATTCAAGTAAAAATAGATTAACTCTTTAAATGAAATCTATTAAATATAATTATTCTCTGTGGTTTATAGTACACACTTTTTATATGCTGATTTTATACATATTAAAAAATGGTTAAACATAAAATCTGCCTTAACGTTTACACATACAGTTATGTAATATGTACAGTACATAGCATCACACATGTATACATACTTCTGTAGGTGGCGGTATATAAAAAATCATCTTTAGCTTCACCAATGCTTTAAAGTATTAATATTTAAGTGTTATAACTATTTAAACGATCAGCAAAGCTAAACAGAAGTTCTTATATAAAATGGTTGTATTTGGATTCATAGAATTCAAGACCCCTAGTTTGTGTGACTACTGTTAAAAATCTGATTTGAAAAGGTTCTCTACAATGACCCATCTCACATCACATCACTGTAAATGACTGTATCTACATCTCACATGCTAAATTATGCTGCGTGTCCAGCTGAGTCGTCTGTAGATGAAGACGTGAATTCAAAGTTTCTTTTTGCAAGGCGTTTATCCTATGATATGGTCAGCAACACACTTAATCCCCAGCTCTAATCTAGCACAGACATGGCTCCATTGCTCCCTTTAGAATGTGTCAGGTTTAATTAGATCCTGCAATTTTATTTGCAGTGACCTTCGGGTCGATCATCCATTTATCAAAGACTCTGTCAAATTTAAGGAACTAATACTCTTGGGACTCTCGTCAAACCACCACCATGAATTCAAAGTCATACTAATGCAGTCTGTAGAAACAAACAAGACAAATAGGTACAAATGTTGAGTTTCATTTATTTTTTTATTGTTTGAGAAATGCCTTAAGAAGCTAATGTCTCAAAATGACAAAGTGCTAGTAGCAATGATTTAGATGTTTCATATATTCTAAACAAAAACAAAAAGTGCAAAATGTACGTTTTCAGCGGCTAACAAGGTTTTAATATTTGTTGAACCTAGACGTTATGAAATGCCTAGATATTGAAAAGTTCATTAGGCTTTTCCATAATAAATCATAGTACTTCTACTTTCAATATTTTTTACATACAGTTAAAGGTAAATACTTTTATTTAAGTGGAGTTTTCAAAGGAGGAACTTCTGCTACTTTTTACACTATACTGGAGGGAAGTGAAGAACCTGAGTCTTATATTTTGGTCATTTTGTTGTATATTTAAAAACTGAAACACAGAGACTACCTAGGTATGGCTAAAGGCTACCATACATCAGATGTGATCCCAGCCCAGGTGGCCCTTGACGCTGGGTAGTAGATAGGAAAGAGTGCAGCTGTAGCACATGCAAAGTGCCATTTAAAGTGCAAATGTAAATGTAATGTTTATTTTAAATTCTGCTTGTAAAGAATTCACAGATTAAACATTTGTTAAACATTTGCTTTAGTTCTTAGGATGTAGTTCTAAGAAAAGTGGTGATGGATGATTATGTCTTGCACTGGTACAAGTAAATCAGATTCATATCAGTGAATATGCATATGTGTTATTTATAGTTTGATGTCTTCACCATAGCAGGCAGAACAGCCGGTGTTTTGAAACATTTGACTAGTTGCGTACATTTATGTACGCTCTGCTGAATTATCTTGGTTCTAGTTAAACAGGCTGTGTTGTCCATCTTTGTATCGCTGGTTGTTGATCATTGATAAATGACTGTGTTTGATTGAAATGGGTGAGGTGGGGCCAAAGCCCCTTTGATGAACCTGAAAATGAAATGATTACTATTGGGTCTTATTGACTGGACTGGGAGGTACACTCACTGGTGCTTCCCTCTAAAAGGTTAATTGAACTTGATCCCAGAAAATCAAGAGGTTAAGCAGGGTCAAAATGACAGCAGGCCTATTCATCACCTTCCTCAAATTGGCGCTAATCAGATATGTCAAAGGGTTCTTGATGAACATTTGTCTTGGATGCATAAATGTTTTTTTCCTACACTGTTTTATGCTTTCTGAAGGACATGATAATACTGTTTCTAGCGAAGATCATACTGACATAGATTATAGCATAACATACTGAGAGAGAGGTGGAGTGAGATCTAGAGAACATCACTCTACCTGAAAAAAGTTAATGACCATTACCTGCCACAGTAGAAATGTTTGGTATGTATTTTCATGTTGGTGCATTGTAATTCCATTGCTAATGATGATGTTTTCATAATACATTATATGTGTAAAGATACAGATATATAATAATCGAGAATACAAATGAAAATGAATACATTAAAAGTAGCTTTTAGGCAGAAATGAATTATCTGAACAGTGAATCTTTTCAATACTAAACTATCAACATTCCATAACACTGTTTTACTGGATCCTATTAATACATAATACATCATTTATGCTGCATGCCTGCTTTGCCTATTCCAGTCTCAAAATACTTAAACACATTGTCATAGTGTCATATCCTCATATATATTGTGAACCTGGTAGAATCTGTTGAACCACCGGATTTGATACCCACCTGGTCCATGTGTTAAAGAAGGCTAGGTATACATCCTGGAGAACACACCTGAGTACATTTGGGAGAAACAATTTTCAAGACTAAGACTAGTATTAATTACTTACATTGCCTAATAAAGTAACTGCATACAGATATACCTGTTCCTGTTGTTACATGAACACCTGATTGGAATTATTTGAGATGATTAATGATGAAACAAATTTAAGCAAGTGTGCTGCAAGTATGCTGGTGCACATGAGCATGTTTGACTTTTTTTAATCAAGCACAGGCATTTGAAGCTTGTAATTAACATTCTGATCTAAAGAGATGAGGTTGTAAATGTGCACATATACAAGATCTGAGAAGACACAATATAGCTATAATACGGTATAGAGTAAATTACTTTGTACAGTTGTAGAAGGGCGCACGCATGTCTCTCTTTACCTTTTCTCTCGCTCTGCTAGCTTTCGTATTGGCTGATTCACGCCTTTAACTACATTGTGACCAGCTTACACTACAGGACTTTCGAGCATTTAAAATTTTAAAAATCGAAATATGAGCGGGTCTCTGATCATTTCAGAACATAACTGGAGGGCTATACATTTGACTCATTTTTCCTGTCACACTACCAGATCATTCACACCTTTAATTGCTCCAATTCAGTCACTAACTAGTGACTGGGGTTGCTAGGTAATACTTTACTTGCTCTATGTCTGTGTATTAATCTCTAGGTACCAGCACTGGCCCCCTGTGCGGGCAGTGCCTGAGCTCGTGGTGAGTTTTAGGCTCTAAAAATTCGTATATTATCTGGAATATTATCCAACAGAACACTAAGCACGGTTCTAAGTCATTTTGGATAAGAGCGTCTGCTAAATGCCTTAAATGTAAAAATGTAAATGTAACTAGGAAGGCATAAAACAAGGATAAAACCAAGCTAAGAAAATCTGTAGTGTAGGCCCAGCTTTAGTGAGCTTTATGTTTTTAGCTTAAATTTCCAAACTTAAAACTTAAGAATGTGTGGAATAAGAATATTGTTAAAATTGCAGCTCATGTGTTTTGAAAACTGCTCTCCTCCAAACTGGGAGGAGATTAGGCAGCTGATAGCTATTTTCTATTCCTATTTTTTGGCCCAAAAATTTAATATTTTGGCTTTATTTAGCAAACTACCATAAGGAATATCTCCTGCTCCAATACAGCAAGTATTTTCCTTTAATTCCCTCAAAGGGATCCGCATCATGTTTTACCATGTATTTATGCAGAATAAATATTTGGTAGGCAACTAATGTTTATCTGTATACGTTAAATCCTATATTATGTGGTATGTTGCTCTGTTGTTATCTGACTATATATGCATATATTATACATATTATATTTTATATTTTATTATATATTGTATATTATGTATATATTTCAAAGAACCACAAGATTTGGAATTACTTGCAAATCTGTTTTGTCTCACACTTAACTACACTGGTTTTGGGTTATTTTATTGTCTTTCATACATGCACCATCATCATCAGGCCATACTTATTAATATTTGAATTTCTTATGGGTCATTATAGACTTACATCACACAACAGTTAACAATATAGCATATTACAGAAGTACAAATAAGAGAAATGTTCTGCCATGTACAACATCAAGCTGAATCACAATAAAAGATTATTATAACAGAAATATGTTTTTTCCAAACTTTTATGCCATGACAATTGTTTGGCATCTTAAACCTAATGCTGTCCTTTCTCTTTTGAAGTCATGCAACGGGTAGTGATTTTAAGGAAGACCCCATGTGGTGAATGTTGCTGGTGATCCCTGCTGAGTGTGACATTCTGATTTCATGCCCTCCCCCCACCACCTCTCCCCCATGAACCCCTCCCCTCCCTCAGGAAGCCTGCATGAGCACTAGCAGACAAAGCTTAATTAGCATGTCATATCAAGAGCTCAGCCCCCCAGGGTCTATGGCAGCATGCCTCTCTAAATGGGTTGGCAGTGTATCGTGTGATAGTCATTCATTGGTCCAAATGGAAGTGTGCCTCTACGTGTTGGTGTGCCTCTGCTGTTCTGCCAGATTTCAGAAAAGCCAGCTTTCCTTCATGCCACTGTATAGAGTCTTGTAATCAGTTCGGTGAAGGCTTCCAGAAAGGGATATTTGGGATCTGTATTTTGAGTCTAATTTCTTTTATGTCTAATTATTAATTATGTTTTATTTGAGATTGGTCAGTGGTCAAAACGTGGTCAGACCTTTTGCTCTCTTTTTATCTTTTACAAAGAAATGGGTTGTGTTCGGTACTGTGCCTTTAAGACTGATCTGTAAATTGGTGTTTTTCCGATTGGATAGCCTGTATTGTGCTTGACTTGCAGTACAGGCAGAAATACTCCTTATAGCTTCAGTGTAATGGGCGGGGCTAAACTGTTGTAGGTCAAATATTACCTTTCATGACATAAAAACAGTGAACTAGATGTCTTTGCAGCTTTGATTCCATATGTGGCAATCAAAATATTCTGAAACTCAACTAGACTGCTGGCTACCTTTGTTTTTGTACTTCATGTCTAGTCATATATGTAGTGCTGATGGTTATGAAGAATATACACATCAAACCCCTCTGAATGAGTTTGTTTACATATTAATATCTAATTATGCAGAAATTTGGATATTAGATGGACATTCTCTTTATAGCCCTGAATCTCTTTGGTTACTTTTACCAGGCAAGTTTTTAGCATCGTGTGCAAGTAGCACAACAAAAACAATACACCAGTTCTCTGCTATACTAGGTCTTTAAACTTTCCCTTCTGTCAAATTCCCCCCAGCACACCCTTTCCCCTCTCTTCCCAGTTCAGTTTGCTCTTCTCACTAAGGGGCTGATGGGGTCAGGTGAGACTTTCCTATCCCATCAGCTTTCTCCCCGCACTGCCATCTGCAATCAGATTGTTAGCATGTCAACTCAATCTGCCAGGGCTCCCTTGAGTGCCGCTCTCTCAAGCGTGAGGAGCCTTCTTCTCCACTGACGACGGATGTCCCTTAACAACACCTAGCCGCTAAGCTAGGCTCATCTGAGCGATGGTGTGGGGGAAGGGGAGGTCATTGGTACCCTCACACCCAAGCATGTCTGTCGAACTCCTTAGTGACATGCACTGACCTGAAGAGTGACCGCCGTCAAAGGGACAGGCTGAAGGGCAAGGGAGGGATCTTTTGTTGCTGACCTGACCCCTTGGCTTCAGTCTACGGAGAGAAGCGAACAACAGCTCAAAATAAACAAGTTAAGAAGGAAGGGCTGAAAAGCTAAACCCAAGGAGGCCCCAGTCTAAGTTATCAATGCAGTATGCGAAGCTGACCACTAGATGACACCCTGATAGCATGGATTGTATTGATTTATTAAAATGATCAGACATAAGGGAGAGCTTGGAGCCTGAAGGGGGAAATGGAAGAATGCCCTGATAACAGAGCACGAGCTAAATTTGGTTTGAACCACCTGAGTTGGTGGACTGGAGAGTGATGGTGCAGGGTACAAATATTTCCCTCCGTCTTGTGGTATCTGTAACGCTTTCCAAGTCAAATCTGTAATTAACCAGGAGCAGAAGATTGTGTTTTAGAAATGAATTTTGAGTTCACGTCATCTTTCAGCTTGGCAGGTAAGAGATTAGAGAGCATATGCACTCACTTTATTATTGGGTACACTTAAGTGGAGTGTTCCAAAGCATATAATTACCTTGTAGGCTTCTGGCCCTCAAGTATACGTGGAGAGAGAGATGCTGCGTATTCATGAGACGTGGGGACCACTAGTGCAGACTGAAGCAGCCCACTCCCACCATCCCTTCACCCTCTTTTGTGTTTTACCCCTGTTGCCATGGGAATTAATTGAATAAAATTTCAGACATTGTTGCCCAGGTGGGAATTTCATACCACTGTCCTCCATGTGTTTTGTGCACTGTATGTGAAAGCTCATGTTTTCTAAAATGCATGGAAAAAAAATATATATATATTTTTATATATATACACATATGATAATATGTCATTTTAAATTATGTCATTATATGGAACCACATTTATATGCCACATATAAAATTTCTTGTATTGATGTTATTTATATTTATTGTAGCCATATTGGTTTTGCCCAGTCACATAGAGGGATCTATATAATGTTCTCAGGTGCCAACATTTTTGAATAGTACTGTGTATATGTTCATAGTTATCATGTTTTAGGTCTAAATAAATATTATACATGCAACCACAAATGCTTTGTTGAAGCAACAACTGCAGAACAACCATCTACATACCCTTGCTAGGGGCAATTCTTTAAAGAATTCTCTAAATCAGATTTGAGTGTAAAGACCCTTTTTGAAACATAGGGAACCCCCAACGTAATGCAAAGACTCTATACCAGATACCAGATCCAGGCAAAGAACCTCTTTTACGTGTAATCACACCGAACTTCAGTCTATTTTTACACCGTTAGTAAAATGAGTTTTATGTAGTATCATTTAAAGGTTCTATGACTTACTGAAACCCTTTTTGATGCTACATAGAACCATTCTCTAAAGAACAGGTTTTTGGTTATCGTGTAAAATTTGATCATACAATGAGTCACTAAACATTCAAACAGTTACTGGAATTGTCAAGGATCTGATTTTCCCTGAATCGTTTTCTTCACTATGGCCGGAAGCCAACTAATAGCCATGGAATGATGTTATCAGTAATATTACTGATTCATTTTTACTGTAACAATTATTATATACCATTTTAACAAAATAAAGAGTAATCAGGTCTATATGCTGAATCTAATATCTCCACTCGTCTTAACAATGAAATGATTCAGTTCTTTCAAAATTCTCACCTTGTCCAAGTGTTAGTGCATACAGAAAGTACATTGCACTCATAACAGTGAGTGTTCCTTATAGTATGCAAAAAAGTTATTGAACTCATAACAACAGTGGAACATTATTCAGTCCTACTTTTAAAGGGTCCTTTTGCATCATAGATAAAAGCCACTTGACCATACAGAGAACAATTTATGCAGTGTTCTGTTGGTTTTACCTTAGAACCGTTGAAGAACCTTCTAAGAATGCACTCTTGAGACCAATGCTGACTTGCTAATTAAAACTCATTACAACCTATTAGATTACATGGGACAGAGACTTATTGTACAGTGTAAAAAACTAGACTCCCCAGACATACACACTATACATGTGTCTATGTCTACACACACATCTTCACACACTTTAATCCGGGGTAACTGTAGTTAAGAACACACATTTAAAATAGAAAGGGTGATCTTTTGTCATATAATGTGTGTAGCCTCACCTATATGACAGGGAGGTTAATTTTCTTCTCCCTAAAATACCGAGTTGGTAAAAGGTTAACTCTAACAAATGCTTGAGTTGTAGAAAATTAAACTGCAGTATTTATGCAGAAAGCCTGCATATCCAGAGTGCTTCAACATTTAAGCCTCCCCCCACTCCCCACCCCCCCTCCACAATTCATTTCATTCTCTGAAGCTGAACATAAAGCAATCCATTAGTGTCAGCTTTGTCGGAGATTTTAAGTGGACACCTGTCCATTAAGACTAGCACAGCTCATCTCAGAAATTATTTGCCAGAATTAAATTCAACCCAAATGTAATGGAATTCATAGTTGTAGAGGTTTTGTTTTATTCATTTATTTATTTATTTATACATCATTGGCCTTGAAAATCAATATAATGTTTAAACAACACCTTTTATGGGGTTGTGCTGCAATTTCTTTTTCCCATATTTTGGTAGAATTCTAATGCAATCAAGTCAAACTTCAGATATGAATTTATGACTGCATGAGCCACACTATGATTAAATAACATGATCTTCTTCGCATGTGCTTTGTGGTTTAGATTAAATTTGTATTTCTGTTAATAAGAGTAAAGACTAGGACTACGACTAGGACCCTGGTAATCTATAAATGGATATCTCCAGACAGTGTTAAAGACAAATGATATAAATATGGGTGTCCAGAACTTGAAACTGGGAGCTAGCTAAAAAGACCCTTAGCTTGGGAATTTCTTGTACTTGACCAGTTATGTGCAAGTTACTAATGAAACAGCAAAATGCAATTCATTTTTCCCCTAAGTTCAATGGACATATTACACATGCTCCGACAAAGTATGAGTTAGTCAACACAACCAATTATGAGCTTGATGAGAGTTTTGGGGATTTGCAGACCTCTTTGATGCAAACGGGCAACTGCACCCAACATACGCAACAACATTTTCGGATCCCTTTCCTGAGCAGATGAATCTGATGAGTGCGTTGACAGAGTATTTAAAGAAAACTTGGTCAAAGTATAGTGAAGGTCCTTCAATCACATCCTTGGAAGTCACCAAATGTTTTATTTAGTTTGCTTTAAATACTCAGTATTTTTATATTCAGTGCGCTTACAATCATCATATTCTTTCGCTCTGAGAAATGATCTAAAGCACAAATGACATTACAAAATGTTCCTCCAAATACCTTAAATAGTGCTGTTATTAGTTAGGTAGTTGGGAAGATAGTGCAGCTGTAAGTTAGTTAGATGGGTACATAGTGCAGCTGTAAGTTAGTTAGTTGGTTACATAGTGCAGCTGTATGTTAGTTGGTTACATAGTCCGGGTGTATGTTAGTAAGTTGGGTACATAATGCAGCTGTAAGTTAGTTGGTTACATAGTGCAGGTGTATGTTAGTTAGTTGGGTACATAGTGCAGGCGTATGTTAGTTAGTTGGTTACATAGTGCAGGTGTATGTTAGTTGGGTACATAGTGCAGCTGTAAGTTAGTTGGTTACATAGTGCAGCTGTAAGTTAGTTGGTTACACAGTACAGGTGTATGTTAGTTGGTTACATAGTGCGGGTGTATGTTAGTTAGTTGGTTACATAGTGCGGGTGTATGTTAGTTAGTTGGGTACATAGTGCAGGTGTATGTTAGTTGGGTACATAGTGCAGGTGTATGTTAGGTAGTTGGGTACATAGTGCAGGTGTATGTTAGTTAGTTGGTTACATAGTGCAGGTGTATGTTAGTTGGGTACATAGTGCAGCTGTAAGTTAGTTGGTTACATAGTGCAGGTGTATGTTAGTTGGGTACATAGTGCAGCTGTAAGTTAGTTGGTTACACAGTACAGGTGTATGTTAGTTGGTTACATAGTGCAGGTGTATGTAAGTTAGTTGGTTACATAGTGCGGGTGTATGTTAGTTAGTTGGGTACATAGTGCAGGTGTATGTTAGTTGGGTACATAGTGCAGCTGTAAGTTAGCTGGTTACATAGTGCGGGTGTATGTTAGTTAGGTACATAGTGCAGCTGTAAGTTAGTTGGTTACATAGTGCAGGTGTATGTTAGTTGGGTACATAGTGCAGCTGTAAGTTAGTTGGTTACACAGTACAGGTGTATGTTAGTTGGTAAGATAGAGAGTGTGTATGGAAGTTAGTTGGTTACATAGTGCGGGTGTATGTTAGTTAGTTGGGTACATAGTGCAGGTGTATGTTAGTTGGGTACATAGTGCAGCTGTAAGTTAGCTGGTTACATAGTGCAGGTGTATGTTAGTTAGGTACATAGTGCAGGTGTATGTTAGTTAGTTGGGTACATAGTGCAGCTGTAAGTTAGTTGGTTACATAGTGCAGGTGTATGTTAGTTAGTTGGGTACATAGTGCAGGTGTATGTTAGTTGGTTACATAGTGCAGGTGTATGTTAGTTAGTTGGGTACATAGTGCAGGTGTATGTTAGTTGGGTACATAGTGCAGCTGTAAGTTAGTTGGTTACATAGTGTGGGTGTATGTTAGTTAGTTGGGTACATAGTGCAGCTGTAAGTTAGTTGGTTACATAGTGCGGATGTATGTTAGTTAGTTGGGTACATAGTTTAGCTGTTAGTTAGTGGAGTACAGAGTGCAGCTGTTAGTTAGTTGGGTACATAGAGCAGATGTAAGTTTGTTAGGCACATAGTGCAGATGTAAGTTAGTTAGGCACATAGTAGTTGGTGGGGTACATTGTGTAGATGTTAGGTAAATGGGTACATTGGGCAGCTGTAAGTTAAGTGGGTACATAGTGCAGATGTAAGTTAGTTAGTGGGGTACATAGTGCAGATGTAAGTTAGTTAGTGGGGTACATAGTGCAGATGTAAGTTAGTTAGTGGGGTACATAGTGCAGATGTAAGTTAGTTAGTGGGGTACATAGTGCAGATGTAAGTTAGTTAGGGGGGTACATAGTGCAGATGTAAGTTAGTTAGGGGGGTACATAGTGCAGATGTAAGTTAGTTAGAGGGGTACATAGTGCAGATGTAAGTTAGTTAGTGGGGTACATAGTGCAGATGTAAGTTAGTTAGTGGGGTACATAGTACAGATGTAAGTTAAGTTAGTGGGGTACATAGTGCAGATGTAAGTTAGTTAGTGGGGTACGTAGTGCAGATGTAAGTTAGTTAGGGGGGTATGTAGTGCAGATGTAAGTTAAGTTAGTGGGGTACATAGTGCAGATGTAAGTTAGTTAGTGGGGTACATAGTGCAGATGTAAGTTAGTTAGTGGGGTACATAGTACAGATGTAAGTTAAGTTAGTGGGGTACGTAGTGCAAATGTAAGTTAAGTTAGTGGGGTACGTAGTGCAGATGTAAGTTAGCTGGTTACATAGTGCAGGTGTATGTTAGTTGGGTACATAGTGCAGCTGTAAGTTAGTTGGTTACACAGTACAGGTGTATGTTAGTTGGTTACATAGTGCAGGTGTATGTAAGTTAGTTGGTTACATAGTGCGGGTGTATGTTAGTTAGTTGGGTACATAGTGCAGGTGTATGTTAGTTGGGTACATAGTGCAGCTGTAAGTTAGCTGGTTACATAGTGCGGGTGTATGTTAGTTGGGTACATAGTGCAGCTGTAAGTTACCTGGTTACATAGTGCAGGTGTATGTTAGTTGGGTACATAGTGCAGCTGTAAGTTAGTTGGTTACACAGTACAGGTGTATGTTAGTTGGTTACATAGTGCAGGTGTATGTAAGTTAGTTGGTTACATAGTGCGGGTGTATGTTAGTTAGTTGGGTACATAGTGCAGGTGTATGTTAGTTGGGTACATAGTGCAGCTGTAAGTTAGCTGGTTACATAGTGCAGGTGTATGTTAGTTAGGTACATAGTGCAGGTGTATGTTAGTTAGGTACATAGTGCAGGTGTATGTTAGTTAGTTGGGTACATAGTGCAGCTGTAAGTTAGTTGGTTACATAGTGCAGGTGTATGTTAGTTAGTTGGGTACATAGTGCAGGTGTATGTTAGTTGGTTACACAGTACAGGTGTATGTTAGTTGGTTACATAGTGCAGGTGTATGTAAGTTAGTTGGTTACATAGTGCAGGTGTATCTTAGTTAGTTGGGTACATAGTGCAGGTGTATGTTAGTTGGGTACATAGTGCAGCTGTAAGTTAGTTGGTTACATAGTGTGGGTGTATGTTAGTTAGTTGGGTACATAGTGCAGCTGTAAGTTAGTTGGTTACATAGTGCGGATGTATGTTAGTTAGTTGGGTACATAGTTTAGCTGTTAGTTTGTGGAGTACAGAGTGCAGCTGTTAGTTAGTTGGGTACATAGAGCAGATGTAAGTTTGTTAGGCACATAGTGCAGATGTAAGTTAGTTAGGCACATAGTAGTTGGTGGGGTACATTGTGTAGATGTTAGGTAAATGGGTACATTGGGCAGCTGTAAGTTAAGTGGGTACATAGTGCAGATGTAAATTAGTTAGTGGGGTACATAGTGCAGATATAAGTTAGTTAGTGGGGTACATAGTGCAGATGTAAGTTAGTTAGTGGGGTACATAGTGCAGATGTAAGTTAGTTAGGGGGGTACATAGTGCAGATGTAAGTTAGTTAGTGGGGTACATAGTGCAGATGTAAGTTAGTTAGGGGGGTACATAGTGCAGATGTAAGTTAGTTAGGGGGGTACATAGTGCAGATGTAAGTTAGTTAGTGGGGTACATAGTGCAGATGTAAGTTAGTTAGTGGGGTACATAGTGCAGATGTAAGTTAGTTAGTGGGGTACATAGTGCAGATGTAAGTTAGTTAGTGGGGTACATAGTGCAGATGTAAGTTAGTTAGTGGGGTACATAGTACAGATGTAAGTTAGTTAGTGGGGTACATAGTGCAGATGTAAGTTAAGTTAGTGGGGTACATAGTGCAGATGTAGGTTAGTTAGTGGGGTACATAGTGCAGATGTAAGTTAGTTAGTGGGGTACATAGTACAGATGTAAGTTAAGTTAGTGGGGTACATAGTGCAGATGTAAGTTAGTGGGGTACATAGTGCAGATGTAAGTTAGTTAGTGGGGTACGTAGTGCAGATCTAAGTTAGTTAGGGGGGTATGTAGTGCAGATGTAAGTTAGTTAGCGGGGTATGTAGTGCAAATGTAAGTTAGTTAGCGGGGTACGTAGTGCAGATGTAGGTTAGTTAGTGGGGTACAAGTATTTATAGATAAATTGATCACATTAAATCCCTTTTAATTACATTTGCCACAAATTCATGTTGTTCCTTCTGGAATTACTTATTATTTACATTGTCTGTCTCTTTTGTGTGTCTGAATTTTGAATAAAATTTTGATTATCAGCTTAACAATGTTTGTGATAATAAGCTTTTAACCAACATCCATTAACACTTTTGATTAAAACCCCTTTTCCTGTTTATTTGATAAGCAGGTTGAAAAAAAAGCATAAAATCTGAGGGGGGGCGGGGTTTGTTAAATATGTTAAACTCAACAAATACATCTAATTTGGAAAATAAACCAAATATGATTTGACAAGAGCATTGTTTTATGCAAGTTCATTCAGTTTTTCCAAGCTCATCCCTTATCCCGGTTTTAATGGGATGTGTCTTTAGGAAGTTACTGTGCCTTTAGAACTACTGTATGTAAATGAACTGTGTCCTGATTGGCTATGCTTGCTCTAAAGGAAAGCCCGGACTAAAATGTTCATTATAAGTGAACAGATGTGAAACTTAATTGTAATGTATTGTAAAGTAATGAATTTAAAATGGGCTGTGTTTTTGCAGTTTAGTTTATTTATATTGACTGGGGACTAAACAGTACATTTTGAAACATGTTTACATACTACATGAAATGTATTTATTCCAAATAAGAAAGGAAAATGAGATGTTACCTGATATGAGTCTATTAAGACCCTGTTTATAAATAAGACTCTGGTTGCTTTTACCTAAGTACCCTAGACTGGAAGTGAGTATTGAAGGTACATTGAAAGAAGCACTAAAACATGTCAACCTATGGCTTTCTTAAATCCTCTGCCCTTACCATGTGCAAAAGATCAAGGCATATCAAGTTCTCCAGCATTCTCATGTTTAGGTGCTCGTAAAGTGGACTAACTCCCTCTCAATACTTAGCAACAGTGGACTGAATAGAATTGGGGAGTGGTTCAAGTGCAACTTCTCCATATTCAACAGATGCAACAACTGCACTTCTGTGTGGCACCTTAGGTGCATCTCTTCATTTCCATGGGCCTAGGTTTTGGGTTACAAGGGGGGGTGGGAGGGGATCAGGCAGGACAGAAGTGTCAGTGATAAGATCAAAAGAGGGGGGAGGCTCCTGATCCCTCATTACCAGGCCAGATGATGCACTCTCCTCCGGAACATTACAGCAATGAGATTTAGGCCTGAGTGTCCACCCCTGGCAAAACCCAACAAAAGGGATAAACCTCACAAGCCTGGTCAGCTCATCTCCACTCAAATTAATTAGAGCCTTCTGTAACACAGCCCTTAGATTTAGAAGGGCTGGAAATAGATGCTTGGCTGACAGTTCTCCATGCACGTCATGACATACAGACCTGGCCTCTGTTTTAATGGTGCAGGAATAGAGATCATGGTATCGATTTTTGTTGTTTGTGGTATTAGCTACTTGGCATTGTTCTGAATTTCACTTTTGTTCAGGGCCTGTTTTACCAACAGGTGTTTAGCTACACAAATCAGCTTGTAATAAAGTCAGGTACTAACAAACTCAGGTAACATGAATAATTTATGGACAGTGTCTTTGGTGAATTTTGAGAACATTTAACATAAAGATTCGACCTGAAAGCTGTTTTTGTAGAACTTTTTATTGCAACACCTTTTTCTGTTACTGAGTATTTTATGGAATTCACACTGATGCTATTTGAATTATGCTGTGCTGTCAGTAGCACCTTTTGAGGCTTATTAATAAATCACATTGAGAACTACCCAGCCTCAAGCTTAGCTTCCATTCATGGGATTAGTTTTTACACTCAGTGTCACAAAGTAAACATTGAGATATCTCCATTTTCACAGATATGAATTTAAAATAGTTGATTTTTATAAAGCAGTTAAGGTTCATGCACAGATTTATCACAAACATACAATGAATGTCATGATCATAACATAGACATATAACATTGACAGCCTCTTTCTAGATCTATAGGTTAGAAAACACAACTGGATTAAATAACATAGAGCACTATAAAACTGTGCTTGCATCGACTTACCAGAGTTTATTAACGACTGTTACACCTAGCCTTACAGTCTTATACAGTTGATTCTACCTCTGGGTTAAAGTGCAACATTTGCCTCACTCCAATTTCAGCTAATTATTTTTAAACAGTGGATGCTGGAAACATTGTTTAGGGCTTTATTGGTAGCAGCAATATGTGAGTTGCTTTGATTACAGTATGGCTAAACTTGCTTCAAATATTTTTCATGTAATTTCACATCAAATCAGCCATTAACTGGTGGATCTGAAAGGACACAAAGCTGTCAAGAAGCTGTCACTTGGACATAGAAAAAGCCCAAAATGCAGAAAATCTGCAAACTGAACATAGAAGCTGCTGTTGTTTTCAGAACAATGTACTGACCACCCCAGAGCCCAGATCTCAACGTCATTGAACGTGTTTGGAATGACTTGGTTTGTGAGAAACAGAAAATGCAACCACTGTCTAAGAAGGAAATGATGATATCGCTGCAGATTTTTTTTCCTGAAATAGAATGGAAGCTGTAATAAACACAAAAGGAGGGCACTAAAAATACTAAACATTCAGAAATTATGAAAATAATAATTATTTGCACGTAATGTGATAATGTGTTTGAGTGCAAATTAAATGAATAACCAGTGGTCTCTGACATTTGCACCGTACTCATGGTAGAACAAACATAAGCATTGACTAGTCAGAAGTAGTCTTACAAGCAGTGCAATAGAAAAAAAGCAAATATTTGCAAATATCACAAGCCATAGATAAAAACTGCATAGGTTAAAAATCTGACTGGCTATCAGTCCTGCAATTGGCAAAACATGCTCATCAGCCCGATTGCATTCTCCTAAGGCCAGGTGACATGATTTCTTAGAATAAACCTTCTGTGGTGACCTGTTTCTCCGGCTTTGTTCCTGATCTGTTCTGCTTTAGTTTTTTACCAGTCAGTGTTAAGTGTATATTGCATTTGGTATGAACAGCTAGTTTAGATTTCAATGTAAACAGGTTTTACTCCAAACAAAGGGACAGAAAGGCAATAGTAAAGCTCGCTTGTCTGCTTCTAAACAGCAATTTGCGTTTACTCCAAGACGGCGCATTCTGTCTATAGTGCTATCGTAAGCCAATTCTCTTTCTATTAGGTCGGATTCCCCGGCAAGGATAACTGGCAATGGTAGAATTGTTCTCTGAGAGTAGGCATAACACAATCAAGTATTGTGAAAAGAAAAGAAAGACAAGGCAATTCAGTCAGCTGTCATGGCGTGTCCTGTTGGTTCATTTCGATAAGTGAACGTTTTAGGAAAGGTCCTCTGACTCTCAATGCGAGGATTTCGCTGAAGAAAACACTGCCTCGCTTGTTAAAGAGGGGCGTCTTGGATTTCATGCTTAGAAAACAGTTACTCTATGAGCTATTTAAATCCACGATCGCGTCCTGTGCAATCTCAAAGTAGTTTGTAATGAAAAATGCAACAAATTACCATAGGCGGCCTCCCTCCTATTGTGTGCGTATTTATCACGAAAGACCTGCTCTGACATTTTAGCCTCTGAGCTTAGAATAGAGGCAGTTTGTAATGTGTGCGGAATCGCCTTTTCTTTTGCCTTGTAGTAGTACTTAAGTGTCATGTTAAGCCCAAGGCGAAGGAGACTCTCAATGACCCGCTCTGGCTGGATTTTTGTGTTTACTGTATTCCCCCTCAATAAGCACTACTGAATCCCATCTCTTATCAGTGCATAAAGTCTAACAGATTGCCGACTCGAATTTCCCCTTCCAGCCAATGTTGGTTTTTGTCCTTTGTCTGGCTTGACAATAGTTTCCACATACCCTACAGCTTGAGTTTCTGTCTTCTTTATTTGCAGAGTATCACCCTCTGTGCAAGTGACAGGCATTTGCACGACGCAGGTACAGCCCAGGAGAGGCTCCTTCTGGGGGAGGGAAAGCTGGGGATGCCAGTGCACCTAAAGTTGTTTTTACTGTTGACCGTTATTGCTGGCAAAAAAGTGTTGACTGGATTGTGATTTTGGTTAAGGCATGTGAAGGGAGAAAGTGAAAACTGTCTATAGAGATAGAATACACAGATATTTTTTTTCTTATTTGACATCTTATGTATATTCAAATGAATAATTTTGATTATAGCCAGCAAATGAAAAACAATAAACAGTATATTTGAAATATTTAACTAATACTCATCTGCAAGCTTAATGTATGCAACATTAACATGCCCTTATTAGCATCAGGTATTAGTTTAACACTAAACTAAATAAAAACCTGAAATGGGTCAAAAATAAAGATTTTAATTTCATATATCGCTTTTTGTTTAAGTTTGATATTGTTATTCAGTGTTTTAAGTGGGGGAATTTATCCTAATAATGCAGAGATTTATTAAAACTATGTTTTTAATAAAATGTATATATACAACTTACAATTAGATATTATCCTCCAAGTTGTTAAACTTCATGAATTTCATATGTCATACATATTTCAATAGAAAATTTACCAACATTGGCTCCTAACAAGTAGACTTAATACTTTAATTTTCTTGAATTTTCTTTTTAATTGCATTCTGTAGAGGTGAAGTTCAGCAAATTTCATATTCATCACAACCTCTTGATTGACAACCTTGACAGTCACACTCTTTAGATTCAGGCATAGGACTGGAACATCACACTAACCCAAAGCTACTTATTGCACCACAAAGGGAACTTGAGTCAGTACATAATCTAAGGGTTATTAAAATATACAAATAAAAGTATAAAAGAAAATGAGTAATAATCACATGTTTAACAGCCAGCTCTGCAGACGTTAACAGACTAATGATAAAATTGCGTGTAAGTATTTACTAAATGACTTTTTTTTTTGAAGATTTGAAGATGTTTGAAGATTTTAAACTGTGACATGCATATTTAAACCTAAAGTCTTAATAAATGAAAAACACATTTCAGCTGCTATAATACGTATTAAAGTCTCTATGGGAAAGTGGATGGACACCACCATTAGCCAAATGCTAACAAAACATTACAAACCTCTTTGACATAAACTCCAGCGCCATTTTGGTGCAGTTAGCTAGCGAGTTAACTTGCCCAGCCTGAACAGTAAGGGTTTGTTTTCTCTGGATGGGCAACCAGGGTCTCTTCTGAGTGAAGTTTGCATGGTCTTTCAGTGTCTGCGTTGCTTTCCTCCAGGTGCTCCAGTTGTGTAGTCCCTAGATGTGAATATGTGTGAACATGTAGGACTGCTTTGTGATGGGCTGGTGACCTGTACAGGACGTTTCCTGCCATCTGCCCTATGATCGCTGGGTGAGGCTGCCACATGGTCATGATTATATGGCAAATATAGCTTTAAAAAATGAGTACATTTACGGTAATATTACACGCCTCAGTGGGCTGTTAATGGCATTCATCATCATCCACCATGCCTTTAGTTAACAGCACCTTCCAACAAGGATATTGTCTCTCTCTCCTTGCCTTCAGGACAGACCACACACTGCTGTGATTTTGTCCAGAATCAGATCCTGTAACAGAGCGACAAGCAATGCTAGCTACAAGCAGTGTGGGGTGATACAATGCTACATTCCTCAGAGGTTGTTCAGTGAGTCATGAGAGGTTTAAGGAGGGATTCTGGAGAATGGGCTAAAGAACCTAATGTCTAGGCATTAGTAATATATGCTCTAATGTGTAATCATTATGCAGCTCCCTTTTTGTTTAGATGTAACTGTGTTCATGATGTAACCTCAAAGAACTTTGAGGAAGGAAGACATACAGGTGCATAGAAGTTTAATGACTGTTAAAGCTCTTTTTTTGCCTTGAGAAACCTTTTTTAATCGTACTATGCTCAGAGGAAGTAGTGCTTTAGGAGGCTCAGTAAAGAAATGAAGCTGCAATACTGGACAATACCTCAAAGTAAATTGCTGTCATGCTACAATATAAACTATATAAACTAATAGAGGACACTAGAGTTGTAACAGGATAACTGAGCACAGGGTTTAGGATGTGCTAAACTCTTCTCAGTTGACATTTACATATTCATACATATTCATATATAGTACATGAAAACAACAACAAAAACATATTTGAAATAGTGAATGCCTCAAAAAAGAATTATTGCAATTAATATTTTTTGAGGGGTTACAACCTACCCAGTACTTATTCCCATCATGCCTTTAGACATTTAACAGTGATTGCCATTACTAAGCAATAAAATGTGGCAAAATAAGTTTTACCAATATCAATGTATGAAAATTTGTGACACTGATATAATAAATAGTCCCCAGTCCCACTTTGTTGAAGTTTTATATGCTATATTGATGATGGTTAAAAACAAAAAGTGGTAAATAAAAAATGACAAAGTTTTCTTTGGGGATTATTTTGCCTTGTAACTTCTCTCCTTGATGAATAGGTTTAAAAAAATTGATTTAGTCCAAAACCTAATCTTAGAAGTGTTGTAAAACGGTGTCTCAGGCAACAGTCAGTGTATCAATAACCATTTTGTGCAATTACCCCCCAGTGATGCGGCTTTTAGAGGCATTTACCTCTTTAAACATCTGGTTCCTATCACCATCACTGTCAGAAGTTCTGCCTTAGCAAGCTTCTCTAGAATAAAGCATTTTACACCAAACCACTGATAAAATGATTGTCTATAACTCAAGCATTTATTCCTATGCTTTCATTATTCATTTGGTAAAATCTGTTCGCCTTTAAACCCAACCTGTTCTGGGACTTGTGGTCTGTGGAGGCTAAAGCTGTTGTGCAAATGGATTCACTTTGCAAGGTGTCCACAAGATGTGCGAGTTGACCTCTGGTCTGGCCTGACTTTTGCTTTGAGGTCAAAGGGAGAAAGCCTGGCTGATACCAAAGGATAAGACGACCCAAAAAAGACACCGTGGGTGTCAAAACAAAAGATGATTGGTGAGGAATGTGGCATGGCTGTAGATTATGACTATAAAAGGATGGCAGGGCCATTTATCTCTGCGCTGTACAGCTGATACGGTGACTCAGTGTCCATTTCTAAAAGAAACATCGTATAAATGTGCAGTAGAACTGAATTAAACAATTTTAGTACATCGAGCACTGAAAAATATGTGGAAGAATACATCACATTCCTGTGCTTTTTGGAATGCCTTTCAAATGAATGCCTCCTGTTATTACAGTCTCTGACTCCATTGTATATGCACATGCTTGCTTTGCCTACTGGTCAGCTGTGCTAGAGATAAGGGAACACAGAGTTTTGAGCCCTTGATAACAATATCAGGAAGGAACAAAGCAGTTACAAGTGATAGACATTGCCTTTGGAGGACAGCTCATATGAAAAGCTAATACAGCTGTTTGAATGCTGGGAAAGCACTGATTTTTCCCACCAGCAAAAACAGTGCGAGTCTGTAAACATGCACCTAGCACTGAGAAATACTGATAAACATGAACACACTCATACATACAGATATATCATCTATCTAACTTAAATTGTTGGTGACATAATTTGAAACTGACTCAGAAAGTCTGAGCAAATGATTCAGTATAGGATCTGAATACAATTTTTGTTTTGCTAAATATAATAAAATAATAACCCAAAAAATATTTATTATTAATTATAAATAAATACAGTAGATTAGTTTGTAATATGTTTCCTGTCCTGTCCATCATGATCATGAAGTGAAGTGTTAGCTGATGATTGACTGACATATGGATGATGCATTTTATCATTGTATTTATTATATGTATTGCTTCCTATCTGAAATATGTAAATATGATAGCAGCTCTCAATGACAACAGTAATAAACAAACATTACTAATCGCTTATTGCACCAGTCAGTTTTTGTTTTCACTAGATCTGTGTTGTATCTTGATAAATACCTAAATCCTACTTGATATCATTTACACACATTTTCCTTAACCCAACAAATGTAAACACACCCAAGGCACATTCTATTTGTTGTGGCATAAACATATGATTTCTAAAGCTACAATAATTGCAATCAGCTCAAATAATTATCAGGATATGCATAATTGTTCCAAGCCTATTTGTTGGGTCACCTGTTGTGTCTAAATACCATTGTTCCTGAAAATGAAACATCAGATTTTTCCCATAAGTGAGGAAAATTTCAATCTAAAAACATGCACCCATGTTCAGTCTATTGCTTCACATATTGTGTCTGAATGCCATTGTTCCAACAGCAAACTGTGCCATCCAACATGCCAAATAAATCACACAATTTAAACAACTGCCCCCTATCACAGTCAAAACACTACCTGATAAAGGTAATTACCTGGAAGTTTCAGTCATCTAGGTCATTATTAGCTGAGGAAGTCAGATCCTGCCATAGAAAACATGGGGCCAGCCCTTTCCAAAAGAAGAGGGGAAAACCCACATATGTATAGCGGTGGATGAATGAATGGGATTCTGTTGATTCTATTAGTCTGCATTTTTGCTGGTTTTTGATTCCACCAATCAAAACAGTTGCCTTTTCAACTATAGTATCAGTGTTTGTTACCACTAAGACTGTCGTAGAATTTGACATTAGGCCTAATCATTTCTCAGTCAATTTGTGCTGGTTAGAAATGCAGGTTCTAAACTTTCACTTTCATTCGTGTTTGTAAGAATATCAGATACGTTTGCATTGTAGATAGATAATGTACATAGAATTTAATGAGCATTAATTTAAATAACTGAACATGTAGTTACATAACTACATTTGAAAATCAGGCAAAATTGATGCCTTCAAAATTCAAGACGTCCATTTACTGAAAGTGAAAGCATAGCTGTGCATGAGTTCAGCATGTGCAGGATGATGAGGCATAACCTTACGCACAGTTACATGGAAAAAAACTGTTATCATATAGAGAAAAACAAAGAATTGCTAAGAATCCTACTTTCATTATTCAAATGAAAGGAATGACCTGATAAGGTGGACACCGAGCTAACAGCTTATTGAGCAGGGTAGTTCCCTGGCATAGTTTGGCATCTTTTCTTTGGCTGGAAGGGCAAAATACTTTTCTCTATTGTCAATTTGTCCTGCATAGAGAGAGATTTTTGTACGAGTCAAATAACAGCCTCACAGACACACGTGCTGAACATGGGTTTGTTTTGTGTCACGGAAAACATTGGTGGTGGCGTGCTGGAGATTATTCAGGCATCTAAGAGAAGTATTTCATAACTTGATGCCTACCAGCATTAAAACTACACAGCTGAAGTCTGCTTCTCATTTGTCAGCTTCTTATTCCAATTTTCTCATTCTTGGGGAATGAAAAGTCAATATCAGTTTCATGTCAAAACTGTAGCTAGGATAGTTTGATGGTCTAAACTATATTTTCAGCATTAAAATAATAATTAGAATATTTTGAACATTGTAAATCAGCTCATCAGGGAGAGGTAGGGATATTAGAGTCTGTACCGCTCTCATGTTAAAATATTTCTCATGGCCACATAGTGCCACCTTTACTGTTGATGCACATTTGATATGGTAGCAAAATAAAAGTAATAGCTCTCATAGACTTAAACTTGGTAATTGTGCATGAAGCCAGGTAAACAGACATTTGAAGAAAGATAAGGCAATACTTTAGATAAACTGTGTTGGTGCAAATCTTATTCAGATGCCCCTTCTAACTCTGTAACACACTGAGAGAAGAAAGAGATGAGTCAGTACCAAAACAAAGACATTCATCACATTGTTTAGGGCAACAGAGTCTACTGTTTGGACAAGATAACAAAGGTGAAGCATTTTCTTCTTTAGGGGTTTAGACTGCTTACTGCTTAATCATAGTGGCCCTCATTCATCAAAGTTGTATAAAAAAAGAGTGGCATTCAAACTACTATATATCTGATTCATGAAACTGTCGTATGGCAAGGAATCAAGTGGAGATTTGAGTGCTGATGATGAATCAGCTTTAGTCCATGAAATCCACCAGTATCTCATTTACATCAACAACTTGAAGCACACCCTTATTCAGGCACATATTTAGCTAGGGAGCCAATAAAACGACAGCATTTATCATCCTGAACTGACTAACTAAACTTTAGGAAGTTAAAGTTATGATGAATAAGTTATAAAGAGAATAAAACTTGTGGTGGATAAAATGTGCTGGATTTCAGTAGTTTTGTTAAGAATTTAAGGATTAAGAAAGCGGCTTACTTGGTTTTGTTAAAACATTACTGTGATATTGTGGATGCCATTCCTGGCACAACTCTGAGGAGAATTTCCTGTAGACTGGGATTTGTGCCAATGCTGGTAGATCCATAAGAGCATCCAGCTACTTCCTTCACACTATGGCCTTTGGCACACCCGAATACAATTACTCCTTTTAGCCAATCATCTGCTTTGGAGCCATTTTCCACACATCAAATGAGACACTAACCACATTGCAAAGCCTGACGTTACTTCCACCTTAAACCATTCAAGGTGACTACTTTTTGTGCTGTGATCTTATGTTATTGTGCAGACCATGGACGTTGCAGCTCTGCGGGGTACAACTGGTCCATTGCCAATAGGCCTCAGTTGAAGAATGTGCTGATTTTATAGTGTGATTATTTACATAAAATGTGTGCTCATTTTATGATTGGATTATTTGACTGTACACAACTTTGATAAATAAGATCCCGTCTTTTCTGAGAACAACATGTGTTTTGTCTGTTGTGGTGCAGACACTGACCTAGCAGATTAAATGTCTGTGTCATTTTCAATGTACATACTAAAGCACTGCTGTAAACATAGCAGGAAAATGTTTCAGTGTGGTGATGATAGCAAAGCTGTCAGCCATCATGATCTAGAAACCATCCCTGTCTGGAGATGTTAAAACAACACTTTTTCACATAACCATCTTCAGAGAAAAAAAAAAACATGTAATAGCCATCAATCATATTTAGTGCCAGTTTAAGGCGACACCTGACTGCCAAAGAAAAAATACATTTGTGCTGCAAGGAGCTGCATTCCTGGTTTTATGGTCTTGCTCCTTTATTTGAAGTTTTGGGGGGGTGTAATAAAATCTTATCTCTAGCTTTCACTGTGGACATCTCAGCTTTTAACTGCTGTCTCCGGGGCACTTTAAGTGTCTGTTTGTGTCCCCGGCCTCCAAACGTGAGACCTTATTTGCTTAGCACGAGAACAAATCAATAAAAAGCCAAATACTACGAGGAAGGTCTCATAGTATTGATGTCAGATATGGAGCATGTAGTGCAGTATCATATGTGAGGTGTAAAGGAGACTAATACACACAGCACACTCTTAAAATTAGAGCTTCCTAAATTTATCTTGATGTGTTAGGTTCTACTGGAAAGAAATTTGTATGTCATATTAACTGTAAATCACATGCTGTTACTTTGAACTTGAAATGGTTCTTTAAGAGACCAATAGAGGTTATTCTGTGGAATCGTACAAAGGTAGGGGTGTGCGCAGGTACTGAAGCTTTCTTACTGAAATTGGTACAGGGTTTCAGCAAAGGAAATGTACAGGCTTGCAATTCAATAAAATGTAAGCTATAAAAGTTGACAGGTTTTTGTGTTCAAACTTGTATTTGTGTATGAAACATGAAATTGGAAAGGACGAGTTGTTAAAACTCGTCATATTGGTGGTAGGGAGACATTTTTGGAACACATCTTTATGTATTAATGTTACTACTCTCAGAAAATCTGTCTAGTTGTTAAAGTCATAATGCATAACCAGAAAATGACAGGATGACTACTGTTGTCACAATGAATAATTCCATGCCTGAATTAACAGAAAGGTCTGGTCTACTCATATCAGGCAGATTTTAACAAATTGACAATATTGTTCCTGTTAAAACAAAACCATGATTTGAAAAGATTTGTTAGTGTTTTTCATAAGGCTTTTTCCATTGTGTTTTTCCAATTTGACTTGCTTTTTTCCAAAAAAAAAATCTTGCCACATAAAAAAGTTTAAACATTAAAGTAAAAAAAGACTCTTTTTTTGAGCTACAAGGTTTTACGTTATTAGTCATGATTGTAAACTTACTTTCTTGGAAGTGTAAAGTTTTGTCATTTTTTACATTACAATATTTAGCTTTTCTGAGGTTTACAGACAGTTGGAATATATTACCTTAGGCACAAAGGTGTATTATTAAAATAAGATATGAATTTGAAAAGGCCATGAAAAGAACATGCATTGAGTTGCTATATACTGGACTGGTTGTTGTTTATAAGCTCTCTATAGTTTATTATAATGCTGATTTGGTTATACGGTATAAATGTTATGTGTTCAGTTCATAACTGAGAATACCTATAAAATCACAACAGTGATTACATGTCATATTACCCAGCTGGTAATTTGACAACTTTCCACTTTTCTAGCCCTATTTGTGTTTCCATACTACAGAGGTCAGAGGTGTTTCATTTATAGTTTAAAATTCACTAGCACTGATCTAGTTAGAAATCATCTGTTCTAAAACCGTTTTGAGAATATGCAATGCAACATTCTGTTAATGTTTCTTTTGGTTCTCAGTATGTTGTTTATTAAGGTAGCAGAAAGTTCTCTAAAAACATTTTGTTAACTCAGGTCCGTAAAACATTTTTGGAATGTTGAGCTGAGAATGTTGTTCAAGTTATCATGTAAACATAATTTATGGCGTTGACAACATCCTCAAAACATCCCCTGAACATTGCAATCAAAACGTTTTTTCTTAGTTAACCTTTATTCTTATAGAACTTGTAGGTAACATTAGCCAAATGTCTGGGAATGTTCCCTGCTAGCTATGAAGAGACACAATGAAGGACAAGGAAGTATCAGCCTTGGCATTCTTCCATTTCCTAATAGAAACATGCTTAATAAAAATCTTCACAGTGGATGGATAAATATTCTTGGACGCAGTCCTTGAACATGTGTGGCGTTTACGTGATCTACATGGGGGCGGGGAATCCTCCGTAGTCTGAGCAGAATAACCATACAGTGAAAAAGTTCTTTGACTATTAATATCCTAATTAAAAACACCAGGTGCCAGTGCTGGATACCTGTCGTGGATCTTTCATCGGCTGATTTGCTTCCCATGTTTTTTCATAATCTGAAATGTAATGAAGAGGGAAATGAGCTCTGAAGTTATGAGCCAGAGCTGAATATCTATGCGTCTGCAGCATTGTGGAGCACAATGTGATTTTTCTGTCTAATCAGCTCACTGTTAAGACGTCTAATTAGCTTCTGCGGCTCCCTAACGATGTGTTGACAAACACGTCGGATAAGGCATTCAGGCAAATAGACGGCGGGAGTTAACTGTTTTCCCCTCCCTTATCTCATATCAAGGGACAAAGGGTAATTAGAAGCTGTTGTGTTAGAGGAAAGTAAACAGGGTTTGGTAAAAGAAAACATGCCCTGTCGGAGAGTACTGGCAAATACGCTAGCTGTATTCTGTGTGAGGTTGCCCTGTATTATATAGAGGTTTCTTGTGGCACTTATATGATAGCTGTTTTATTTTTTATTTACTGCAGGATCCTTGTAGTGTAAAAAAAAAAGATAATATAACACACAAAATATAAATAGCTATACTATAGCTAAATATAGTTTTGACTTCTTAGGTAAAACTTAAATATAGTGGACTTCATATAGAGAACTCTGTGACTTGATGTGAAATCAAATACAGAAATGCATCTCCCCTGATTTCTTTACAGCGGTGGTGATAGGAATACAATGAACATTTTGGTTTTTTATTTGCTACCCATTAACCACTAAGCCTAGATCACTTTCCTGTTTTCTCTGGCTTTAATAACTATGCTAAATAATACCATATTAAGTCTAGTTATTGCTGAACACTAATATAGTAATGAACCTCTCTGTATAGGCTTTTATAATGACAAATACATTTGCTCTGGAAAATAATTAATTCAGCCTAGCCGCTGCTTAATGAAGTAGTGAAAGATATCAAAACAAAGGGAAATTCCACCATTTCAAAATGAATAGTCATTTAGGGTGGTTTAATATGAAATGCTTATTTAACTAGCTTTGAGAAGGTATTGACATACTATATTTTAATCCTTGCATGATGGAGTGGTACATTCATTGTGTTATAAAGCAAAGAAATATTTTGTTTAGGTTTAGCACTGTTTGACCTTCATGAACATATAAAATAGAACACAGAACAAATACACTCTACAACAAACCATTTGACATTAAGCATTCTGAACAGCTTTGTCTACATTCTCTCAATTTATATATATATATATATATAGATATATATACACATATATATATATATATATTATATATATAATATATATATCATTAGCAATACACAGCATATCACAGCGTCCACTGACTGTACAGGTTACATTGCATTATACAGCGTCCACCTACAGTGACATAATTATTTAAATTAAATTATTACATACATGTTACATAGAGATATTTTGCTATGTTAATTCCTCCTCAGAAATCCTACCTTTCATTGCTTATTTAATGAAATGTGAAATTTTACCAACACAAAAACTTGTTTGGCTGAGAAAACTGATTCACCCAACGAAGTGCTCATTCAGTGATGTTCATTTCCTGCGCATTATGCAGTTTTAAGCTATATGATGAAAAAATGTGCAATACTACAGGATTATAATGGAATATGCATGACATTTCCTAGTGCCCTTGACAGATGCAACAGGCTTCCAAGATAAAATGGAAAGAATGCTGGTGCTAATTGACTGCAGCTGGGCCTGGCCACTGCATGGCAAATGTTTATTGATGGAATATTGATGTGATGGTCTCAAAAACCTTGCAAATTTAGTAGTTTTGTGTGTTATGTTGAGTAATAATTCTTGCAGAACTCCACTAGTCGCTAGACTAAACAGCACAATGAATTCACAGTGTCCTGTAGTATAAAGCATTCAGTGTTTGAAGTGTTTTGCAAATAGGATTCTATTATATATCAGGTCTTTGTTGACAATAACAGTGGACCAGTTCTTGGCTTCTGCCTGCCATGGCAAAATAATTGTTTTCTTCCCGGGCTTGGTGGCATCAGCCCAACTAACCACAACTCATCATCAAAGCTGGAGGAAGTGCTTCATCCCACTGAAGGCCCCATTAAGGCTGAAGTGGAACCACCCCCCACACACACACACATTTTATTGGCTTTTTAGCCTTTTCGACAGGAGCTTCCATTAACACTGATGGCACTCCATAGCCTGTCTCCAAGCTCTCCCTAGCGCAAGTGTGGATCACATGAAAGTAATCAAACCATCTGGTTCAAATGGAGTCCAAAGTAGTATTAAGGTGGTTGTCCATGCATTGTTGAATGAATTTACAGTAGGAGATATTTTGCTGCAAACACACATACTGCTACTAAGGTAGCTTTCTGTTGGAACTACTACGACCATGACATGTTTCACCATATGCCGCAGTACCTTTCCTAATGTTCTCAAGGCTTGTTTAATAGCATGTTATTTAGCTGATATCAACTGACTAAGGTTTTTTAAATATTGATAACAATTCCAAATGTATTTTGTTTCTTCTCAACAGCATTTTTTAAAATTGTAAACAAAAATGAGTGATAAAAAGGGGGATATTATTGTTTCCAGAATTTTAGTCATTTATGCTGCCACTTAACAGTTTAAATTTATGAACATGCATTGTCAAGCAACGAATATTTTCAGGAATATTTTTCCATACCTCAAAAGTTCAGTCTTAGGAGATGATTGCATCTTTTACTTTCCTTGATTCAGTTATTTCCAAACATTCAGTAATGTTGAGGCCAGGACTCTGGGTTAGTCCATCGTTCCAAGAGCTGTAGCAGCCTCATTGTTTATTATTTATTTAGTCTATGCTTCTTGGCAGGTACACATCCCTTTATACCCATAGCGTTGAGATATCTAATGTGCTTATAACATGAGTTGTCATGAATTTTGTCCTATTTTTCATTCTGCCTGCTTCTTATACAGTGTGTGTGTGTGTGTGTGTGTGTGTGTGTGTGTGTGTGTGTGTGTGTGTGTGTGTACACGAATGACACTGTGATACATAGAGGACAATATTATCATGATCAGTCATAACATTAGAACCCTACAAGACCACCACAGAGTGGGTATTATGTGGGTGGTGGCTCATTCTCAGCACTGACACCTATGTGGTGGTGGTGTGTTAGTGTTTGGTCCTGGTGTGAGTGGATCAGACACAGCAGTGCTGTTGGAATTTTTTAACTACAGAAACATCAAAATATGCTCTAACAACATAACTCCAATGACCCAGCGCCCTGGGACTAAACAATTTAGGAAGAATATGTAATAGGGATTTTTCTGGCCATCCGGTAACTGCTATTTGAATTTTGATGATTTTTATACATGTAAATTTCTGTAAAGTTCATCCTGTATCTTAGTTTTCGGTCTAGATGCTTAAACACTGAAGATTTTGTACCAGACTGCCAGTTGGCTGTAGATGTGTTTCCCCACTTTAAACAAATAAAGAAAGCTGCTGATTATGTAGACCTTATTACACACTGCAGCATGATTTGACAATGACCCCAGTTCTTGACGTAGTTGAGTCCAGTATACTGTTGGTTTCTGCTGAAGCAGATCATCCAGCATTTAGAATACTAGGAATATTGCCCCAAACATAACTCTCAAATCTTCAGACTATTCTAAATACATGTATAAAAATATCCAACAACACAAACTGTACACAGATCACATTACTGAGATGACATTAGTTTCATTGAATGGCAGCTAGAAGTAATGTAGGCCATGTTTCTAATAACAAGAACTTTTAATGGATTTAATAATAATATTGATAATTACGCAGTTAATTTAGCTCAGTTGTAACAATTCTTTACATACATTAAAGACTTATCACGGCCTGAGCCCAGGCCACAGCGCCGATAAAGAGCACATCTTCCTTTTCAGGTGGTCAGTCTGTTGTTGGTGTTGATTTATATATGATGAATAATTTAGAAAGTTACTTGCTTGTTCCTCTGTTGGCCAGATGCCTCACTCTGCCTTGCCAGACCATGTCAGCTGCATGGTGCATCAGACATGTAGCACATGCAGAAATGTGACATAAATATTTCACAAATATCTGCCACAAGCCGAGCCAGCGGCACATGGGTGAAGCGTGCCGGAACCGGATGAAGCGGTGCTTTCTTTTGGAAATCTTGTTGCCGCTTATGGAGAGAGGAAGGCATGCATCTCCAGCTCCCTGATTGTTATCTCTTAATAAGCATGGCCGACTGAAATCTTTTCAGAGCAAATTGTTGAAAACATCTGGCAAAGCTTTCTCGGTGATGCACGTACTGCTGAATGTCCTCTTCCCGAGGTTGGCATGGCAACATCTAACTGCTATTCAGCAGCAGTACAGTTTTGAAAGGTTTAGGGCCTAGTTGAAAATCCATTTGGGCCACTACCTGTGTATTTTCCCCCTGCATTCTCATGTTGAAAGTGCAGTAAATCTTACCTCCCACAAACACCCTGATATGAATCAATGGTACCTTTGTTCGGACAAACGAAATAATTTTTTTTCCTATGACACTTGAAAACGGCTCAAAATGCATACCTTTTAAGTGCTATTTTTGGGGCTGGCTTGTTGATCAACATTTGCCACCATTCCACCGATAAATAAAGAAGATAAAAATCTTTCAAAAAATAAATAACACCAAAAACGCCAAAAACTTCCTGTACAGATACAAAAAGGGAGCAAACGTGTGATATAATACGACACAGTTTTAATTTTACTTCATATATATATATAAAAAAAACACAAACATGAGAACAATTTACATAATTTGGCATAAAATAAAATGGTTTGGACAACAGTTCCCAACTAGGGCTAGGTCACAGTGCCGGTTAATCACATGCAAATGAATTCCTCGCTTGAAATATCAGCCATGAATGCTTAGCCCATCATTAAAACTGCGAATCCTAATTTAAAATCATGACGAGCCATCCCCGTTACTTCATATAACATTACAATATAGCACTCAATTACACAGAGAGGTGATACAGAGCTTTCTAACCTGAATAAACACTATTATGTTAAAGTCCAGCCGTGTCTCACTAGTTTGCTTTAAAAATTCACAAGGTGAGAAGGGGTTGATTGTTCAGGAATGGTTGTAGCTCATAGCGTTGAATGGCCGACACTTGAAATGAGAGGCGATACTCTTCAGAAGTAGTTTTATCTGAAGTGTGATGTGTTTCAGTATATCAGTTTAGCCACATTAAAATGCATAAGCAAAACTTAGCAATCATAGTGATTTTGACTTGGTCAAAAAGTTTAATTCATGTAGAGAGCAAACAATTAAGTGCTGCAGGATAAAAGTTTGTTCTGGTTAATAAGAACATTATTATTGTGGTATTAAATATATATACATACAGACTTTTTTATTCTTTATCGATTTTTTGTGTTTTTTCACTCTGGAAATCACAAAAAATGTAATGACATTTTTACAGCAAGAATATGGATCACAGCACAGTCACCACCGAAATGTGAAAAAGCAGTTTCCCATTATCCAATGAATCAACCAGTTAACTAAATACTATTGACTGTTAAGTTCAGTTTCACAGCCATAACCAGGCATGACTACTGCCAGACCTGTTAAATCTAAACATCACGTAAGTAGAACCTATGTGGCAACGTGAGGCCAACTAAAAGGTCTCAAAAAGCAGCACATTGATGCCACACCCTAAAGAGTTTCAGAAGCGAAACCAAGTGAGTGAGATCTATCATCTGCCAGAAAACAGCTACATGACCCCCAGGTGAGTTGAGGGTGAAACCTTTGTGGAAGACACAATCCTGTTACACCCAGTGTAAAGCTAAGAACATCATACCAATGGCAACTTTGATAGCCATTGTGACTGCTGAGGGTGACACATCCGGGTATTATTTTAGAAGGGCAATTACTTTTCCACAGAAATAACGAGAGGTTGTGAATAATTCTTTATCTTCTATAAATTTAATGATCATATCAATATATAAATGATTAGGTAGAAAGATCTACACACCACTACCACATAGGTGTCAGTGCTGAGAATGAGCCACCACCCACATAATACCCACTCTGTGGTGGTCTTGTGGGGTTCCTGAACATAGAAGAATACGGTGATGGGGGATTAACGGAGTAGGATCAGCACTCATGGGGCCAAAGGCAAGACACAAACTGAATGTGTTATCTATACTTTATATTAAAATTAGTTTAATGATATGAAATGCATTAATCCGACAAATTAGCAAAGATAGAGGAAATAAAGTGAGAGCAAGTACTTTCTCACAGCACTGTATGTTTTGTTTGTATTGTTTTGTACCAGGTTATGGGGCGGGTTAGTGGGGTGTGGTGCAGTGTTAGTATCTACAGTCAGGAGGTTTGTGTGGTTAGAGGTGACCGCTCTGCTATCCAGTCTATTCAGTAGCACTAAGTGGAAACACTGTAATAAGTCTAGAAGTGACCTTTTTTTTCGTAAACCGAGTGGGACTTCTGTTGAGATATGAATCGGTTGTGATCGGCCTTTTTATGTGCAAAGTGGTCTGGTACAAAAAGAGTGGTGTTGTGCTTACTGTGTGAAGACAACTTGGTACTTAAATACTTGTTAGCTAATAATGTTTGTCTGTTATTATAGAGTAAGTCACAGGAGAGGACATGATTCTTTCACCAGTAGTGCTCTTACATTAAACACCAGCACCAGCACCCCGACACAAGCTCATACAATAATCATATACACACAACAACTAACTACAACTAAGACACACAACATTATGCAAAGACGACCAGGGCTTTTTAGGAGGGTGCAAGCCTGCCATAAGCCTGATACATGACTGCTTGCATGACCCTCCTCCCAGTCTTCCCAGTGGCAGCGTGAGCCAGTAGCAGCTTGCTACACAATGTTATAGCATTCACTGCGTCTCGTGTGGCTCTCTGTGCATATGTGTTAGTAAACAGGATATTTTCTACACCTCAAAGCACATTCCGGGATGTGGGCTGTTTCCATTTCTCAATGATGGCCTCTAAGCAGCTACATATTCTTTCAGACCCACAGTAGTCTTTTGTAACACAGTAGAAGGATAGACAGAAACACCTGTGAATGTTTTCGGATCTGAATCAAAAGTGTACCTTACTTAAAGCTTAAAGAACTGTTTATCTGATGGTGATGGTTTTGGTGGTTTACTAGCTCCTGCATGGTTGTTAGTCCCATTTTGTCTGTATCTCAATAAATGTGTGAACTACAGATTTGGAAACACTTGTTTTTTCTATGTGCTTAAATTCATAAAGAAAATCATTTTATACATAATCTCCTCGGAAACATCTACCAAAGCATGAATAATTTGTCTTTAACAGTGTTTTTTTTTTATAAAACATTATAAAATGTCAATCAAATGAACTTCACACAGCACTGCTTCTATTTGCCCAGCCCTAGAAATGGTCACCAGCATAACCACATTAAAGATAATGCTGTCTCATGTTTAATATTTTTAGGCATGATTTAGGAGGGAGTTATTGATTTTGATAAATGGGAGAGGACTCTGTAATACATTTCACTTTCACCTTCAATGGTTTTATTTGATCTTGCACTTAAATAAATTACTGCATAGTAAAACCACCTGGGATTTCCTTTGACTTCCTTGATCTGCTTCACTCCTCTCCAGAGCCTGTGACCCTTTTACAGAACTACTAATCACGCCAATGTTGCCGCTTTGAAGCCTTAATGATCCTATAATGCTCGGATCAATATGTAAGTACCGCTACTTTTTCAAAGGAAAAATGAATGTTGTCCTAAACAGAAAGTGGGAGAATCTTTCTTAATCGGAACTGGACAATTTGGCAGTAGGCCTTTGTTTCACAATGGATCACTCTCTCTTTAAAGATGGGAGCATTTTTGCGATATTTGGCTGAATGAAATGGTAGGAAGAAGGAGTGGCGTCAGCACTGCCATTTTGGATTGGCCCAAGAAATTTGTGGGCCAATTGAAGATCCAACAGTTGGACAGGGCTACATAGGATAGGCTTCATTATACTGAGGTATATCACTCTGATACTATATATTACTTTTATATGTAACATAACCTTTTATGTTTTTGTGCACACAGTAGCAATAATGACCAAGATAACATTAATATGCTGGCGATTTCTTGGATTAATGCCTTCACTGTTAATGAACTTGGTTGTATGTGATTGTGCAATGTCAGGCCTGTATCTTATATCTTACGTATTAGTATGCAACGTTTTTCTCCAAGTTCAACTTACAATCCTTATGTGTTTTTATGTACCAGCACCAGTCAGAACTAATTTTTACATGATCGTTTCTTGCTTGTGTTTTTTTCTCTCTTCGGATTCAACAGGCTGTTTTGATATTGTGTCTTTATGACTGAAATGCCTGTGTGTATATCTGAATATCTGTGTTCTAATTGGATGCCTTATTTATAAAGAAGGTATGGGCTACTTTTAATTACACTGGTCTGAATATAAGCAGTAATGTGAAGCTAATCTGCTGTAAACTAAATATGCTGATATATGTAAATGCTGTGGTGTTTATGACAAAGAATTAAGAAGGAGCTGTTTTTGCAGCTCAGTTTTCATGTATAAACTGTACTGGACTGGGCTTGGGTGCCAATGGTATGTTTTTAAAAGCCTGTAATTTAAGCACCAGCATATTTAATATCATACCACACCATCTCCAGCCACAGCAGTGGATTATCAAGCAGTGGACCATGGCTAGACCTTCATGTTGGACCTTTAAAGACAAATAAGAAATGACATGGGATTTCTAATAGTATGTAGCCACTAACATTGGTGGGCGATTTCTGGCTGCTTTAGACTCTTTAGCCGGATGCACAGTGACCTTGTATACTGTGATATTGTTTCTCATTCTTCTTTGTTCATGTATGAATCTCGTTTGGAATATTGTGAGAGTACTAATTTGGGAATCCAGTAGTAGTTCTTTGGTTGATGATATCAAGAGACCATTCTTCATACCATAGCTAAGAAGTGCTAAATCTTACATTATCAAATTATTTAAATAACATTTGATAAATAACATATAGATTTTTTTTCAGTGGCAAATAAAAAAGTCTAGCTGTTTGTTTGATTTTGCAAACTTATTTGTCCACCTGCTAGCTTTGTGTGTGTTTGGCTCTTTAGGTCTTTTAATGGATTGTTCATGATTCCATTGATTGTATTTATCTGTTGCTCTTATTCTATCTGTTTTCCTTTCTTTCCAATTAGTTGGTCCTTCTCATTATACAACCAAAATTCACTTTGCCTCTTTGGGTGAGGTGAGGTTTGATTTGGTCAAGGATACATTTGTTTGCTTCCTCTATGTGTTTGTTTTCCAAGTTACTTTCACAAATCTTTGGGAAAACCAACAGAAGTCTAAAAATTTTTTTTTTTACTGTCTTGCTTTTTTGTTGTTCAACTTTCACATCCGTAAGGAAAACTTTTTTCAGCACTTTTTCCCCATATAAGTATAATCAACTAATAAAAGTTTATAGTATAAATTCATACGGTCAGCCCTAGAATCAGGGGTACTACACATCAAACCAAGGGTATCTGATCTTCTCTGCAAAGACATGCAGCTTCTTTAGATCTTTTTAATTCCACAGGCTGGAGCACATCTGATTCTACTCACTTGATGAGTTGTTTTTAGTCAAACTGTGCCACTATGCTTGAAAAGCTGCTTTTTCTTAGATCCTGTGAAACAGCATAAAAGGTCCTCAAATGGCCCTGAGTCCAAGAGGGTATTATTGGTCTCATTCTCTTCTCAACATCCAATCCAGTGACCATATGTTCTCCTCCAAGTCTGCTGTATCTTCACATTCCTAGCTTGGTAGCATCATGAGATGGTGAAGCCTAGCTAATGGGTGGAACTGGCGAATGACTAACTCGACTGACTGACTAACTATTAATAATGCCCTTAAAGTTGTAGGAACACTTATATTTGCCCCACACTCCAGCTGCTAACATCATGTACCATTTAGAAGAAAACAAACTTGCAAAATTGTACTGTTTTAGTGCCAATGGGAACAGAAATATGAACATCAAGTGAGTGATTGAACATGTTAAAACCAGTTTATGTTATAAATGAGAAGGAGGGAACTCATCCATCCAGTTGGTGTCCTACAAAGCCAACATGAGCAATAAAACAAAACAGTATACCCAAAAGAATTAGCATTTCTGCAACTTGTGCAAGTCAAACAGCATTAGTGATCATTTCAATGCTTAGAACTTCACATTACATGATTTATGCAAATAATTGGTCGCACCAATGTTACTGGCGGGTGTTTCACTATTTCCCCCCTGCCTTTTCATCCTAGTTGCTATAGTAACCACCATCCAGCCTGTTTATTAAGGAGGAGTCATGTATAATTGATCCACTAATGCACTGCCTCACAGTCACTGGCTGAAAGTCTTTTGTTTCCAGGTCATATTCAGGGTCCAGATATTTACATAAAAGCATCACATTTGCTCAAACCAGTCATTATTAGTAATTTCCCTTCGTATCCGCTGCTGATGACTGCAGTGTAAACACAGATTAATAAACGGTAAATACTGCCTTGTTGGGGATTTATTACATTAGGAGGGATTTTTTTTCTCTTTGCTTTGGCTTAAGATGTTTAGCCAAGGTAGTAATTGAAAACAGTGCCTCGAATAAGCAATTAGTTTTTACTTTCCCGTCGTGAGAACAATTCACATTACAGTCAACACCCTGGTTGCGAAATTATGTTTGACAGGTAGCTTTGTGCCGTAAATAAATAATCTCAGCGAGAATGAAGCATTTCAGTCCCAGTAAAACCTCAGACACAATGCTGAAGCAAAATTAGGGGTGCATTGATACTACTTGGCCACACTCGGTTTTATGCATGCAAAAAGCAGATATAAAATTCACACATTTACACATTTATTACAAATGACTCTCGAAACAGACAGGTCCATATTAATATCAAACCACATTAGGCTCTTCAGTACGGTTGTTGCAGTTTAGGGCACAGTCTGACCCACAGAAGACTATTAAAATGAAGTTTTACTGTGTGCCTGAATGCAGTGGGCAGGCTTAGTATCAATAGCATTTATGAGCACAATGTTCAGTTTTACAGTTCACAGTAAGCCATACTGTGCCTTAAACTACATCAAGCCTGTGCAGACTTAATGGAGACCTGGATGTGTTGTCAGTGTGTTTAGAGAAGTTTAGGGGATGTATTTATGGGAAAGATTTGGGCGACCATTGATAATGTTTGTTAGTAGTGCTAGTCTCATAGCACCAACAAAAAAGCTAATTTTGGCTTCCAAACATGTTTTGCCTAAACATCTACATCTGAGTTATAATGATTTTTGTCAGTGTCATGAGTGCACTGCCGAAGCACTCTATAGGCCTAACTGATTGCAAAAAAGGCTCCAAAAACCTGAATATTGCAAAATGACTTTTCCTGACATTGTTTAACTCTAGCACACAACGTTAATGTATAAAGGTAGGATGTTGCACAACAGGCACAACACTAATCTGCTGTAAACTAAATATGCTGATATATGTAAATGCTGTGGTGTTTATGACAAAGAATTAAGAAGGAGCTGTTTTTGCAGCTCAGTTTTCATGTATAAACTGTACTGGACTGGGCTTGGGTGCCAATGGTATGTTTTTAAAAGCCTGTAATTTAAGCACCAGCATATTTAATATAATACCGGGGATGGAAAATAGTAACAGTACTCTGCTACTGCACTTTATTGAAGTGTAATTAAAACAGATTACTTGTACTTTTACTCAGTCACATTTCTAAGAGACAAAATACCTGGATTCATAAATGTACTTGTTATTAAGTGAGAATGTGTTTTTCTGTTGATATTTCCATGAGCTGTTCATGTGCTGAGGTTAACATAAAATATGAGCTGCAAAATGCCATATTGAGGTGTGTTCCCTGTAGAGGATGTCCTAACTTATCTTCACTAAGGAAATCAACAAAACGTGTCATCTGACCATGGGTGAATGTTCACCAACACTGTTAGTAGCAGCGTCTAGGACCCTTTCCTCTTGCCCTCTAGTTTGGTAGCCATTGTTTAATGGGACATAAAGCAACTGGTCAGATGTCCAAACTAGAACACTCACACAAGAGCATCTGAACATAGTCTTCTAGTGTCAGTTCCAACGCAACACTAATACTTTACAGTATAGTGAAAAACTACAGGTGCAGTTTCTCTACAGCCTTCAAAAAAACAAGTGATGCTGTTTCACGTAATCTGTGCTGAAAGGTGATGAAGGATGAAGTCCTAGTATCTCCAGGATAGTCCACAAATGTCGCCCGAGGCTCTTGCCAGTTGTTTGTGACCACACTGGGGCCACTGCAACAGATGTGCTCTACACACACTGCCAGTCCAGATCATAGTGAGTGAGCAAACAATAGACACCCAAGACAAGTCATCACCTCATATGGCTTTTCTATGTCCAAATAAGTTAACGCTTCTTCAAAAAACTAAAATGTTGCATTTTTTCTGGATATCTTAGCGCATCATTTCTATTTCTTTCGTACTTTTTCTGTTTAACATATTGGTTAAATATAGAAATATATATAATTATGAGAATATGATCAAATATTCTCATATTGGTCCTAATACCTGATCCACATTTAAAGCTAATATAGCCAATATTCAGTATATTGAACAAGAACAGAGGCTGCTATGTAAATAGAAGAGCAATCTGTAATGTCTTCTTGTTATAAGATCTTCTTCTTCTTCTTCTTTTCAGTATTATTATTATTTTTATTATTATATATAGCTACATTCTTGGTCTAGTTATTGAGATTTTGTTTTTGTTATATTTTATGTCATCTGTCGATTAGGAAAAGCAGTAAGCCACTCACATACATACATCTGTCCGACTATGTAGAGGGCATAGAGAGCTAAAGGGTGCTTTGAGCCTTTATACAACCTCATTGTTACATGATAAGTAAGGATTTATGTTGATGGGCTACAGTTTCCAAGACAGTAGAAACCACTGGCAACATCAAAACACCCATATTTACTTGTCACTTATCTTGGTTCCTTCTACAGAAAACAAGAATTGTGAATACATTTTCCGGTTTGGAATTAGTCTGAAAATTAAACTGTAAATGATGATTCATCACTGAAAGCCTGATACGTCTAGGGCTAAGCCTGATTCACAAACATATTCCTTAAACTACCATGCATCCTGTAAGTTTTAAGCTAATGCCAAAGTTATGTAAATTACAGGCCAAAGACTTAGAAAAGGAGGACTCTCTGACATCAGCTGTCATGTTTGCATGTATCAACCTGCTTTCGCGCATTGCATCAAAGACAAGTATGAATTTCTGTCTTGAAGCGCACGATAGCAGGTTGAATTAATAATTATACAAGTCAGTGGTACATGAGTGGATAATTATAGATGGCAGATTGTGATAAATGTCTTGCAACTAAATGTAGGGTATAATGTCCTCATCTCCAGAAAACCCCAATTATTCTTCATTTACATGTGGCTGCTATAATCATGCAAAATATAAAATAGTATTATTAACATTTTTAATCATTGATTTGCAAAATCTAAAGTAATATTAAAACATATTCAAAACCCTACAAATTATGCTCATATAAGGGTGCTCTTTTATTACCCTTTGCCCTTCTCGTAATGGCAGACTTTGTTACTTGGAAAAGGGAAAAGGTACATACAGCTGAAAGGATTCAAACATGTGAAGTAAAACAGCACTGTTCATTTTTTTTTTTTTGGCAAAAATGTAATCAAAGCATACAACTCATGGATTCAGGAGAGAAATGTAGACAATACAGATAACGGCTACTAACTGCATTATTAGTACAGCACCATAATTAACAGTAAATAACAGCAAAATAGCAGCTGTTTAGTGTTACCCCACAACCACCTGAACCGCAAGATTACTCTGATATAGATGCACTTATTTGTATTTTTACATAACAAATATACAAATAATGCAACAAAGCAGCAAGTAATTTACTACAATTTACACCCATTAATGTCATTTTTTCTTGTTTTTTAAAATACATTTTGCTGTGCTAAAACAAACAGTATCTAAATGTAGTTGCACAACAAAATGATAACTGCAGTTTTTGACTGTGAAAAATTTATGTTTAATGTTGTAAAAAAAAAAAAATTATTGACAGTATAGGGACAGCTTAACTGTTGTGAGACTCAGCTAAAACTGGCCTTCAGCTCTGCACACACTTTGCCTCTTTGAACCTCAACCTGCATGTGTTTGAGGGATGCACTCCCAAAACACTCAACAGCTCACTGGATTAAATGCACAGCATCCACTTAAGCAATGCAGGGTTACTGTAAATAGGCTGATGCCAATGACCACTGATAGGTTAATGCAAAAGGGACATCACTGAGTGTGTGACAGCTACTTATTTATATGCTTCTATTAATGAACAATGATTATCTAAATGCAAACAAGTTTTAGAAATGTGCAAAACTTGGTCATAAAGGGAATAATTGACTACTTACAAGTATTAATAAAGACAAGACAAGCAGAAGTGCAACATTAACATAATGCTGCTAGCACAACATTATTGGGCAGCTCAACACACTTGTAGTAGAACATTAATTGCAAATTCAGATTTCCACTTTGGCTAGCTTCATGTTGAGTCATGAGGGGGGAAGGACCATCCCTCCCACCCACTGAGAGCAAGTAATACTGTCATGGCTGTGGTAGCTCTGAGTTAATGTAGTTTTAAAAGCTCACCAGACAAACATTTGTCAAGGATGGTGGGGCTATAAATACCTGCATGGTGTGCGACAGGATTCATTGATTGAAAACAGGTGGTACAGTCTTGTTCAATGTGTGGAAAATGGCTCCCAAGCAGATGTTAATGATTGGCAAAATAATATGATTGCCTTCGGGTTTACTAACGGCCATAGTGTAATGGAAGTAGCTGAATCTGCAGGTGTATGGAAGCATATGGTTATACGGGTCTTCTGTGTAGACTGTGTGTAGACTGTGTGTAGACAGTCTACAGCACAATTTCCTCAGAATTGTGCCAGTGAAGGCATCCTCCAAATCTTCACTGGAACAATGTGCAATTCTTGGGTGCAAGAATGGTTAAACATTCATATCACCTACATGTCATCTCAAATCGGTTACAGCTGTTATTTGTGCTCATGGAGGTATTACACACTTCTACCTTAACATTTCCATCTATCCTGTGAACACCGGAATAGCCAGAATGTATAGAAAATCATCCATATGGGGTTTATGTCTACTGTATCATACGTATGTATAATGCATGTTGTCTGAATAAACAGCTTGTCAAGGGTCAAATACGACTGCCAGTTTACAGTTTGCTGGGAAAAGAGTCACTAAAATTAAAGCCACTAAGGGAACTCTTGAAATCTTGGAAAACCATCAAATAAGGTGGCCTGGGCATGGACACTTCACGGCCCTTTATTAGATGCAGTTATAGCTGAGCGTCTATTGTTTACATTGATCATATGTTCTTAAATGCTCTCGTACATTGTCGTCTTCCAGTGTCTGTACTTTTTAGCAATTTTCTAACCAATCAGCAGAATCAATGAACAGGGTACATTTAGAGAACAGAAGCTTAGACATAAAATCAATGCCTTTCTACTGGCCCACAGGTTTATATGAGTTGTACAATTTGGAGCTCTTTATATTTTCCGCTATCTTCTGTAAAGGCTGCTATTGGTCTGGGTGTAGTTGAACTTAAGTTTAGCTAAGTTCAGCATATCTTAAAGAAGAAAGGCCTTAAAGAAGGGAAAAATGATTGAGACTCCACAAGGTCCATTGTACATTGTAGACTCTAAAAGTGATCGATGTGAATGGTTTCAATGTGAAGGTGGTTTCTAATAACTGGACATGAGCTTTTTTTTGCAGGGGGTAGTTGGGAGGGGTGGGGGATTGAACAATGGCTGAAACTTGGAAACGTTGATTTAAGAGTGATGCTGAATTGAAGAGGGATGCACAGGGACGCAGGATGTCCCAGAAAAGAATCCTGAGCTGATTGCTCGATAGACTGGCCTGATTGTGAAAGATTTTTTTGGCCCAAGCAGCACTTGTCCATGATACATCTACAATAGGAAGTAAATACATGGGATGAGGATATCATGGGGTTACTATGATGACATTATCCATCAATCGTCCTGGATGAAGGCAAAAACGTAATGGTTTCTGTATTTTTTGTGAAATCATGGTCATGGCTGTAACTAGCATGAGGACACAGAGGTCCAGCCTTTGATAGTTCTGAAAGGCTTTATTTCATGTAATCATGAGAGTCAATGTTGAAACAGTTGTCTTGATAATGTAGTGTGAGAAAGGCTTGCATCCCTCAGCAGTGGCATGACTGGTTGTCAGCTGAAGGCAAAACAGCTGGGGTTCACCCATATTAGTTGCCCAATGTTAGCTCTGAACGAGACACTCTGCTACACATTGTACACATTTTAGTGCACACTTAGAGACATAAGATATAAAATGTGCCTTAACTTTTGCACAGGCCACAATTCAATTTTACTTATATGCAAACATGTAAATACTGTTTATTAAAATGACTTAATAAACAGTAACTGTGCAGAACATGGAACCAGTGGAGCCCAGGCCTGCGTTTGTGACTGGATAAATCTGAGCAGTTACCAGGCTCTCCTGGAATGTGTGAGCTTGGGATCACAAGAATTCACATAATTTCAACAAATTCTCATAGTATTTGGCAGAGCTTGGAAATGTGTCTACTCACTACGATATTTTTGTAGCAGTCATGACTTTAAATCTGTAAAGTGCTTTCAGAATAAAGCTTGAAGCGTCTGTGTTTTTGTGCCACCAAGCTATAGTCTCTGCCCACACATAGATATCTAAGTCAAACTGTCCACACATGGATATTTAAGCCATCTAATAGCTATGCCAAACTGGCCACAACCATCATCTCGTTTCAACCAAAGTAAGTGGTTCAACCCTGTATTAAGGCAGAAGTCTTGCTTGCGAGTGTGAAGACATGACAATAGCTACATTTATCAACAACCAGGTCAGTCAAAGGTAACACTTCACTTTTACTTGTTTTGACAGAAACTAGACTTGAGTTAAATGGTCACACTCATAATCTTCTCTAATGTTTACATTTCAACCCCCTTCCCCAATCCTATACAAGATTTTGATAAATCAGACATTTTCCTATGCAGCAGTCACAAAATGTTGGTGGTGTCCTGGTGTATCTGTTTATTTGCTTATTTTAAAACGTATGTTCACATTCAGTTCCATTCAAAGAAGCTTCACTGGCATGACTGTGGAAAATACTATTTCTCTTATTTAGCCCACTCGTTATATTAAATCTTTAGCCTAGTTGCTGCTAAGTTTGCTGTAACAGCCAATATCCAGGAATTGCTGACTCGTTCAAAGCTTTTGTATTGTGTCAGCTTAATGCTACTGCCCAACAATTGTTCCACACTCTGTGCTGAGAACTTTCATTTTTTGCTTTCAGTTGTTTTGCTACTATGTAAACACAAATTTATTTAATTAACTAAATTTTAACTGTTTAAAAATATGAAATATGTCTGCCAGTATATTGTTGATATATTTATTTGCTCAGTTTAATGTCAGCCTCCATCATACATCAGTACTCAGTAATGCTGGTCAGTATGATCCAAAGCCATTGATCAGTCCAGTTTGGGCTATAATGCACCAGAATCTTGATGAATTAAATAGTTTTCATGAATATGAAACCTTGTGAGATATGTACTCTTGGCTCTGACTGCAGCAAAGACATAAAATGTCAGTCTTACTGGTAAACTCAAAGGCCTGAAGTGTTACCTACCCATGATGTACTACAGCGAGCATAAGAAAGGTTAACTAGGTTACTGATGACTAGAGTACTGATAGCAAAGTAGTGTGCAAATTAGCTTCGAAGTGACCAGGTACATTATGCTATATTATAGCTTATTAACCGCATGTGTTGCATAATGTCCTTCTCATTAGCTAGTGTAAAGCCACTACACTAAGCAGCCTTATTTGACATTTGGGTTTGATGTTTGCCTTTTAGGAATTAGTGAAGATTAAGAAACGAGAAAGAAATGTAGAAGAGCATGGAGATACAGAGATGGAGGGAAAGAGAGAGAGAGAGTTAGAGAGATTGTTAAACTAGTACAACTTAAAATACTAACATCACAAATAACATGACATTATCAGCTAGTTTGGTAAATAAATGTAATGTATAAAAATAAGTGAGTGACAAAAAAAATAAATAATGGATTAAATAACATTAAAGAGTCTGAAAAGAGTTTTTGAAGCAGCAATAGCATTTTTTTCAGAAGAAAAAGGGGGAATAAAAAACTGTAGTGAAAATAAATATTTATAAGAAAATTGTACAGCAGTCCCAAGAACTAAATACAATAGCATGTGTCCAGTATTTAGTGTGTCCACCCTCAGCCGTTATTACAGTTTTCATTATTTTCAGATCGTTGAAGTAATTAAGAGGACATTTTCCCACACCACATATTTTTTCTCCAAAGTTCACGAGTTTGTTGGATGGTGGTCATAGAGTGGTCAGTGCTTTACTATGTGAATACCAGCAGCTTCTTTGATTCATTTGCAGTTTTGCTTTTTTTCTGGTGTTACATTTTTGGCAACTACACATCTTTTCAATAATGCTGAGTTGTCTTCTTATGTTGGAATGATGGACAGAAACACCTGTAAACTTTCTTCTCACTGTCAAAGGTGTAAGCTAGTTTATCTGATGTTGGCAGTTTTGTTGGTCTCCCAGGTTGGTCTACTTTTCTAAAAGGAACAGAAGAACATCAGGCTTAGAAGATGTAGAAATCAGCATGCATTAGTATAAACTGGTAGGTAAACATAATACACTGTTTGAAAAATGCATTACACAAATAGTTATGGTTTTAATTAGGGACCAGTGTACCGTTTTTATTGATGTATGTATGTATATTATGTATGTAAATACATTTATTAAAATCTTAATGAATAAATTTATCAGTAAGGAACCATAACTATTTCAGCACATCTAGGCACTACAATATAACTTCTGCACTGTATAAGAGGGACGGTAACCTCCGAAACTCCTCCTCCCCAAAGAGTTAACATAAACTTGAAGCTTCTAAAACACGTTTTATGTTTTTTTGGATACTTGTAAAAGACATGCTAGTATAATTTTACCTTGTAGCAGTTTCATAATTAATATAGTGGTATAGAGCTGCTGCCACTCTTTTCCGTTTGTAACCACCCACTGATCCAAGTCAGTGATGGATCTAAAATTGGCATAAGGCTACTTTTAAATGTTCTGTTTGGAATTTTAACCCTTTTTTGTATACAAAACTTAACACTAAAGAAAATTAGTACTAAAATAGAGTTAAAATAAAAGATATAAATGATTCTATTAAGTTAAAAAGAACTACAAATTACAGACAAAAATGAGTCCCCAGAAATCACTATGCCCTCTGAGTGCACTGAAGACCATTAGGTTCCGCAATTAGTTATTCTAAGTTCTAGGACAAAGTTGTCTTCCAGAACGACACACATCTGTCACTGATGAAGTGAGGTCACTGGTTACTGGTTTTCCGAACTTGCAAAGAAAGACCAAATTCAGTTCAAACATTGCCGCAGCTCTGATGTGTTTCAATTGATTTGGGCACTAGTTGAGTGATGAGTCACAATTCAAAGCTGTTGGCCAAATTACTGTTATTGAAATGACCTGGAACAAATTATTCATGTCAAGCCTCTCCAAGAAAATACAGGTTAATTAATTTGCCAGGAAGACTCTGCGGCATCCGTAAAAGTCTTGTGGCCTGATTTCAACTAGCTCAGCCTCCTGGGCTTGAGGGCACTATTAAACATTCTCTTATACCGAGGGAAGGGAGGAGAATTTAATTACCGCCGGTATGTTAGCATCAAGTGGGGACCTGAGGAATGTCATTTAGGTCAGAGACCCATTCCTTAATCAGACCCGCCGTTTTCTTTTTTAATCAAAGCACACAGTCATTGGCCTGCTCACTAGGCTGTGGTTATGATGTTGCGCCGTGGCTTAATCTTTTGTATTCAGATTTTATTGCCTTTTCTGTCTTTAATCTGCAGCACTGTCAATCTCCACAAGGATGATTACTGCGGCGTTTGACGGGGTGTTCCTCGGAAATTAAATAGGAACGTGATGTGGGTGTGACATTGAAGGTCTCTGATACACTGATATACATGCTGAATCTGTTGATGCAGACCTCCGCTGACTTTATAGGCAAGCATTTTTTTTTACTGGAAGACCCCTTAAACAATCTATAAATGTGTTCTACTTTAACCTTTAGAGCTTTAGAGTTCAAATTCAGATACAGAACTTTATTGACTAACATAAAAATACCACAAATACCAGCAGACATCTATATATAGCAATTATTCAGCATAAACATACAGCCATATATCTATAATACATTTTTTTGCTATTATGTTAAACTCAGTAAATAGAGTTTGTGCACCAAAACTAGTAGGGAAATCTCATATTTGTGTTTGTTCTTGTATGAAATGTACTGATTATAACATCACTCACAGAATAATATGTTTACATAAATAAACCATAAGTTGCTGCAATGTCCTGTGCTTACATTTGAAAGCCCTTATGTACTATACTGATTGATGATATTAGCAGCTACTACAATATGATAGAGCATAGGGCCTTTATAGTAGTGCCTGGAACTAGCAGTAAAGAGGACATGAGGTAAGTGCACATATGTTTTGGAGATGTTAAACAGAGTAGCAACACAAGTGTCAGTTATTAATGTCAACGTGCTATACTTTTCAAGTGTGATTACCCAATTACATAAAAATTGACTTGATATTCAGTTAAGTCCTAACAATAGACAAAGAAAACCCAATTTAACAAATAACAAAAACAATTAGTAGCTACTTATTGATATATTCAATAAAGTTATCCAACAGTAAATTTGTAAATATTTATTTAAATAAATATGCATATAATATGACAGGCACCCAGCCCAAATTTCATGTTTTGTTGAGTTTAACAAAATCAACACATTCTCTATAGAGAGCTCACATCTGCACATTTTTATTTCTTGTATTTAACAAAATGAAACATATAATTTGGCCCATGCAAATATTCTAGCCCATATATTACATATGCATTTTATATTTGTTTCCTTAAACATTATTAAATGATCTACAGCTCTAATCTGTGAAAAAGTAAATGTTCCAGTAACTGGTTACATCCAGCCATGATTGCTGCCAGACCTGTTGAATCTTAACATCGCTTAAATAGAACCAGTCTGGCAATGTGAAGCAGCTAGAACATTTCATAATGCAACACATGATGCCACATTCTAAAGAGATGTGAAAGTCATTGCCAAAGCTCTGGAACTCCAGCGGACCTCTTTGAGAGCCATTATCCACAAAATGGAGAAAACCTGGAACAGTGGCGAACCCTCCTAAGAGTTCCTGACCTACCAGAATTATATCAAGAGAGCACAGACGACCCATCCCAGAGGTTTCAAAAGAACCTAGCTGAACATCTACATTGCAGGCCTCACTTTCCTCAGTTAAAATCAATGTACACAATTTCACAATAGGACAATGAGCAATAATGACACCCATGCGAAATCTGCAAGGCACAAACCACTGCTGACAAAAAGGGATGCAAAAGCTTGTTTTGCATTTGTCAAAAATCCCCAAGACTTTTGAGATAACATTCTGTAGACTGATGAGTCAAAACGTGGAAATTTTTAAAAGGTGGTTCCTGTTTTATCTTGCTAGACAAACATTCCACTGTAAGAACATCATACCAACAGTGAAACATGATGTAAAAGACACATCACAATTGTTTGATTACAGCCAGGGCAACACAACCAGTTATTAGGTTTAGGGTGCAATTACTTTTCACACGGGTGTTAAATCCTTATCCTTAATAAAAGGAATTATCATCTGAAATCTACATTTTGTGTTTATTTGTATTGTTTTTTTTTTTCTTATATTAAAATTGGTTGGATGATCTGAAACATGTACATGTTACAAAATAGCAAAAATAGAAGAAACTGAGGGGTGAGGGGTGAATATTTTTTCACAGCACTATTACTGATGTGATGTAGATTAGCAGCATCAAAAATAGAAACATTTTATACATACAAATAATTGTTTTATTAAAAAAAAAGTAATTCTAAACTCTTAAATGATAACCAACATGTGAACAGTAGATCATATGTTAACAGGGTAAAAAAAAGACTGATTTTTGTTTGTTAAGTAAATTAAATCATTTTTATTCTCATAGTAATATAATCCCTGTACTTCCAAAAAGGACAAACGAATATGTTCTTTTTGTCCTTAAGGTGTCTACTATACAGTGATTGATCTACACGCCTCTATATATTTATGTGGGACAAAAAAAAACAGTGGTGCATTTATCTGATCTTTGCTGAAATACCCGCTGACCCGTATAATCAATAAACTTGTTTTAGGCAAAGCTTTTCTTCTGACTCCAACATTAACCTTCCATTAACTATTACAGAAGCTGTTAAATGCACCCCAGTCAATAATGCTAATCAGAAAAGCTGTTGTATAAGCTGTTAAGAAATTTGTATTCATATTATGGTAAAGTGGCAATCTTTATTATGGGCTATTACAAACTGAAAAAAGTCAATATGGAGAGGGAGAGATTTCACACCGAGGTGAGTTATGTTGTCAGAGTGGACTCCTCAGCGCTAATTTTCGAAGGAGGTCGGCTTTTTTCTCCTGGTCAATGCATTTTAGGACATTGATATTGAAGTGATGGGGAGACCCAGGGTGTGACTTTAACCTCCCCCTATAATTTTGTCCAATAGAAGATAACAAATGGAGTGCATAATTGAACATTATTTTACTGATGGTTTCGGGCACTCACGAGGGAAACCTCTTGGGGTCAGTGCTAATGTCCATCATGTGGCGTGATGACTTTTATATGTTGATTCTTTTTTAAGTGAAGGAAAAAATACCTAGACTTTTGCAAGAAGCACCTGTGAGTGTAAAATGCAGTGCTGGTGGTTTACCCTCATTATTATCTTAATTCTTCAGACAGTGCACAGTCTTGCCTCTCTCTCTTTCTTTCTTTCTTTCTTTCTGCTTCTCTCTCTCTCTCGCACGCTCTCTCACTCTCCACAGCATATGCTTGATCCTCCAGTAGCTCAGTGGCAGTAGGGAACTCACAGGGCCTTCTGGTCTAATGATTCTAGGAACTAAGAATACATGTCTGTATTAGTCCAGTTTTATACATTGGGGTGAATTTAAACTCTGCAAGTATTACAGTCTTCTGTCATTGTTAAGGGAAAGACCCAGTACACATCAAACTGACTGTCAGTTGTCTGGCTTGGTTAGGCCGTTGGTGAATGTCATTGGCGAGTTGTCATCTGTAGGTATTGCCTTAATAATCCTGTTTCTGGCAGCAGTATGTACAAAATTAGCATAGTTTCTTAAAATCCCGAATATAATATAAACTAAACATCTTGAAATAGTGACTTATTTTCTAAAACAATGGATTGCTATGTTGAAATAAAGACTATCAAAATATCAAAATCACAAGTCATTGTTTTGAGATTTCAAGTAAATAAAAAACATCATTTTAAGATACTAAGTCATATTTCTGTGCCGTATAGGTTGATTATTTTAACACAACACAGTCAGAAGTGTTTTTTCTCTCTCTTTCCACATATTGGGAAAGAGCTTCCCTGCATCTCTCTGTCTCATTATGGAAGTTTAAACAGCATGAAGCTAGATTGGGCCACCTTCACATTTTGTATCTGACCACATGAAACCTGTGATTTGAGTATTTCCCCAAATTTGTCTAAATATAACCCATCACATACATGGCTAATAATGCTAGTTTTCAGAGAAATTCATACAGTATGCAGCCTGCTGATCTATGCAGTGTTCTCCTGAGGCTGTAAAAGCGTTCTCAGAGTTACGTACAGAGAAGTTTTAATTAAGACAAAATAGCTCAGTTTAGCCTGTCAGCTTCTCATTGTGCAGTTGAGTTTTTCATTACGGTTCAAAGGAGTGCTTGTAAAATGGTCACTGAAAAATTCAAGCCCAATTACAATGTCAGCCTGTCGGACAAATTGCCTTTACTGAGGGCTCTGTGACAGGTGCATTGTGGGAGAATTGATTCTCACCAAGGGATAAGTGAATTGTCATTATGTGTCTGTTTCTTATGGCATCTAGGCGGGATGTCATCCGATTTGTACAAGCAGATTCGGATCAGCAAACTGCGTGGATGCTAACGCACGCTAGTGCTTAGATTAGCGAAGGGGGGGAGATAAAGGCATCCACTTCACAGGTCAAGAGCTAAGTCTTTCAAAGGTTATAGATCAGCAGAGAGGGTTAAGAGATCCGTGAAGTAGACCAAAGGGAACTAAAAGGATAACTGAATAAACTTACCAATGAAAAACTTCACATTTGCACAAAAGGAAGGAGAGGTGCTGGCTGGATATGGAACAGGTTTAGATCCGTCACTTCCACGGAAGCCACATATCAGGAGAGATCAATAGAATACTGCAGGCTCCATTAACTTGATTAGAAAAAGAGTCTAGCAGGCATCTCCAAAACAGACCACGACTTTATCCTGGAGGAAATGTGTGATAAAAGCTGTATGATTCACTAGATTGTAAAAAAGTGAAAACAGGGCTGGAGGAGGGGGACTCGTCTATAGTAAGGAAAGACCTTGGTAGCAGCTGAAGTGGAGAAGTGGACAGGTAATCCAGTGGACTCTTGGCAAGCAGCTCATTGACCAGAAGGTGTCCCTAATTGGGGTATCAATGGAGCTGTTCTTGGCTGTGCTTGGCACAGGCACTGATCGCAGACCACAAGGGCTCTACATGTAGTAGCAATAGAAGCAGTGTAATCAGGACTAAGATTGTGGATTTGATAAAGCCTGCTGACTAAAGTTTCTCCACTGTTTCTTTCAGCTGCTTGTCCAAAAGATTCCTGTGTAGAACATGTGCAGAGAAGACAATGTGTAGAGAAGTGTGGACGAGTATTATATATATATATATGTATATGTGTATAACACATATCAGTGTTATACAAATATGTCATATACAATATATTGCAAATCCTGTGGTGTCAACCAGTCCTGGTTTCTTCTACTGAGCTATAGGCTGAGGAATAGAGCCAAGCTAGAAATCTCAGCTGTCAAACTACATCTTAAAGAAAACAGATTTTATCTTTTGACAGCACAAACTGGGTTTGTTTTTACCCTTCCAGCTGGAGACAAGAAGTGAAACTGAGGCAAATTATCTAGATATCCATGTAGCTCGAAACTCTACCTTTTAGTAGCCTTTCCTGAAAAGTTATTTCTGCCATCTGAGTAATTAACTAATTCATTTGAGTACTTCATTCCATTCATTGTAACCATGTTTTGAAGACAGTTACTATAGTTACATTTCCATTTAGATATTCAGTTGTCCAGTAATATTGTCAGTAATCATATAATTGACATTTAGCAGTTAACATAAACTTAAAAAGACCAACTTCAAAAGCCAATCCCAAATCAGGTTTCAACAGTTTCTGCCTCCAATAAATAAGGGTATTCCTAGACACTACTGAAACACCAGTGTAAGATTTGAGTAACCGCATTTATAACAGGCCACATTGTTTTACTACTCAGCATCTTGTAAAGTTCAATATTCCAAAGAGACAAACAGTGGCCCGATGCCTAGAGAGGCTAGCAAATAGGTATTTTTCAATGGAACAGAGTGGGCCAGCTGACCAATCAGAGCACACTGGACTCACCAGGTGGAAAGACTTAAATACACAGGAACTCTAACAGGGCAGTACGAACAGAGGGTGAATACAGGGGTACATTTAGAACAGAGTGGGCTAGCTGGGCTTATTGGGAGGTGGGGCTTAAGGGCACAGGAGCTCTAACAGAACGTGTCAAACAGAGAATGAATATAGAAGTACAGTATGAAAAACATCATAATTTTGAGACACTAAGGCATATCTGTTCAAGTACAAAAAAGTTACAAAAATACATTTTTGAATAATAAAATATCTTTAATGTAAACAAAACAACCTGTCAGCATTGTAATTTGAACACCCTATATTTGTCTAATATAAAGTCTTGTCATTGTTAACTAACTGCAGACTAAATTTCACATTTAGAATCTGGTCACTATCATTACAGTCATCTTCTTTTTCTTTTTTTTCCACATTGGTATCAAGTTTGTTTGGTGGAGAAGTTTTAACTTTTAGAGCACAAGCTTGACAAGGTCAACAGCCTTTTTTTTTTTTGAGTATTACTTGCATGACTATGAAGGTCAGTTATGAATCTCATGATGAGTTACTCACTGAGGTAAGCTAATCTTAGCTACCTAATGTGTAATAGAATGTAATTAGTTTAGTAGAGGATAAGAATAAAGTTTAAATTTACATTTTTACATATTTTTTTATTAATGGTGTTTTATATAGTGTGTGATTTTGTAAATTGCCATGTGTTTTTTGCTTGTTTGTAAGTTAATAATGCAATGTCTCACGCCGGACAAAATCTGATTGACGCACGCTGAGCTAAAATCAAGGCTGGGTTTATTGAACGGGTTAACAGTCAGGCTCAAAAACAGAATCCAAGCAAACATAGTACAAGGGAGAGGCAAAGTCAGATACGAAGAGGCAGTCAGAAGACACAACCAAAAAAAAACAATCAGAGGACAGAGCAACCAATAACAGAGGGTAGAAGAAAAGAAGGGGCAAACCAGAGAACAAACAGAGTCAGCAAATGAGAAAGTCAGAATCAGTATCACAAGGATAGAACGCTCCGTAAGGCAATGGGAGTTGGCAATACTTCACAATGGATGCAATGTGAACCAGGAGCTTTTAAGCAAACTGACTAAATGAGATACAGCTGAAAATAACCAATACTCAGGTTATGACGAACAAGGAAATAGGGCATGATGGGGCGAAGAGGGACATGTGACTATGACATCATGGGGTAGTGGGTTCTGGGAGTTGGAGTTCAGAAGATCAGAGGCAAAGGGGAAACCCGGAAGCATGACATGATGTAAATGATATGGCAATGTTTAATTATATTTGTGTTTATGCAGTTAGTATCACTAACATTTACTGTAGAAAAGTGTTGGAACATATCAGGAACACACAGTCACCATAAAGTTAACTGGCTCATCCAGCTATGATTAGTTAACTAAAGCAACACCTGAGTAACACCACCAGATTTTACTTTACTGATCAGTAATGTCACATACTAATCTCAAACAGCTGTCCTAAAACCTGTACCCAGTGCCCTATCCAGTGCTGAAATAACATCGTCAGTAGAATACCATAAATGTACTCTTTGCCAGGTTTGCTCATCTCTGAGAATGAAAACTTTTTCACCATATGTAATAACCATAATAAGACGCTGGTACATAAGGGAATTCTCTACATCAGAGACATAAAGGAAGACTTGCTCATTTGTAAATAATGATGCATGATGCTGTACAAATGGTTAAATACAATAAGCTCAAATAATCAAGATCAGATGATTATGCAATAATAGTGAGTGCCATTAAACTTCTAATCCACTGTGATGGGGCTGTTATTATACCCATTTAAGAATGGAAATGTCTAACATTAATAACAGCATGTGTATTGATATACATGTGGCTATGATTTTGTGCTGATGGCAACATTATTTAATAAACATTATATATATATATATATATATATATATATATATATATATATATATATATATATGTATACATATATATAAATAATACGTATGGTAGGTTAGTGGGGATGGCCTTCACTGACTCATCCCCAGGAAGGAGAAAGATGAGCCACAGCTTACGCTAAACAGAACTGATTTCTAACACAGACTCCTTCGTGACCGTTTCAAAAGTCTTTGTCCCGAGCTAGGCCCCTGGCGCCCAGCTGCATTCAGCTCTTTGCCGGCCAAACATTTGGACGATTGTTGCATCGTTTAAATAGGTCAGAAGTACCACTGGCCTCTGCTACATAATGAGCTGAGGAGAGATGCAGTTCTTTCAGTCCCCGACAAAAGTGTCGCAGCTTTTTATTCTGCCCTGAAACCTGATCAGGAAGAGGACACAAGTCTCATACAGCCGCTGAACTCACTGCAGCACTGAGGCAGGAGAGAAAGCTCAGAATTAATTAATCTGAAGATCCGTTTGGTGCATTTTCTGTCTAGACTAGATACCTAGTGTCTCCTCCTGACTATTCTGAACATTACAAGTTTAAAAATTGCTTAGAAATTGTATATTGAGCAAAATATACACCTTTTAAACACTGGATTATCCAGTTCATGACATGGAACAGAACTAGGGATGAACGGATACAGGAATTGTGGCCTGATACTGGTCCATTTTATGCATACATCTGCTGAAGCTGGTGCCAACACAAACATTTATGAAATGTAGAAGATGGGATTAGATCTACCTGAATTACAGAGAAATCTATTTATTAGGTTGCTAATTCAGTACATTTATTTAAATGTGCCATTTTAGCACAACAGTCCAGTTAAATGTTCTGCTCTTCTGAAGTGTAATAAATATATTCAGATATCAGTTAAAAAAATCTATCAAATCTAAACATCTGCCTAATTCCAGTCATTTTTAACTAGTTATGTGCCAACAGTGATATGAGCCAAAAACGACTGTGCAGCCCTAACTGAAGCTGTAACAAGTGAACTGACCTGCTTTATGGTTAGCCTTTCTGATATGTTCAGTGGCTCTTTAACCACTAGTGTGTAAACCATCATTGATGCAAGCCAGAAAGAAAAATACCATTGACCAATATATATATATATATATATATATATATATATACATATATATATATATATATATATATATATATATATATATATATATATATATATATATATATATATATATATATATATATATATTTCTTATACATGGCTTACTGAGCCATGTATAAGATGTTGCATTACTGATGTTGCATCAAAACTCATGTGTAGAGCATTATGGCTTTCCAGAGACATATAACTACTAACTATAAATATATCCATTATATATGAATGTTGCTTACACTGGAAATGAATTGGAAATTATGAAAAGACAGATTAGATATTGTTAAAATAAAACAGAGAATTGTCCTGGTAAAGTAGATGCCAGTATCCATTGTTGTGCAGTGAGATCATAAACTTACGGTACTTACAAACTGTGGGAATGTGCAACCCCAAACAAGCAGCAGCATATTAAACCAAGTTGCATAAGACCTTGCTACAGTGATTTTGCCATGGTAAAGGATAAATACCAAGAAACTCAAAACCTATGCTGAAATCACCATTTCTAATGGCCTGAATTGGCTTGTATACGTACAGTATATAACACAATACAGATCAAAGATGATTCCACAAGCAGTGATAACTGCTTCATGTTTATGGCAGGTTGGTGATATTGGAGTGTATTTTTTATCATGGTAACAAACTACAGCTAAACAACACTGTAGATCTGTTATATGATGAAGTTGTTACACGAGTGAAATCTAATAAAGACATGCATGAAGACCCTAGCCTGAACCTAGGAACAGCCAGGAGACCAGAGTCAGAGGATGTTAGCTTGTGAGATGGAGCATAGAGATGTAAAAGAGCTGACAAGTTGAGTTGTGAAGTGAACAATAAGTGGTCTGAGATCTGCTAAAATTACGAGATATTAGTCAGTTTCTGGTCAAATTACTGTATATATCTGGCTGTACACAGAAACTGGAAACAGAAACATGTCCTTAAACTGGAACGAAAGAAGAAAAAATAAACACAAAGAATAGGATGCAAAAATGCTGTTTTCTTCTTTTTGGCATATCAGACCACTAATAAACATCACTTGCTCCAGAGGCTGAAGAGCCTATATCGCTTAACAAACTGGACAAAGCGGAGGACATTAGGTCTACTTAATTAGAAACACAATAACCCCGTGGTGACAAAAGTCCAAGGTCTCCCACTGAGAAGGTTTAGTGAAGGTGATGATAGGAAACGGAGTGCAGACTGATCTCTGTGTCGGCCGCTGACACTGCTGGCCACAGCCGTGGGCCCAGCAATCATCCAGGGCAAAGGCGAGAGGAATGACTTCCTTTGAAAGAAGCCAACTGCTAAATGACCTTGAGACAATACTACTTGTCCCTTTCTTGCCTTTTTCTTCACTGACCATCTTGACAAGTGAAAGACACAGTGCAGCCTCTTTACAACGAAGGCCTTAGGGATCCTTAGCCTTTCACTCCTTAAACCAAAGTGTGACAAAGGGTTCTTTGAGCAACGCTAAAGAAGAACCACCACTCCATGTTTCCATGTTTGAAAAGGGATCTGTGAGTGTGGAGAATCTTTTAATGTTGGAAGAGATTCCACATAATAGTTACTGGTACATTAATATTTTTTCTTTTCTCGATGGGAAGTTACACGTACAGTCTTCTGTGGACGGGGCGGAGATACACTTTTTATCCATATGGAAGAGTTTAAAAAGGAATGGAAATGCCCATGCTAAGTAACTACAAACATGTTCTAGTTACATGGCTATTATTCGTTTAATTCCAATATCAGGACAGTAACTTCAATTTAATTTTCATCCATATATATATATCACTATCCATCACCGATATATCCTGCACCCCCGGCATTATGATATTACTCATGGAGATCTGACAAACCATGTTATCAAAGATTGGTGAATATGGAGATCCTCTCTAAGGTCCTATATATGAATCTTGAGGTTTCTTCCTAGAAGCATTTCATTATGTGAAGGCTCTAGCCTAGTAAGTTATACACCTTGAAAAGGTTCTTGATACCTGAAACCTAACATTAGCAAATTCAAGTCATATTCTGTTTACAAACATGAACAGGGTGTCAATTAAACGTTTAGCATCTGCACTTTCAATAGAACTTCTCTGCTTGTTTCAGTGAACCACAACTGAGACAACTGACAATTACTGCATTTGCTATAAGTATGATTTCTAAGAGTCAAAGGGAGGCAAGCAAACAAGAAAACAAGTGTTTTAAAGCCATGTGACTGAGCAGCAGAGGTTGGCCATTGAAGGATGACAATGACACCGAAGAGACATCTCATCATGAGACATGGCATTCTCCACCAGACTCACTGGTCACTAGTCGCCTTTTATAAACAGATGTACTGAAGTAAGTGGCCTCCGCTTCAGCTGCTCCGACAGACGCAGGCAAACAAACAGAGCTAAAAAATGAAAGCATAAATTCATCTCATTTTCAGCACGCTTCCAGGTGGCCGAGAGGACACAATGGTGCCCAGAACCTGCGCAGGAGGGAATGCTAAATTGTCTGCCAGCACAAAAGACAGACATGCACTTCAGAAAATAAGCTTAAAAAAGGGGAGAGTAGAAAGTGAAAAAAGCACAATGTAAAGAAAGTACTGATAACCAGGTGGTAATATACTTAGGGGTCACAAAAATGGCCTGTGTAATACAATGCACAGAATGGATGGAACGGGGAGGGTGCACGGGTTTGCTAGCACATAAAGCCTGTGTTCTAAATGTGCCATCCTGACCTAATTTCACCTGGGACTTGACAGATGAAAAGCACCAATCAGCAGAGCCCCTTGACAGAATATGTCTGCACTTGTTTAAAAAGACCCTAAGCAGATCCGGAGAAAGAATAGCAACAAAGAGTGATTACTGATTAATGCCATCAGCCTGCTTTTTAGAGGAAAGCTTTTTTCTCATGTTAAAAATCTCTGAATTAAATGTTTCATGTTTAAGCATAACAGCTATAACATGAGTTAGAAAGCTAAAGGCTACATTCATATTTTGGGCTTAAAGAAACATTCAACAACTGAGCTTAAACTTCCAATGAGGTTTCAAAATGAGTACAAGGTTACACTGAAATGTTGAGTTCATTGAACTTGTAATATTAATTGAACAAATTAATAATCTGTGTTTGACATTTGTTAACTTAGTAGTTGAAGTTGATTGAGCTCAACAATTCATTTAGTGAACTTAACTCAAGAAGGATTTTCTGCTCAATTGTGTACTTAAAACAAACACGTTCAGCTTTAAAGAACCTTCACATGATGTAAAGGTCATGTACCAAATTATGGGTTCTTCCTACGCATTACATTCAGTGGAGGCTCCTTTACAAAAACAGTTCTCCATCCAAATAGTAATCCCTTAAATGGAACCATCCACTGAAACATTCTTAGGGAACAAAAAATTTGTTTGTTTATGACAAATATGCCCCGGCTTTTTGTCTTGGGGCAGAAGTGGAATGTGTCTAGTTGTATAGTTGTATATAGAGTATTATTTATTTGCTCTAGAGAAACTTAACAAGTCAGAATTGTTAACAGTAGCGCTGATAGGAACCAGACATCTGATAAGCTAATGCCTATAAATGCCTAGAAATGAAAAATGAAATGAAATGAAAAAATCATGAATGCCCTGTCTGATACTGGTTCACCATAGTTTTGAGATTAGATTTGGGCCTGAAATATATTTTTAAAAACTGCTTTTATAAAAATAATGCAGTTTTAAAAGGAATTTTTATTACAAAAACATATTTTTTAAGTTACGTATAGTATAAAAATATGTTGTTGTTCTAGAGAAATTGACTTTACAGATGTGTTCAAAGTGGTGGTGATAGGAACCAGAAGTCGGAAGAGTATATAGCCTCTAAAATCTCCCATGAAGGCTACATTAAATGTTACAAAAGTTACATTATGTTATAATGAATATGTTGCCTGTTGTGTGCCTGTCTGAAGCATATGTTTAGATAGTCTGCCGGGAAATATAGTTACCAATGAAAACTATGAATTTTAAATGTACCACTGTTTTCCCATTCACCATGATATAGGCTGATTTTGGATGGTAAATAAAATAGCTGTATTTGGGTTGTAGGCATTGTAACTCATCACTAACACTGTAAAGTCAACAAGATTCCCTACAATGCACACAATTTATACCAACCACTCTCAATGCCTTTGTTTACATCTTAATGTCTGAATTCCACAGAATAAAAAATAAACAACTGGTTCAATTCTCCCTCAATACAAAAGACTGCCTGGTTACATTCCTACACCTCAGTTTAATAAAGGACAAACAGTCTTTTCAGTGATCATGACTGTAAGGCATGACTCTTGCATTGGTTCCATGAAAAAGGTAAGCCAATCTCCTCATGAGGACCGTCCATTGACGCTAAATAGCCAACCTACTTAATTCGTTGGTCTAGCGGCCGAACAGTGTGGAAACGGCAACAGATAGCGCTCATTTAAACAACAAAGCACATAGACGTTCATTCAGGCTAAAGCTGTCCTCTTTCAAGCACGTATTCTAAAGCCACTTTCTGTTGCCCCCATCTCAGTTACCCCCTCTGTGGACAGAATTTGAGTCCACACAAAGTTAGGCAGTTGGTGTGAGGGACTGAATGGGGTGGCCTCTCGTCCTAAAAAAAAAAAAAAGAGGAAAAAAGCTGAATAAGAAAATCAGTGAGCCCAGCACACCTGAGGGGTGCACCTTTCACATTGTCCGTGGCGGGCTGTGTGGAAAAATAGTAAGAAGGAGGAGCAGAAACATCAAACAGGTGCGGAATGGGCATTGTGCCGTTTATGAAAGATTCTTTGATAAGGTGCCGCTTGAACTAAAGTGATTTCAGATGAGCTTATTGTTACGCCGCTTCTAAGGTTCACCTTTTTTTTTTCTTCACCATGCGGGCAAAGACTTATGTTTCTTGGGCCGCTCCATTAACAAAACCCTACATGTGTTTGTTGTTAAAGGTAAGCCAAACTGATTTACCTCTCTGGCTCGAGTGATGCAGTTGCTGCCATTGCAATGATTGGATGATGTTTCAGGTTCTTTATGCTATTCTTAGTTGGCAGTTTTGGTATGTGGCAGGTTAATTAGAAATCTTTGACCCAGTGTTTTTCTTTTTTTTATTGTGAGTATGAAAGCGAATACGGAGGAAGCTTATTGGAAGCAAGCAGTTTATTTTTCCCTGCACATGCTAATTCTACAGATTGATAGAGATTGCGTCTGCCGTAAACCGTTCAGGGTGAGGGTGCAGGGATTTGGGCATTTTTCTAGGTTTTTTCCAGGTTTTTCAATTACCTGATTTTACAAACACAGATGAAGCCTGTTTTATGTGAGCTGGCACCAATCTTGTTACCATGAATCAGATAAGAGGGCAATGTGCAGCACATATCGGTTTCAGGGATCAGCCTCTTCTTTAACGTTCTGTGCACATCTTTGTTGCATCGGAAGAAAAACTACACTAGTTTTCTCAGTAAGACGCATTTGGATTTTGCATTGGATAGTGTTTACACCATGTAAGCAGTCTACAATCATCAGCTACAATCCATTCAGCAGTTTTCACTTGAGCTTTGTGTGTGCATTTCTGATGGTTTTCTGTGGTGTATGTAATATACAGTCACTGTGTGCAGTTAAGTAGTTGGTTTGGTAACCCTTTAAAGTCCTAAAAGAGTGGTCCAAGCTAAAACAGTGGGCTCCAAGGGTTGTAACACTAAATGCCACTGTAATGTTAGTAGAAACCCCTGATTATGTTCCCTGTAAAGGCATTGCAACCATTCTCAGCAACTCTTCTTCATGAGAGGGGATATTAGTATACCTTTATAATGCTTTTAATTAGCCTCATGCTAATTACTACTAATTAACTGGCTGCTCATTGCTGCTTAATTGCGTAGTAGCTAAAGTAAACCAGACTAGAGCCAGAATAAACCAGGATAGAGTTAGAGTAAACCAGACTAGAGCTAGAGTGAACCAGGCTAGAGGGAGAGTGAACCTGAGCATGTTTATTTGTGTAGCCTTTTGCGCATTCTGTCCTCCATTTTGTCTTTATTAAGCCGTAATAAGCCTAATCAAACCAATAACTGCTAAATTGCTTATATATCATCATACTTTGCATCCTTACCTGTTTTTTTTTGTTTTTTTCACGCTATTGTAAAGTGATTTTTATAGTGTACTAATTGCTAACCATGTATTAACCTCTGGTGTATAGAACCCATGTATATATACACATACATATACACACACATACCCATAAATACCTTGTTAATAGGGTTAATGAAATACGTTTTTAGGTGTTTTTTTTAAACGTGAGCACAGAGCTCGACTCTCTAAGAGAAGCTGGGATTGAGTTCTGCAGTTTAGACGCATAATAACTGAAAGAGGTCTCTCTGTGTTTTGTGTATTTTAGAGAAGGCATCTGCAGAAGGCCAGCATCTGTAGATCTAAGATCACGAGCTGGAACATAAACAGAGAAACATTCTGTGATGTAAGCAGGTGCTCGATTATTTAGAGCTTTATAGACCAGCAGCAGAACTTAGTCTACTCTAATAGATACAGGTAGCCAGTGCAGCTCTTTCAGAACAGAAGTGATACGAGCTGTCTTTTTAGTTTTCGTTAGCATCCAAGCTGTTGCGTTCTGTACGAGTTGCAGGGGATAGACGTTTTTCTTAGGAACTCCAGTATAAAGAGCATTACAGTAATCAATTCTATTCGTAACAAGTGCATGAAAGAGTTTCTCTGCATCACTCTGAGAGAAAAAGGCAGAACTTAAGCAATTTTTCCTTAATGATAATGAGCTATTTTAGTGACTGAATTTACATGCGGAATAAAACTGAGTCTAAGATCATGCCCAGGTTTCATACTTCAGGTTTTATATTAGCAGCTGAAGAATCTAGTTTGTCATAAAGCATTGTTCTCTGAGTACTGAGAATCAATATTTCATTTTTTTCTTACTTAGTTGTACAAATTCTGTGACATCTACTGAGAAATGTAAGACACACAGCTTCTAAATATTTCTACCGAGTCTAGATCATCCAAAGGAATGGAGATGTATAACTGAATGTCATCAGCGTAGCTATGAAAGTTAACATCATGTTTCCTATTGACATCACCCAGAGGTAACATGTACAAAGAGAAAAGCAGAGGCCCTAAAACTGACCTCTGTGGTACTCCACAAAAAATATTACGTTTCTCTGATGAATGATTCCCCAGTGAAACCAGAAACAGTCTGTTTGTTAAATATGATTTAAACCATTCTAAAACTGTGCCAGAGAGGCCAAGCCAGTCTTTAAGACAGTGGATTAGAATCTTGTGATCCACAAGGCTGCACTAAGCTCCAATAAGAGCCGAACACTAGGATTCTGTACATCTGCGCCGAGGCTAAGGTCATTGAGAACATGAACTAATGCTGTCTCTTGAATACCTGACTGAAACTTCTCATATAACTTGTTGGATATAATGTATGTTCTAGGAAATGTTTTATTCACTGTTGTCATTCGTTTCAAAGAATTGGCTTAATTTGCAGTTATTGGCTTTAAAATGCTTACTAAGAGCTGTACAGATGCATTATAATGTTAACCTGCATGTTATAGAGTTGTCTCACTGTTAATATTAAGAAGCTAAAAAAATTGCTAATTACTAAACGCATATAATAAGCACCAATAATTCATCACATTAACAAGTACTGAAAACAGACATTTCATTCTTAAGCACTCAAGTTGAACTCAACTTTATTCAGTAGTACCGCACAGTACAGTACGGGAAATATCACAACCAGCCCTCCCCCCCTGCCCTCCACTCGTCGGCCAGCTCATTTTCTTCTTACTGTCCTTGATTCCCAGACTGGACAGCAGTCAGTTTTATCACCCATTCAGAGATAAATGCCCAACGATAAGCACTGAGTGGCAGATGATCAGCAGAAACGGACACTAAACAGATCTCCGTGGGTCAGCTGGCCACTATGGGAAAAAAGGCAAAGGTGATACCACTGAGATAACACACATGGGGCTCTGATCAAGAATGGAGGAGGTTGCTGGAGGCGAGCATTTTTTATTCTCACATAAGGGGCTTTCTTCTTCCTGCGCCGTGGATCTGAATACGAGATGCGCCTCTGAATTCTACTCTTTCTCACTGCCTCTCTCTGTCTTAACTGTCCTGTCCCCAATTCAAACCTCTTGTGGTTTATGTGGCTGATATACTGTTTCTCCCAGAGCCACCTGACCATGAAAAGAGTGTTTTACCGTGGGGGTCAGTGACGCCAGCCAGGGGCAGTTGCTGACAAACAGCTGTTACTAAGCGAACTCAAAGCAGGCTGAGACAAAAAAGATGAAGATAGCTCAGTGGAATTGGTAGCACATGATTTCTATTTGTATTATCATAAAGACAACAGACAGTCAGAAATTTGTTTTATATTATTTTGATAAGTATGACCTAGATAAGATTATGATCTGTTTAAAACCAATGCATTTATTTTGAATGTAATAGGCTAAATTCTGTCTATACACTGTCCTTCTACCTATCAGCTCCAGGGTCTTTAGAAAATTGTGCAACAACAAGATTATAGTCACGATATTCTATCATTTCAAGTTTGGTCGAAAATTTTTATCCTTGATCCAGATCAAATCATGGGCTGAGTTTATCATTACACCCCTTGTACATATAAATACGACCTCATTGGGCCTCATTCTCTATTATTAGAGCTCTATTATTATCTGCTCTGTTGAATTTGTTCTTGAGAAAGGTCTAGGAAAAATTCCACATCATTTTTACATGGCATGTTCCTAAATTTCAGAAACGCCTGCACCTTTGTGCTCTTGATTGTGCATAGATTCTGCTTTTACCCAAGAACTTATTTCAAATAAGAAAACACTGTTCCACCCTAGAATCTTCATTAAATCAGTGTGTTTAAGAAGACATTTTTTTCTTAAGCGTGGTTGGTGAATGAGGAACATTCTCTTCCAACTCTCTGTGGCACCATTAATGAGAGCGATGTCAGAAATGTTTCAGCAAGAGGAGTTTAGGAGAAAGAATTCAGCAACTGGTGACCCTTTATTAATACAGCATTGAGATATGCTTTATATCTCCTGAGAGAAGACAATTTGTTCTTAATAAAAAGACGTTTGGGGGGTCCAAACAATGAGGAAGTCTTTGTTACTTCATAGCGTCTCTCTACAAAGGACAGCGGCCTTTGTGGCCGTGTTTCCTGTAGTTTTTCAGCTAGCTTTATGTAAGAGTGAAATACTGTGTTCAGATCTGGTTACATTTTTCCCATTCTGAGTGGGGAAGGTGATTCATCTCCATAGACAACAACTATAAAACCTCTGCCTGTAGGCAAACAGTACAGACCATTTACTCCTGCACTCCATTGTGTCACAGTTACATTGTGATGGCTGGAAAGTCAAGCTTGCAGTGTTGCTGGTGACATGCCACACATAGCAATTTGTAAGTCATTAACCTTATACTCAACGCACACATTTAATTGCCTCTGCTGTGACAATGGGTGTCATTCATCGGTTGTAGATATGTTTACATATATGATATGTTTATATTTCTAGGGTAAATATAACTTAGACATATACAGATTATTCTACTGAAAAACAATTGGACCATAATCTGCCCCTGATCATTACCATACAGCTTTAAAGCAAGCAGTTACACTGGAGAAAGTGAGCAGTCAGGTCCGTCAACAAACTCATTTATTCTAAAACAGTGTGTGAGGAGCTGATAAAAACAGAAAGCAGTAATGAAAAATGGTACAAAAACTGATTATTTTTAAAAGTCTTTAAGTGCCTTAAGAATGATTCTTAATTATGATAATTATGCAGAGATGATGTTGTAGCATGTGCAGATTGTGGCATGATGTTGTCATGTTGAAATACACATGAACGTCATCTATGAAAGTCAGCATATGTTGCTCTGTTCTGCATTAATAGGGCTGGAGGTTATGGACGTACCACCCCTTACCATGTAAGACCATAGCTTTTAAACTTTATGCTGGCAGTAATCTGTATGATACAGGTGCATACAGCTGTACCTCTTAATTAAAGGTACATTTGTAGAAGCTCCTTTTCTAAAAAAGCGTTTCTGACGATGGTTTCTCAAAGTAATCCCAAACCCCTAATGGATATCCATCACAGAAGAATGCACTTTTTAAAGGTGTGGTGCCTGAGGAGTCAAAGATCAGTTGTGGTTTTTGGCCTCTTCCTTTATGCACAGATTTCTCCCAACTCTCCGAATATTTTGATGATATCATGCACTATAGAGGGTGAAATACCTAAAGTCCTTTAGATCACACAGGAACACTACTTTTTAGACTGTTGTATTTTTGCTGATGCCAAATCCTGTCACCCCAGATAGGACTATCTGATTGAAAGTCCCAGTTATTGAAGAAACTGATTTTACAAAATTCATGCTGTGTTATTTAACTAGCATTCATTAAATGTAAAACTAAAAAAAAAGTAGAACTTTTGACTAAGATGAGAAGTTCAAGGTTAGTGTCAATGTAATTCAAGAACAGTATTCTTCAATGACCACAGACTGCTAATGATATTAGTACTGCTTATTATTAAATATATTAAATATTTCCTGTAGCCCTCCTGTTTATATCTACTAGGGAAAAGTCATGTTTAAAGAGGATGCTGTGTAAAAGTAGCATGAAGTTATTCTTTTCTACCACTGCTGCAGTTCTGGAATAACTATTGGCATATTGTCAGTATATTGACAGTGATATTAGAGTCATAAAGGCCTTGTTTTGATATCGGAAACATTTTGCATTCAAACAGCAATAAAAAAATGCCTGAAGCATGAAGGTTACTCCTGTCTATTCATATTTCTCACAACAGTCGGATTTGGTTTTGTCCTATCATATTCTTTTCTTAGCAGAACAAATGTGGAAATAAATTTGGAGACAGTGTTGCTTTCAAAGAGACGAGCAGTCTGAAAAGGAGAGATAGTCATTCTGATGTTTGAATAAAGGAGTTAAATCACAAGCAGAGAGATTTAATAATGTTGTGTCACATCACTATTAGGCACAGGCTTTACAGAATTTCTGCAGAGCTCATGGTGATAGCATTCTAAACAAAAATAAGAAACATAAAATAGGAATTACAAAAAAGCACTTAGCTATTGAGGGACATTATATTAGCTATGTAAAGTACTTTTTTAAGCTTCATCAAGCCATTTTATGTTCTTAAACCGTAACTAGGATAAAAATTGTGATGACTTGCATATTTGTGAATTTACCGCTGATATTAGGTATAACATGATTATAGAGGGAAAAATGCTGCTATCAACACAATGTCCATGGTTATTTCAGCAATGCAAAACCAGTCCACAAATGGTGTTTGTACAAAGGTAATGCTGATGTTTGGAGCACTACCTTTAGTTGAGCATGGGGTCTGCATAAACTGTGCTTTTTAATATATCTGACCTGATTCCATCTCATGAGACTTTATGACCAAATTGAAAAGTTGAAAAACTTCATATTATTAAAAGTTGAAAATCTTCATATCATTAAAAGTTGAAAATCTTCATTATTAAAAGAGGCATATAGAATTAAAATACAATACACTCTTCAAAATGCTGACTACAGCCTAGTAAATGCTTAAAAGAGAATTTAAAAAAAGTTCTATATTATTAAGTCATTACCATGTAAAAAAAAACGTTTCTCACAGTGATTTGATGTGAAATAGATCATTACAGAGAAAACTGTAAAGTAAAAAATATAGGCAGTGGTGGTAACAGCAACCAGACATCCAAAGAAGAATCAAATGCCTCTAAAAGGTAAATCACAAGAAGTTGTTATATGAAATGCTTATGATAGCTGCCTGATGCCAGAGAGGTCTAAATCAAACCCAATTATGGTAGAGGGATACCCACAGGACATTGTAAAGTACACAAAATTGATAAGATAACTTTTTTTTCTGATGTAATACTGTCAACCAATGTCAACACTTTACCCAAATACTCAGAAGACATGTAGGTTTACTGATAGCTGTGTATAGTAAATGATATGCCACTGGTTCCTATCACCACCACTGGTGATCAGTTTGCCGGCTTGACACAGCTTAGTAAAGTTATAATAATAGACATCCACAGTGGTGAGCAAAAAGATTACAATGATTACACACAATAGAAAGTGGAAGGTTCGTAATTTTATTATAAGTCTTATTACTGCTTAATAACAAGGGAATAAGCAGCTAATTCATTACAAGCTACTAGCTTGATACTAGTTACTAGCTTTTTTTAGAGCATTACAGGGCAATATAATGTCTCATACACTGCCATGTATATTTAATGAAGTTCTGAACCAGCTTAAGCAAAACACCCTAAATCCTTATCCTGCAGCTGCAGCTCCCCTGGCAAAGAAATGTTCTTCATTGTGTTCCACCCAGCCCTATATTGTGCATTGCTTTAAACTTGATATGTAGGAGCGGTGGGATTCACCCCAACAGATATCCCACCAAAGGCTTGCTTCTTTGAAGACAGCGCTACCTATATTGTCACTACATAAAGCAGAGGAAGCCACGCCACTGAGTCAAAGAACGAACATAAAAAAGATGACACAGCCTGGATCTAGAGTTGCCTCTCTAGTGTATCAGGGGTGGCTTTGAACTGTGGTGGACTTAACCGGTTTTGATATTTAATTTCACTGTTCCGCTTCTCCATTAATTGCCTCCGTAGACACGTAGAGGTTTCCTTTACAAATTGCTTACAAGCGTTTCACATCTTACACCTCTCTCCTCTCCATTTTTCATGATGAGGTAGCTGGATAAACAGGAAGCGATTTTACTTGTATTTCTCCCCATTCTGAGTCTGACCCTGTTTATGGAGAATAACCAGTTATGCATCTTTAATGTTCAGTTTCTGCATAATTTACTGTTTGAGATGTAAACAAAGTCATTCAGAGAGGTTTGATGTGAAATGGTTTACTGTGGAGGAATCTTTACAGGGATGGTGATGGGAACCAGGGGTCACAATGTCTACAGTGCAAATATAGACATTTAAGTCACTATCCAAAATCACCCTCGAACCTACATGTGTTTTACACAGAATGTTGAAAGTGATACCATAATTGTATTTCTGAAAATATAGGCTTTTGAGGGAGCGATTATATTGCCTCACAAAATATTTTGTCTCATGTTTCTGCCATGGATGGATGTTAGAAATATGTTTTTTATCTTAAAACTAACTTAAAACAAAGTCTGAGGCATCGGTTACTGTATTTATAGTTTTTTGATGCTGCAGTCATAACTATTTCATGCAGAAGTCTTCAGAAATCTTGTTCCTATTAAAACCACTGTAAATAATTCTGACTCTGTCCATTTATCTAGAACAGAATGTAATACTAATCTATGTTAAGAAACCTAAACCTTTCGTCTTTGACACCAAACTAATATCTGTTGAGGGCTAATAAACTATTAAACTTTCTACTAAACTTTATCAAAACTGTATTTTTAAACAATTCAATGTTTGTAGCATATTATTTATTATATTGCATAACATTTTATATTATTTTTTTTAATATTACATGTTATTATCTCAATTAGCGCTATTAGTAACTGCTAGGTCATATTCAAAATCTTGGTCTCATTGTCACTGTCGCATAAAAAACTAAGAAAACGTGATTTGATCCAGGATACTTAAACTCCTATGCAACTGTAGGTGGTGATGTATTTGCAGTCAGTGACAACTGTTAAATGTCACTAATTTTTAATTAATTGTTTTATAGCATTACACTATGTACTAGTTTTCCAGGATGGACTAAGATTAATCTTAGACTAAATTGCAGTGCCAATGTTTTTTTCATACTAGGATTAGGCTTAAGTTAAGAAACTAGTGATTGTGTTTCTCTTTACTAAAAGTTAATTAAGAAAATACAATTTTACATGTTAAATATATAGAGCTGAAAAGTATGAAGTTGCATACAAGTATAGCTGATTAAGTGGGGTCTAGCAGCCCAGACCTAACGATCATGCAGACTTTTTCTTCAAATAACCCTATAACACTATATTGTATAGCCCTATACAATATAGCGTTATAAACCAATTATGCCTGTGTTAATGTAGTCTTCTGCTCCGTTGTAATAGAAACATCCTCAGACTTTGAGATTTCCATCTCTGTGCTTTACTGTGCACAAAGTCTAGCAAAGTCTGGTTGAAATTCTTCTCCAGTTGTTCCCATTTTTCCCCCACACAGTCTACCATAAGTTTGATGTTGAGCTAAAAGCGTTTCTCTGAAACGAATATGATTTTTTAAATCAGCCTAAAGAATTTCATTCTAATTTGCCTATGACTGAATAATTACAGTGTCAAAATACTTTTTGGGCCACTGTATACCTAGCTAAAATGAACAGGTCATATTGTATATTTGTAAAGGCCACTGCAGGTTTGAAGTGGGCTATGTCTGAAAAGCTTTCTAAAGGTTACAAACGCTCCTTAATGGACTAGGTTATATACTATTGTGTAAGGTCATAATTAGCCTGGCTGAGAAAGATCAGCTTCCCACTGACATATAGCCAGACGTCTTATGTACATCTTATAAATCTTTCATGGCTGCACAGTCTATATATATATTCACCTTGCCATAATCACGCAAGCCAGTGAACTGCAACTCCAAGTGCAAAGTAAGTGTACCTGCTGGTAGAGACCTGAGCCCTAGCGCTATACAGGTGTTAATATGTTTGTTGATTAAACATGATGCGTCTGATGTTTGATTGTGTTTCTCCTTCCATTGTATGCAGATGTGTGACAGGGTTTCATGCCTAGAAGGTGATCCCATGTGTGTCGTCTTGTGTGTCTCCTTTCGGGCTCCTAGAAGTATCCCTTTCTTCACGTTGTGTCAGAGAACGTCTTCCAATCATTAAGAACCAATGTGCTTCTCTTCTGCATGCTAAGGCTAGGCACACTTTCCATTGTTTCAAAGAAATGTTAACCTAGAGAATAACAACCTATTTCTGCTGTAAGACAGAGCTGAAGATTCTTTGTGGAGGTGAGACAAAGTATGTAGTAGTATTTAGCTCTATTGTGACAAGAACAATGCTCACAACTTGCAAGAAGGGTTAGCTTTACTCTGCCTTGTGAGAAGATACCAATGGAAACAATTCATTGAGATCTAGATTGATACCTCCAAGTTGCATGCCTCATTGGTTAGAACTTCAGGAGCTGGATAGAAGGTCTGACATGTCAGATCTACAAACATATTTTGGAAGTGAGGTGTTTTGATTTACAATTTGTGGGACAATTTATGTAACCCAAAACTCCCCAAAACTCTAGCCTATTGGGGGTTCTAGATAGATCACTGACTTAGAATCAGAACAAAAGTCAAGTCAAGTTTTTGTCCATTGTTAGTAATGGAAATGACAGCAACCCTTTTTCTGTAAGGCAATCTAAGGTAACTATTGTCGTCTGTCTGTCTGCATATCTGTTGGTCTGTGAATTTCTTGTCTTGTTACCGACACATACAAGCTGTATAATGATTTTAGCTCTGTATGAGTGGCAGAGCAGGGTAGGAATGTGTTGCGCTGAGCTGTTGATCACGTTGCTCATAAGCCACAAGCACTAATCAGAGTTTTTAACTCATTTATTTTCACACTGTGATAAATATCACTAAATTGGATAATAACTAAATTATTTCTTTATATTTTTCCATATAGTAGTATTGGTTGTTTTCCTTACCTGTGTGTTGCACGGGCAAAAGTAATGTCATAGACAAAGGGACTTACATATAACAAAGGCTATGGTGACTGTCCAAAGTATCTATAAAGCAGTGTCAGGGCAAATGGTTTATTTGTTTCATTTCTCAGTCAATAAGGCCATTTTAGGAGTTCATATTCTAAGCATTTTAAACAGTATTTAAGATGTGATTATAGGAAATGTGATACAGTAGATTTTGAACAGTTTCTAAAACTATTAAAGTGTTAAATGAAACTGGAGCCTAAAACAACTCCATGAGACCTGAAATTCTGGGAAGTAGAAGAACTTTTTTGCAACATGAACCATGGAACCTACAAGAAGAATGGAAAGAGAGAACTGACGAATTGTCAGACATGCGTGAAGTGACACATTAGCAATTATAGTAGATATCCAGCAAGCAGTGATGCCCTCCATGAGTCACCACGGCCAGGCGGCTGCACAACGCAGGACTACAAGCATGAAGACTGTTATAACATTTCACTTAACACCACATCCTCTGCAGTAATGTTGGGTCACACAGTCATGGAGTGACTCAGATTAGCAGCAGGTCATCTTCAGTGACAAGCCCCGCATTTGTCTTAGTGAAGACGACCAACAAATCTATGTGTGGAGGCACCGTGGTCAGCGCCAAGGTGAACAGTTTGTTGTCACGCGTCACATGTCCAGAAGGTCTGGTGTCACTCCACCTCAACCTCGATTGCAACATCTGCAGGAACTGTGTGAGAATATTAAACCTGCATGGGATGGATTATCACAGGACACCATGCTGAGAGTTGTAGAGGTTCCTTATGGTGTCCTCTGATACTCCATCCCATGCAGCTCTAGCATGTTGCATTACTACTTCTGTAGGTGTAGATCAATAAATATTGCCCATATCAGTCCAAATTTATTATCAGTCATTGTTCCTGGTAACCTTTATCTTCCTTCCCAAAAGCACTGCAATCCCACATTCCTTCTGGGTGCAGCTATTTTTTGGACGATAAATGTATTTTTGTGTTTAACACGTTAGAATAAATTAAAATGAATAAATAACTCACACAGTGCAATATGATTTAGCTTTTCTCATGCTCTCAGGAAAATGTACACAGACAAGGTGCATTCCAGTGATTCCAAAAGTTGGCAGCTTCTGTGAATAATTGTAACAATTCAGACTAAAATTAATATTGATAGAAACAATACACAAAGAAAGCCATACCTGAAACAATTTTCATGCAGTGGTGATAGAATTTCCGAACACAGGCTTCCTTAAGTGTTTTCAGAATAAATTAGACCATGCCTGCCTCCGTGTCAGAACTAAGTTGAACTCATTCTCTATTCATCACTGCTTTAACGTGAAATTGTCGCCTCAATAAAAGCTGCTATCTGTTTCCATTGAAAAGCAGCAAGTTGAATTTCAGGCATAGGATGAGAGTAATTGGTGGTTACAGTGATAAGGATTACTTTGCACCCAGGGGGCACAGTGTTATGTCTGTTTCCATGAATACTTGTATGTTAATAAAACAAGTCATTTAGGTGTAAGCGGAGTGGCCATTTCAAAATGTGACTGGAACAAAGCATTACTTTCAAGGAGCAATGTTATAATACAGAAGCAGATCTATTGAGAAATTGCAGGGGGTTTTATCACAGCAGATCCATTTAGGAGAATTCATTGGTGTTTTCACTGGGTCATCTACTATCCTCACACTTATCTTTAATACAGCTAACATACTGTAGTGGCAGCCGCCACAATGCATTGCCTAAATGAACCAAGAAGTTTGACAATGATGTCCATGTTCATACATTTTTCGTAAACTTCAAGACATTTTTAATCTAAAGCCATTTTGCCTAAAGAGCCCATATGTAGCCTTTTTTGTGTTTTTCGGGGGCTTTTTTTTACCTATAATTTGTATCGTATTTATTTATTCACTACATGAGCATTTTTCATCTGTTCCTTTTAGCTCTTAGAATTAAACAGGATATAGTTTATTGCTATTTTGTCTTTAAGACTGACCTCTATTAATTTAGCTAGCCAACACTTGTATCTGTTGGCTGAATTGGTCATTTAGGTTCTCCTCCAAGCATATTGTGTGTCAGTTTGAAAAGAGCAATTGCTGACTTCATGTGTCCTAGAGAAAACCTATGCCAGTCTTCATCTTCCCAGCTTGATAGCATCTTATAATGAGGAGTCCCAACTACCAGGTAGAACTGGACAAAATTACAAAGGAATCTGTAATTATCAACATGGTGTTCAGAACCTATTAAAACATCCCTGATTGTTAAGGGGCGTTCAGTTCACATGGATGGCCAGATTTACCATTGCTTTTATAGTGGAAAGGTGTTTATGTTTCCTGTACTGTTTCTCAGGGCCCCAAGTTAGTCCACATTTTTTGCTCCAACCAAACTCACAGTGCACAAGGACAAAGCAGTACTGTGGACTGTCTGGGGGTGGGGGGGTCCTGGGGGGAAAGTACATTGATCCTGGCAGTGGCTGTTTTCTTTAGATTTCTGTCAATAACCAGACAGCGGTGAAAGACGTTTCTATTGTTCCCCATGCATCTATTCAGCTTTGTAACTCCCATCATGTCTAAAACTACTGGTGTACTTTATAGCTAAGTGCATGGGTTGAACCATGGTCCTGAAACCCACCTGTTCTGCACATGTAATGGCTTTCTTGCTTTAATGCACCCATTACAAGACAGGAAACGGTTAAATAATAAGTAAAGCTTATTATTAGCTAATTAGCCGAGGATGAGGTATGCTAGAGGATGGAAAACATGAAAACATGGGATGGGGGTATTCTCATTTTTTTGACCCTCTAGAACCCTGCAAAGTTTCAGTAGCAGGAGTAAACACAGCTAATTAGGTTATTAACAACACACTTGCAATATGATAGAGTATCAAAGGAGCATCCCAGAGAGACCTTTTAGAAAAGGCTTTTAGAAGTAAAGGTGTGACGGGGTTCACCACTCTGTGAAAGACTGTAGGCAAAGAGAGCAACAATTCAAAAATGACATTCTCAATGTAAAATGGCAAAGTAGATTTTATCATCTGCACCCCCAGCTTTTCTTACTATGAAAACTAAACCCCAATGTTTACCCTTAACTGTTAAGAGCTTTGTTTGCTAGTCATGCGCTGGCTAGTTAGGTAAAAATAGTCACTACCAAAACACATATAGGGGTATAGTTATGGAAGTAGTTTCAAAATAATATGTTAAATTATTTGTTTTATTAACATTAAACTTAATTAAGCATAACATAGAGGTTACCTTATCCAAAGGTAATGTGCTACACTGCTATTGTCTGTAGCAATTTAGCGCACGTCATCCGAATGCACGTTTACAGTCACTTCTTATTATATTTTGCAATTTTTACCTGAAATCATATCATCCTATCTGTGACTAACTGCTAATGAAAGATTAAATAGTAGTGTGCAATAGTAACCAAATTTGTTTATTAATAATCATATGAACTTAACCAATCAAATTGGGCTGTTTGTTTTAAGTTTTCTTTCTCCTTGACTTGTGAGGCAGCTTGTACTTGTAAGTCAGCATAAGTTTTATAACCTTTGTTAAAAAAATTAGCAAAACGTGTGCTTTGTCTGTTTTATACAGTATGTCCCGTCTACTAATTTCAACTACAATTCTAAAATTAATATGCCTTTCACATGAAGTCAAGCTGGCTAAGTTCTAAGACCTTGTATAGTTGACTGTTCAACATTCCATTATTTCTGATAGGATGAATCCAAGATTCCCACGTTTGGGTGAACACCATAATTATCTCAAGGGACAAAATAGAGGTTTCAGTGAAGACTACGCCTAATTGATGGATAGGTAAGCTTACTTTCAGGTCAAAGCCCCTAACTTTTCACACCTCATCTTTTACAGATAAAATAATTATTGGATAAATAAAAATGAAACTGTTGACCCAGTTCACCTTTGTTTACAGAGCCACAGTATTTTTTGGTGTCACGCCATCTTTATCTCATGCAAAGTTCACGAGCAGGGGAGTCTGAATTGGCTGAACGATCCGTGTTGTACTCTGCATAAAAATAATAGGCTAAACCCTTCTCAGGCAAATAATTATACGCTTTAAGCAAACTACTTCAAAATGCAAATACAAAGGCCACAGAACCTTTTTAAGCCATTCATAGAATAAATAGTGTTGAAAGAAGAGCAACTGAACAGCACTCTGAAAAACAGTTACTGAGCCAAATTAATACAAGTGTTAAATGGCTACATGCATTTATGAAGAGTTTTTAAACTTTTTTGGCTGATATTTTGGCAAGGATATGCCAGAGTTTCTTTAAACATGATTTAACAAAGCAAAGAGAAAAAAACCCAGGTCCTCCTGAGGTCCACTTATGACGCTTGTGTTGGTTTATGTAGCAAAACAGTCAGAATTCCCTTTTACATGGCCTTTATCCCTAAAATTAAACAGGCTTTGTTAATGTACCTTAAAGATATATGAACAAGACAGCTGTTCTGACTGGCTACCCTGTTTTGCACTTTATTCAAAATACAGCCCAGGCTAAAACACTCCTAAATATGTGCTCACCGGAGAAAAAAATTACTTACCTTATGTGTTTCAGATGGTAGTAACTTCAGGCTTCCACAGATGGCACAAGGTTGATGGAGCTAAAAATGCCTGTGTGGTGTGAGTGGACTGGATCCATAGATTGAGAAGTGGTGGTACAGTGCAGTGAACGTCTTGTTTGATGTCTGGAAATGGGTTGCAAAGCAGATGTTAATGATAAAAGGAGTGACTGCATTCAGGTATTTCCAAGGTCATAGTGTGGAGAAAGTAGCTGCATTTCCAGGCGTACGGGAACTGTACGGTCATACAGGTCTACCAGCAGTGGCAAACATCCCAGTCTATAGGAAATTCTACTCAGCATTAACCAATTCTGGCCTAACTGTGCAATATGATGCAAGAATGGCTGAACATTTAGAACATCTTACATCTAGAAACTTGATCAGTCCATGCACAGTCGAATCACAGTTGTTATTTAGGATTTACACACTTTTAGGTATGCTTCAGGTACAGGTGATTTTTTACTATCTGGTGGGCTTAGAAATGCATTGGTTTTTGCGCAACAGTGCGTTCAAAGTTACTTGTTATTACAGATGTTTTTGCATATATCAATCGTGTAGGTCAAAAAGTGGTATTGTATTTTCATAACTTTTGTGATATTTACAGACAATATTAACCTTTTTATCATACATGACGCCTGATCCATGATGAAAACACTATTTTCCATTAAATAAGCCCCTGGAGTAGTTCACAATGCTGTTTCGCAAAGGTCTGCATTCCCCTGTGACTCTCGTGGGACCCACAGGTAGGGAGTGGGAAGTTAACCAATCCAGTGTATGTGTGGTAAGTACCGCAAATTCAAAAATAGTCTATGTAAAAGATAATAATCATGCAATAATTAGCATGCATATCATAACATAAGGGGAAAACAGCTAAATAATCAAGAAATAATTGTGAAGCTTTTGGTGTGGATGTGGAATATTTTTGATTAAAACTAAAATAATTAGATGAGGAAGTTAATGATCTACAATTATGGGAAACACTCAAAATGCTCTATAATACCCTAATTTGCAACACAGTATGGGTAGCTTTGAAGACTCTATATCTCATTGCACCTTTATATGGTAAACTGTTTCATTCAATGTTCATTCATTTAAACTTTGAAATAAGACAGTTGAAATTGCAGAGGGAGAAAAACTCAACATAACAAGACCCAGAAGCTCATTTGTACTAAGCTTCTCTCACAAAAGTGCCAAAACAAAAAGTGTGTGGTGATATAACACGTGCGGCTTATGCCACATTCTGATTTAAACTTTCTGAAGCCAAGTATAAATTCTTCCTATAGCAATGGCAGCAGACACAGTGGTTACACAAAGGCATGAGCCTCAAGCACGTGTTGAATGTTTGCCATTAGAACAACTCTGTTTAAACTCTCAGGATCAGATGCACAGTATGGTCCAAAAGTCTGAAACCACATTTCTTTCTTCATTTAAACCTGAAAATAAGAACAGAACCTTTTATGGAATGTTGACAACAGAGAGTTCTGACCCATACAGACAATTTACATGGATTATTTTTCATCCTTGTTCGTTGTTAGTCATCAAAGTCTTCTAACTACACATTCTGCCCTGAATGAAACACCACACATTCTCCTGACCAGTCCTGGCCAGTGGTTCTTATTCTCAAGAACTTGTCGCAGTCTGCTACATTGCAGGGGTTCTCACAAACCAACATGACTTATGATGTAAACAACCATGGAGGATGACAGTGAGGTCATTACTATGCTGGTCGTGTGTGCTTTCTGTACAAACGTTTCTACACAGCTCTTTTCTTTGTCGCTTCTGTCGTGGTATGTATTATAGCACAGTTATACAGGCATTCAAGGTGTTGACAGAACTCAGCAGGAATATCTTCCTTCTAGCACACTTAGTTTCTAGTTTAGCCGCCATGACTACAACTTCTCCAGTACATAATGACAGGTTCTGTTCAGCTCAGCTTTTTTATTGAGGGTTCTTCAGGCATGACGTCAACATTGCACCAGAGAATCTGTGTCCAACAAACGCTAAACGATGCTCAATTGAACATGTTTCAGCCACACCAGCCCTTTGCAGATACTAATGTTTCAGGTTAAGGACATGATGTGTTGTTTTTAGGATAGATAGATAGATAGATAGATAGATAGATAGATAGATAGATAGATAGATAGATAGATAGATAGATAGATAGACAGACAGACAGACAGACAGACAGATAGATAGATAGACAGATAGAGAGATAGATAGATAGATAGATAGATAGATAGATAGATAGATAGATAGATAGATAGATAGATAGATAGATAGATAGACAGATAGATAGACAGATAGACAGATAGATAGATAGATAGATAGATAGATAGATAGATAGATAGATAGATAGATAGATAGATAGATAGATAGATAGATAGATAGATAGATGTTAACTGTTAACTTAACTATAAACTATACATAGTACAGGTCACTAATGATAAATATATAAATATATATCCCTTCGCAAGGAGGCAAGAAATATATACAGGAAAATACAAATATAACTATAGACTGTAGAAAAGACAGTGCAATAGTAATAAATAAATGTGCATGAATGTGCAAGGGACGCAGTTAACACATCCTATTTAGGCCTGTAAGATAGGACGTTAATGGCATAAACTAGTTCTATGAATTCTTTCTCTGAAAATTCTATTACTAGGGTAATATTTCTCATATGGTTTATACACATTAACACTAGAATATCTAATTGAAATCTCGTTATTTGATTTTGTATTTGCATGGCTGGTCATTAGGCCAGCAGACATCATAGTCCTACTGCTGACAGCAGACATCATGGACTGAATTAGATGCTGTACAAAACAATGCGGAATACAAATTAGGACCTATTTTTGATGTCCATTACTGGACATCTCATTCACTATTCAACGCATAGTCTGGAGAGTAACCATGAAATGTATCACTTAGAACAGCGACAATACAGCATGGCTGACACACTACGTGGTGCACTGTTTCTGTAATAGTGCATTATTTCAAACATAGCAGTTTGACTTATTTTGGGAAATTCTGGCCAATCTGTAGTGTATAAAAAAATAGGACTTTTTACTTTTTACTTACATTTTGAGTGGAAATAGCATACCTGAAAGGGTGGTCTCTAATATCTGCACAGTATTACAGTTCTTGACTTGAATATATGGTTTATATTAACCTTTTAATGGAACAATGTGTAATATGTTTTTTCTGATGAAGATCTTTTAAGACTCTTGTTAGACTCTCAAACAGAAATGTATGCTTATGGTGTTGCTTAAGTCATTGCTTAAGCCATTGTTGAGCCACCCTCTCACTGTTTGTATTTCAGCAAAGATTAGATTTTAAAATTGATACTGAATTAATAAATATAAAATGTGAGAAAGTTTGTAAACGTTGCTTAGATGAATATGTCACATCTCGATTATGATCCAATCACTGGCCTTCGTTTATTAAATGACGGGGAAATCTTTGCATTTAATAGCGCTTAGCATTCTATGGGTTCACTGTAGCTAAGAAGTCGAGTTTTTACCTTTACCCCCTTAATATTACTATACAGAGATTCTGGACCCTTAAAACCTAGAATGTCATTTTACACTAGTTGGTGTATGTATACAAAACTCAATAAACTCTTACAAGTCTAGAAAAAAAACAACTTAATCTCTTTACTTGCCAAGAGTGTCTCCAGCAGGGAAAGCAGCACCAATGTGACCTCATGTTTCTATCACTTCTTTTGTTTGCTGCCAAACGTGGATTCTTGACGCAGGCGCAGGGTAGCAGTTGATATAATGGTCACTTGCCAAGTGTTTCAGCCATTGTTGTGTTTACCCTTCCTTTCATTGACTACCTGTCCAAAAACACTCTAAGCAGGAGCAGAACTTTACACTTAATTGACAAGAGATTAGAATATGCCATCAGGCAGTGCTACTTCTTCGTCCTTTTCTGGTGAAACATTTTATAAAAAGTTACAGTGGCTCACTATTGCATCTTATAGTACCAACAGGTATTACTAGGCAGGACGGAGAAGAGTTTGCTGGTTAGCAAGGTGACTTCTGTGGATATCTCTATAAGATGATACATAGACATCTTTGAATTACCATCAAAACCTGTTACTTCGTGACTGTTGATAATTTTAGTTCATTTTGGAAACTAAATATCTTACATATTCCTTTATTGGCTTAGAATCTTCACATGATGATGAGGTTCCCTAAATTGTAATATGTCCTTCACAAAAATAGTTTCATAAAAAGGTCTTAATTAAAAGCTGCTTTACAGTTACTAATTACTACATACTAAGTTACTAATTGCTAATAATGTACTAATAAGTTACTAAAAGTTGCATTTTATAGTAATTTGTAGTAATTCTGGATTGAGTAAAAGAGTAACGGCTGTCGTATATTGAGAAACATGTTTTATGTCTCCAACAAAGGTGCTCTTTACCAAAAAATGACACTAACACATATTGTGTGTATAAAGTCCACTTTAAACACATATGACAAAAAACAAAACTCTTGAATGTGGTCTATAGTGCATTTTGTAAATAAAAGAGAGGCATGTGTTCTCTCCAGTGCAGTGTTTTAATGACACCTTTGCTCCCCCTCATCCCAGGAGAGCCTCACCTTGTTAAGGAGCTCCAGCTTATTAGATTTGTCCTGCTGGAGTAGCTGAGAGAGGCAGAAGAGCAGCGCAGCATATGGACATAGACTTGTGTGCCGCCTAATTACAGGCATTATCTCATTTGCTATTGTAAGACACTGTTGTGCCATCTTCCATTTATTTAATTATGCTTTTCACATATTGGCAGGGACCATTTGGACTGAAAATCCACATTTGGTGGAGGGGGGTGTGAGTGTGCAGGGGTGGGGGGACTGCGGTGTCTCAGGGGGGGAAAAAAATTTGCCTTTTCAGTAATGTGGAGCAATTTGTCAAGCAATTAGCTGCACTAATTAAATTTTTGTAGCTCTAATCAAACGAATATGCTAAAAGATTCTTGCTGCCGCCAGTCCACTGTCTGTTCACATTTAACTTGATGGTTTAAAAGAGGCTCCTGCTCTGCCTCCCCACTCCACTTAATCACCTCATTTGCATTTTATATTGGTAAATCAAATTAAGCACCCGTAGCTTTTAACTTGATTGACTATGGCCAGGGCTGCTCGTGTGGGACTTTTTCGCTGGAAATTAGACCAATTTTAATGTGCGCCGAGCGCAGCTCCCCACATTCAGCAAATCACATTCACTCAGCTAATTAAAATGATTTTGCCCCCTTTTTGTCTGCATGTGCTTGTGCGTGTGAGTGTGCGCGCTAGCTAAGGGTTTGATAGATTTGCCCACCTGGTGTTGTCCGTCTCCTTTTCATGATTTTATGACCCAGGCTTTGCTTTTCATCTCTCTCTGCTGCCCAAGAGAATGGAAATCATCCAGAACACAAGTAAACCTTCATTTGTAGTCATCGCCTTTCAACACAGAATAGGATACAATTAGTATTCATATGGGCTTTATGTTTCTATTGCATCAGTTTTATGTCACCCAAAGTAACATTAAATGATTTTTAGACCAGTGATTGTTGGATTATTTTGGCAGTGCAATTATTGAGCATGGCTCAGTTACAAACAACATGCACCTCTATAAAGATGATAGTCAGAAATAAGCATGATTTCAAACCCACATTTATGCCTCCACATTTATTCACTGTCCATACTGTGTGTTACTGGTGTTAATCCAGTAAGATTTCACTACAAACACTTTTATTGACCCGGGCCACAATTGGAGCACATCAAACGTCAGCCAGTCTCAGTTCTATTTTTAAACTCTGTTCTTTCTTCAGCAAGAGTTTTACTGAAGCATTGGCTTCAGTAACCTGAAAAAAGGCACATAGAATACTAAACACCATGATGAAGATGGTGATAAAAAAGGAAAAAGTAGTAGGAGAGAGAGACAGAAAGAGAGAGAGAGTGAGGGAGAGAGAGAGGAAAGGGTTGGGGGGGGATGATGTGGTCTTGTGGGAATAATCCCGGGCGGCAGTAATGGGCGCAGCTCGCGCTGCCTGTGTGCTCCCTGGGATGTGACAGTCAGCTTAATTGCAGCTTTTAGGATCATTACTGCTAGAATGTGAATGTCAAAATGGACAAGGCTCTCAGCCTCCTTGACAAACAAGCACCTACCACTCGGCAGCACGAGCAAGTAAGGATATAGGGAGAGAAAAAATGAAAAAAAGAAAGAAAAAAAGAAAGATAGAAAAAAAGAAAGAAAGAGAAAGAAAGAAAGAAATCTTTGGTGTCCTTTTAAGGGAGAATAACGGGAGATATACCCTTGGATTATAGTTTCCATTCATTTGCTGAGTTTAACATGTTGGAAAAAAAAAATAAAACAAAAACAGAAAATGTGCCATAACTTTTCAACATGCTACATTCAATGCTTTTTGTCTCAATACGTCCATATACACTCATCATTAAAAGAATAGTTGGATTGGAATGCTATAGGGAAGGAAGATAAAGGTTACCAGAAACAATAAATGATAGATTTAGACTGATACAGGTAATATTTATTGAGCTACACATACAGAAGTAGTGTCTCTCAGTATAGTGTTGGGCCCCCATGTTTGCTAATGCAACCTGCCAGACGTCTCAACATTGTAGAGTTGTAAGGTTCCAAATGGTGTCCTGTGATAATCCATCCCATGCAGCTTGAATATTCTAACAGTGACCCTGCAGATTTTACAGTATGGGTGGAGGTGGAGTGACACCAAATCTTTCTTGCCACGGGGTATATAACATATATTTGGGGTGCCTTCTATGTAGAGTTTGCATTTTCTCCCCATGTCTGCGTGGGTTTCCCCAAAAACATGCAGTTAGGCTAGAGATGAAGATGCTAAATTGCGAGGTGCGAGTGTGTGAATGAATGTGTGTGTCTGAGTGTCTGCCCTACGATGCACTGTTGGGCTTTCCAGGGTATTTTCTGTCTTCCACCCAATGAATGCTGAGATAGTCTCCCTCGCCACCCAAAAGGATAATGAATAAATATGCAGTCAGATCTTTTCCTTTTCCTTTCAAGTTACACTTTTTTTAAGGGACAGTAATGTCAGTAGAAAAATGAAACAACTAAATACAGTATAAATTTGGGCCGTATTTAGTCTGCCCGCTGTTTGGCTTTATTGTAGCTTCGGTTCTTTTGGGAGAAACCAAAGAAATCTGCAGCCACACCTCGAAAGTTCAGTTTTTGAATTTAGTTGCATTTTCTGCTTTTTGCATTCTAAGTAATACCAAAAACATTCCCCAGCTTTGAGGTCCTGACCCAGGGGTGGTCAGTCTTTGTTCAAAGAACACCAATAACACCAGTGACAGTTTTGGTGGTCTACCAGGCTTTGCATGGCTGTAAGGCATCTCTCATGATCTCCATATGTTTAGATAGCTGTTTGAACGATTTTGAAAGCTCCTGTGGTTTTCAAAGTCTTTTCCTTCATCTAAAACTCTTGAGAACATGAACTATTTGTACTGATCGGCCATTTTGACTGCAAAGTAAAGAAATTAAAAGTGCTCCTTGACTAGCACTGTACATGTACGTAGGTGATAATACATTCATTTGTGTATTTACACAATGATATAAGAAACAGATGGTTGCAAACCCTCTGCTTTTCATTGGATGCCTGAAGCGACTGCAGACGAACCATTATAAAAACATCTGAATGCTCTTTTCTTTAGAGTAGCACACACACAAACCAAGAGCCAATTAGGAATCTTTGTGCGTTATCATTTTGTGAGTAAAAAAATGTATTGTAATCTCTGTCGTTACTGTTTTGTATAAGCATTCTCTCACGTCAAATCCATGGTTATGGAAGCTTTGTGTACTGTGTAAAAAACACAATTCAGTTCATCTATACATCAGGAAGTTTGCCCGGGCATCTGGCTGTTAGAAATGTGGTAGACGCTGGATTAACTAGAAATAACAGTTCCCATTATGAATGTGGAGAAGAAGAGAACGTGATAAGTAGCCTAACTACCACTTTGCTCAGGCGTGCTTTTCACAGAGCTGACCGCCCTCTGCCTATCACATAAACTGAAGCGGGAAGGAATCAATTTCCCAGTACAATATGCATAATCGCTGAAGTGCTTATTCAATGGCTTTCAGTCAAGCTTGTTTTTGTTTTCCTACATTCGTCCGCTGTTTTGACGGCAACCCCCCTGACCGAAAGCTAGTGGATCGCAGATAACAAAGGTCACCGCTCTCAGAATTTCTATGAGCTGAAGAGAGACAGGGCCAAGTATGTTTTTATATTGCCGCGTATGAGAGCTGCTATGATAGTCGCACGTAAATCAGAGGTTGAACGTGTGGGCGAATTGAGGGTGGCATGTTGGGCGTATTTCCAATGCCATGTATACATAACACAGGGCTGTGTGCTATAACGGCCCCCTCCAATCAGTCTCATTAGTATTATGGGGGATATTACGCTTATTCCCCCTGCAGCCTACTGCAGTGTGACTTTCCTACCCACATTGGTCTTGAGGCCTCATTTGCTGATTACTCTTGCAACACTTTCCTGGCCAGTCCGCTGAAATGCACGTTTTGTCTGGTAATTAGCCTCCTTGAATGCCGGCTTAATCTCTTTTAGTGCTCTTTCAAGTCACTGCACAGCTCAAATCCCCCAAGAAGCAGCTCTTGAACGTAACGGTGGAATGATTCAGAGGAGGTGTGGAAGCGGATGGCTTTTGTGGGCTAAAAGGAGGTGTCTTCTGCGTAGGACTAAATGGTCCATGTAGAGCTGTTTGCAGCGTTAAGTTGCCCTCTGCGCGGGCGTCAACTGAGCAAATAAATAATGCGGCATAATTTGCAGCATGGCAACGCTGCACTGGGGGAATGCGCAGGTGAATCATTTGCATTGAAGATGCCGGCCCGGCACTGGTCGTTAATCTCTTTCATGCTCGCTCGTGAAAGTGCCAGGGTGATAGAGTCAAGGCGCAGAAACTTATTGGTGGACAGGTTAAATACTAGGACACTAGAGACATGCCCGGGTTTCTACACGGAACCTTGAAAAGGCAGCCTCACGTATCTGTCATCTATCTCCGATTTACAGGGCAGCTAATCATGCATCATAAAGAAAATATTCAACCCCATTAGTGCTTAATTGAGCCATCTGTGCTCCGCCCACTGTTCTACCGTCACTGTTGTGAGGTTGGATAAGCTTTACAGAGCAAGAAATATCAGCCTAATTAGTGATCTTTTTTTGAAGCTGCTGTATGACGCAAACTTGCCAAACTACAATGCTATCGAGCTGGAGTACGTTGTTGTAGCTGAAGCTAGTGACAATGACTGAGCCAAACACTTGACTCAAAGTTGTGCAGTACTTTTGTCAATAGGTTTCAATAGGCATGTAAATGTACCATCTTTAAAAACTGATTTTACTGAGGGATTTAACTTGGGAGCAAGCTTTGGAATATATTATTCAACTCTGAAGCCATTCTGAATATTGACATTTGACAAAACTGTGTTTTGTAAAACTGGAACATCCTCTGGCATCACAACTATTTTCAGTCTTGTCCGGCTGTTATCGCCTGACGAGAATATTGATGGAATGATTAGTTATGATTCATGTGTTCCCGAAAGGTATGGCATGGAATTCATGCGCTGAGCCATGTCATCGGCATTATTGGACAATTATCCTTCATTGAAACACCAAGGGTCTCAGTCTCCTCATCTTGCAAAAATTCAGCACTTTTCCGACAGAGGAGATCAGCATTAAATTCAATACAAACAGCCATAATGGGGTTATTGGGGGGTGGGGGTGGGGGGCGGTTAGAGGCAGTAACAGTGGCTCTGATTACCCTTGCTGCAATCTCCGGGGTAATGTCGGTGAAAGCCCCCCACACTCCAGCAGCCTGAACAACCCCATAGAAATGCTTCCCTGAAGATGAATTACGACATGGCACAAGGTCGGAACCCTCTGGAATATCTCGCATCTGAACCCATCAGCCCTCTGGAAATACCTTTCCCTTTTTATTCTCATAAAAATATATTAAAATGTGTTGTATTTCATATCAGTCAAGCTACATGAAAAATTGGGGAATCTTTTTCCCTTTTGCAAATTGTGTATGTGTATTAAATAACAATATCTGTGGTAAATATAGAGCTATAAAAGGGTTGAATCAGGGATGTCTATAGTGTGGACCTCACTGAGATGAGTCAGGATGAAACAGTCTTTGCCAAGCAGACACAACATGCAGTGGGAGAATTAAATAGTAAAGGGGCTGTATACCAGCCACTCCTGCCTAAACCTACACTGCTTAAATGTTGTTGGATAGTTCTTAAGTTGTTTGTATGGTTTAGACAAGATGTTTAATTGTTACTTGAAGGTTTTAGGAGTTCACCTCTCATTTACAAAACATCACTTCTTTGAAGGGCCATCCACTGAGAGGTTCTTTAGTGAAGAACCCAAGTGGTTTTCTAAGGCATCATTTTAAAGAAGTCTGAAGAAAGATCAGACACAGGCAGAAATTATGATTTTGGTCAATCGGTTATGTTTCAGACACCTCAGTTAAAAGCTGCATCTATGATATATGTTAATTCCTGCGTGTGTAACCATTTTACTTTCAATCACATCCAACTATATTATTAGTTAGTAATTGTAATGATTTCATTGCTCCACCTACACTTTGCACAATCCTGTATTTTGATATATCACTGACATATATGTCTATCTATCTAGAATATCCTAATATGTCTATTTCTTAAGTAATAACAACAACACTTACTCAAACTGCATGTTTTCTTAGATCTCATTGGTTAATGCAGCTTTGTAACTGATTTATAAAAAGCAATTATCTGTAGGATTGTTGCAGTGATGAAATTTTACCTGTTCACACTTAAACATGCTCCACGTTAGCAGCTTACGTAGTTGGAATGATACAGCTGCGATGCGAGCGTTTCTCAAAACCATGGTTGGAACTATGAAGGTAGCTACGTTGGTAACTTACATAGTCCGAACCATCGTTAAGCCACACAGGTGTTTCCCCAAACCGTAGTTCCACTGAACGTTCACAAACACTGTGGTGTTTACAGCTGTAGTTACAACTACACTTCGGTGTAGTTGTAACTACAGCTGTCGACAAGTCGTTAGAAGCTTAGTTCCTGGCGATGACAACATCGATGACGCAGGACGCAGCATAAGCAGACCTGTCACTGAGCTAAAATAATTTACATCTTCTGGAACGAACGTTTAGAACGTAGTTCTTAATGTATGTCCATGTATAACTTTACTGTGCTTTAATAAATCTGTTCTTAATCACTGAGAGCTTTCCTTACCATTACGGAAAAACCGGAAAGAAAGTCACCTGGGTTTCGAACCAACGTCCGTCTGAGGCACTCTATCTTCACCACGACAGATTCTCAGGTTTAGCCAAAGGCACTCCAGCAGACCCCCTCTTTTAAGTTTATATATGGTTTTGGGGAAATGTTTTAATAAGAAGTGTTATCTATGAATATTATAGTTATCTTATATAACATCACCGTTGTTATTATTTTCATTTTAGATATTATATTTTTACATTTTATTTTGTTATTATATTATTTCAGTTACAATGACGGATGGTGGTGGTGTAAACTTACTTGTTTACAACATTAGGACATATGAGTAACCTGATTAAAACCTGAATTGTGTATTCTCTATAATACTGATTCTCAAATTTTGGCCTTATATTACAAGGTGAAAGGTTATATTGTATCATGAAAGTCAGACCAAACACATTTGGAACCATGGGGGTTAAAACCACCATTGTTCAAACTCCTGTGGTAACACCAAAGAACAACGGTTTCGGGAATTGGTCGTACTTTATATGTTAGTTTAACAATTCATCACGCTACATTAGGTCAGTACTAACCTCAGTACTAAACATACCCCTGCAGAGAACCATCACAAAGAAATAAGCATTTTCCTCCTAGCATCATCCAAAGACTTCATATCCAAAAAAAACCTGCTAATTCATTCATAATTTATTAGGTGACAATCGAAATGACAATTTTTGCAAAACCCTCAAAAAAACTTACTTAATATACCTATATATTAAGAATAATCTGGCCAGTATTTATTGTGATGTCTATTGTTTTAAAATGAATGATTTCACCTGTGGTGTTTTGCCTTTATTTGTACAGAAATGTTGCACATGCAATATGTGGTGGTTCTTAAAACAAACGATTTCCATCCATTAAAATATTCATTACGGAATCAGAACTGGTTCTTCTTCGGCATTAGGGCTATACAATACCAAACTTAATCAGTGGAAAGCCACAACGGTCAACGGTCAGTATCCTAACGGTCAGTATCCTAAAAAATACAGAATAAAGAACTTGCACTAGCATTAGAAAGACAAAAGCAATTCTTCTACTTTCTGTTCAGTTCTTTTTTTACTGTCATTAACTTTTTCCCCTGAAATACCCAGACAGTTCCATTAAACAAGCATTCAAACCAATTTAAAGTCAAAATGGGTGAAAGCTCTTACACCTACTATACATTTACTGACTTCTTTGTTGTGGAGGAAAATGTTCACGTCACTTGCCAAGTCACAGATATGAGCTGAGTCACAGTAAGATCGTATAGGCTATAAACACTTAATGACCAGATAGATAACTTTTTTAATTTTGTACCGTCCTATATGTTTTCCTCTTTCTTTTGGCTCGAACGAGCTACACGACACCATGTTTTATAAGGAAAAGAGCCATTAAATATACATTGTAAGTATATAAATTATGCTCTCGCTGGAAAGTAATGTAAGGTTAGAGCGAGCCATTATATCGGTTTAACAAAATGTATCAATAAGTAAAGCTTGATAATTGACAGACTGTACATTCAATGCCGTTGGACAGACTCACTTGCAACGTGACAATGTCTCTCTTGAATCATATTCTGATTATTCACAGGCAGGTGAAACAGGATAGCAAATGACGGAACTGATAGCGAAGAAGGCATTGGACAGTGCGTCCAGAGATAAGACTGATTGTGTGTTTTCAGACATCCTCACCTGTGGGGCCCATGGGCCCCTTTCTCCTTTAGGAAGGGAGTCACGGGACCCCTCCCTCCTCTCCAGCCGCCCCGCTCTTTATAAGCATCATTATCAGCCCCAAATTGGCTGTGAGGAATAAAAGGGAGACTATTGAGTCCCAAAGCATTAGTGCATGGCTGTCCCAGTCGACTGGTTCCATGAACAAATGATTAAGGTGTACCCTTGCTTAATTTTTTATAAGAGCTATCTCTGTTGGATATCAGCCAAGCAGGTCGAAGTAGAATTGGGTCTTTCCGCTGCTTTTAAAACCTGACTGTATGTATTAAGAGTTGTAGGCCTTCGATTATGCATGTGATTTTTTTCCCTAGCTGTGCCTAAAAGGCCGTCCCCTCAGATTTCTAAGGAAACATGTCGTTTTGTCTCTTTGTGCATGTGTAATAAAGGGACTGACACTGGAGCAACGTGACTCCTGTCATTGTCAGCTTTATCTGGGATCTTTCCCTGGATGTGAAGGGCTTTGCCCTGCCACCTGTTAGGGCTTCAGAGTGCGCAGGAGCTGTTTATCAAGATTTCTCAAAATTGGGTCCAGATGTCAGATTTGTAAATTAATCTAACTGGACTCAAATTCATTAGCGCTGACGCAGCTGACTGATGTAAGAAGGAAGTCTTGTCTTTCTCAGTTTGTCCACTATAATATTATGATTGTGACTCTTCAGGTTGGTTAGAATGTCTGTTGAAAACAGACGCACGTACAATGTGTTTGGCGAAATGTTTTATTAAGTGTGACTGTATGATTTTGAACTTTTAATTAAAAAAAAAAGAACTATGAAATTTTTTAGATTTGCCATTTAATGATGACATTATATGGTGTAATTTGTCATTTTGTGTGTCATATGATGTAATCTAACATGTTATGGTGGTTTACCAACAGTGGTTTACCACTGTTATTTTTAATTTTGTGATGTCATATGGCGTTATTAACCATTTTGTAATGGTGTCATATAGTGCAATTCATTACTTTGTGATGGTGTCCTGTAGTGTAATTTACCATTTTGTGAATTACCTTTAAAAGTGATATATGAACATCACAAAACAGCAAACACTATATGACACCAATTTTTCATTTCATGATGTCATATGGTGCAATTTATCATTTTGTAGTGGTGTCATATAGTGTAATTTGCTGTTTTGTGCTGGTAATATAATGTCATTCCCTCTTTGAAATGGTCACATAGGCTAATTTACTATTTTGTAATGTTATCTGGTGCAATTTATACATTTTTAATGGTGTCACGTGTCCCTTCTTCTAATGGTCATATAGTGCAATTTACAATTTTGTAATGATGTTCTGTAGTGTGACTTTCCTTCTTATAGTGTTGTGTGGTTTATTGTTATTATAAGGGTTTATTCACTGTTTCAAATGATGCCGACTTACCTTTTTGTGATGATGGCATATAGTGTTGTTAGCACTTTATGATGGTGTCATGTAGTGACATTTGTATGTACACTGTAACAAGTTTAACCGTAATTCTTTGTTTTTATTTGCAACATATGTACTGTTAAAGGATATACAGCATACATACACACATCATTTGTATGAAAAAAATATATACAAACATTCATGTCTATTTGTTTTGTTGTTTCAGCATGATAGTGTCTCATAGTTGCCTTTTCTAAGTAAAGCATGTGTTAGACCTGAGCGTGGTTTTTGATGGTTTAGTTAATGCCTAAAGAGGATTTGCGTTGCCTTGGTTTCTGAGATTGTATCATGGCGAGGCTTGCAGGCTCTGTAACACGTATAATAAGATGAGAAGCACTGGTTTCATACAATCAGCGGTGCCGTTTCCATAACAAGAATTACATGTGCATTTTCATCAGCTTGAGACTGTGTGGCCTTGTTCTGAATACAAGACACAGTTATTTGTGCTTTTTTGAGAAATGGGAAAATGTATTGTGTGTAAATGTCTGATCTATGCTCTTCTTTCTGAACAGCAGTTTATTTTAAACCATTTACACTCTTTTATAAAACACGCAGGCTTCATTCATAGATTAGAAATGAACTGTTCTAACTGGTAAAAGCTGCAGTTATTGGGCATGATATCGTATTGCTTGAGTCCAAAGACACAATACATTACTGTCCAAATACCAACATTCCTTTATATCTGGGATATTTTGAGGACATTAGCTTTATTATTTTACTCAAAGTAAAAAAAAAAACTAAACTAACTAAAAACTTAAAAATAAAAATAGGACTCCTAACAACTGTTAATATTCTGGCATACCACCAAAACTGCCAAGTCATATAGGAGAACATCAACCTCAGACCTCAACACCACTAAACGTGTTTGGGCAAAAAACCACAACCAATTTATAGGACTGTGCTTGTACTGTACTGTGGATGTGCAGAAGAATCTCCTTGCAAATATTTTGAAAAATATGGTAGCTGTAGGAAAAACAAAATGTTATCAAAATTAAATTTAGTATTTATTTTATATACAGTATTCCATATAATGCTTGTCTGTTTGGACACTGGCAAGTCAATACCTCGTACTCAATGACTGTTTTTAGTGGAAATCAAATTACTGAAGTGTCTCTGACTTTCACAGCACTGTATATAAATAATTCTTCGACTTGAGCACAACTGCTATTAAACGATTGAGTCTATATCACTGTAGCCTAACATTACATAATCAGTGCTGAGTTAGTTCTACATTAGTTCTAGTTTCAAACTCCAGTTTTGACTCTTTTGTGATTTCATACGAAACAGTCTTATCGGTGAATGAGTCTCAGTAGAATTTAGTCTAGCTAGGCTGATTGCAGTGAGTGGCTGGTAAAGTAGAAGACGTTCTCTCAAAGAGTACATTCTTCTAAGCCATCAACAAGTTAGATAATCACTGCTTCCCACACTCTGTGCTTATCATAGACCTTGTCCTGTGGCACTTCCCCCTGACCAATATGCAGGACTGAGAGTTTGCTTATAGGCCCTTTGACAGACCACATGAAGAACAATTCAGTATGTTCCCTGTACACGTTACTAAATGTGCATTCAAGCCTAAAACACGTGCTTTATATGTTGTCCTGTGCAGTGTCCTGTAGTGCAGCATTCCATCCCTCAGCATCATCAATTCACAGTTCTGTCTTTTTAACTACAATAGCCAGCATGCATTATACAAATACATCATACAACCATAGGGAATTACCCCCACAGGCTAATGTATGCAGGTGTTACCCTCATCATCAAAAGAACAGCTGCACAGATAGTTGCGCCCAAAAGGAATCAACTGACAGGAATGAAACTTGGTGGGTAGGTGTGACATTGTGAGACATGCAAATAATTCAAGTGGGCCGTGCATGTGCGGTAGGGAAGGACAGACCTTCGCTGTGCATGACTGACCCAACAGTCATGACTGCAGAAATTCAGCAAGCAGTGATGCCCTCTATGAGTCATCCTAAGTGTGCCAGCTACACTGGCAGATGGCTGCACGACCCAGGACTACTTGCACATCAACCATTACAAGGCCTGCCCTTAACATCAAACCAGTGTCGCCAAAGACTTAAATTTTTCGGTGCCAGGCTCTCATGGAGTGCCCCAGAATGGCAGTGAGTCATTTCCAGTGTCGAGTCCGACTTTTGTCTTGGTAAAGAAAACCAATGAATCCTTGTGTGAAGGCACCGTGGTCAATGCCAAGATGAACGGTTTGTTGTCATATGTCACATGTCCAGAACGCTTGGTGTCACCTAATCTCCAGCTTTACCATGAAATCTGCAGGAACTGAGTGAGAATATACAAGCTACCTGGGATGGATTATCACAGGACACCATTAGGAACCTCTGACCGATCCGACCGATTTCCTTCTGGGCGCAAATATTTTTTTGATGATGATGTGTGTTGATTTGATGTCTTTGCAGTAACATCAGCCCTGGGCATTAACCATTTAGAAGGATGAAAAAAAAAATTTCAACAACCCAAATCTGTCTAAGAAATCCATTAAGCACCTTTCTCACGTCTTCAAGATGGTCTAGTCTACTTTCTAGTCTTTAAACCAGGAAATATCACTCTAAAGACTTCAATAACACCACTTTAGGAAACAAGTAGGCATGTTTTTAACAGATGTTGCAATGGTTATATTTTTTGGATTTGACTGAAGTGCCAAAGCTAGAGTTTGTTCTTGACCAGAGAAAAATATATGCTGCCAGTCAGGAGAAGGTGATGGATCATGATGCTGTTGTCTGAATTAAGACTGAAGGAAAAAGCTCAACACACTCTGAAAAAGCTCATAATGGTGGATCATCTACACCTTACATGAAGTTTCTTTAGACTTTAGTAATTCTTCATTCTTCAGTGTTCATCCTGTAACATTATGTGGAGGTTCTTCACAATAACAGAAATGATTCTTTAAAGAACGTTTGGAAAAGTGGATCTTCAGCAGTCTAGCTCCAAAGGACCAAGCACATTTCTTAGAGGGCAGGCGTCGCAGCCTAATTGATGCCAATGGCTAAGCGAACATAACCTTCAGCTTTCAGAGCAATCCAAAAATATCCTAAACTTTTAGACTTGGAATTATGACTCACAGCCATGTACCGTCGACCGCAGTTCCTGTTTTGCTGTCATCACCATGACGACGACCCAACCTCTTAAACAGCTGGAAGTTGTCCTGCTGCATAAAACCTGACATCTCACAAGTAAATGTGGCGTTCCCAAACAATAACTGGATTGGCATTTGAAAACCTTAAAATCCTACGCAGCAGCCTGAAGTGAAGTTTTAACTCAGTATTTCCGTTCATGCATTTACATTTGAAGTCAAATGGCATGTCCGGGGCATTCAAGCAACCTCTCAGCACTCAGCGAACCTGCTGCTAGTCTAACATCTCCAATCTTTTGGCACCACGCGCTAGCATCATTTTTTGGCACCATTCTCCTAGCGAGAATGTTTTGACGGGTTCAGCTCTTGGTTAGGAATGAAGAGTCAGCCTGGTGGGGCTACTATTAAGAGACCCCTGCTCTACTGGGGCCTTGTAAGCCCAAAGAAAAGTTGGAGCATGCTCTTTTCAGAGCCAAACTCGATTCCCCCAAGATCAGCACGGCTGGGCTCATGGTCTGGCACTGCTCTTAGCATTCTTTTTTTTTCCACACACGCTCTGCTGACAAGTAACACTTGGAGTGTCCTCTTCATTGACACATTCCAAAGAGGCTGAGGCTTAACCACCGCCTCTGTCTCTCCATGTCTGCTGACAGACGGCAAAAGCTTCCAGAAGAGCCTGCTTTCAAAACAGCCCAGACTGCTCGTATACTTGATCCACATTTGAAAAGTTTGGTAACGCAAAATGGTTGCTATTACATGCATCGATATGGAGCAGTTTAGTTACAAGAAAAAGATGGGTGATTGATAAGTTGTCCTGACCGTATTGAGTTAACCACCTGTTAAGACTGAGCTATGAGTGCTGTTTTGTAGTCAGATTAACATAGCTAAATAAAACTTTCTAAGGAAATAAAGAGAAACCAAACAGATGGAGCAAGTTTGGTATAAAAATGCACATACAGTCAAGCCATCAACTATCAACCACGTTGTGAATAAAACAGCATGTATGTCTCTTTCCTGACCTCGAAAAAAGCTCACTGCAAAATTAGAAATGGCCATCCATCAACCACAACCAACCACCACATATGACATGGCTGAGTCAGCAGATCTGATGGGCATAGCTGGCATAAGGAGAGCAAAATAAAATATTAACCAAGTCATATATTAAAAATGTATGGCTCTTACGGCCATTTTGGTTATACCTACTACTTGGTCCATATTGTCTGTTTATTTTTGAGCATCTTTTCAACCCTGTAACCAGCTAATGTTACATTTGTATGGGATTGGGAAGTGTAAACAACAGCATAAAAGCTTAGTCATATAATTATTTTAACACAGATTTTCAATGAATTTAAATTTATCGTTGCTTTTACTGTTCTGATTTTGAGCTATTTGGTAACAAAATACAGCATGATGTTGCTAAAAAAGCTTTTTTAAAAACTAAACAATACATGACACAAAGCTCTTTGAGCAATACCGTAGAAGAAACACTGTTAGTTCTCAAAGGAACCGTGTTTAAAAAAGAGATTTGTGAACGTGAAAAACCGTTTAGAACATAAAAAACCTAAACATGATATAAAACCTCTTTACCAGTTTAAGGGTTCCTCCTGGAACATTTATACCATATTGTGGTTTATTACATGGTTCTACACACTCATGCATCTTATTTCTTGAAAGAACCATTCATTGAAAGTTCCTTAAAGGAACCACATGTGGTTCTTCTATGGCATTCCACAAAGAACTCTTTCTGGCTGCCTTACATTTAAGAGTATTTGTCCCCCTTTTTGAGCTGCTGCCCTAAGACAAAAATCTTTGACACGTTTGACATCTTAAAAAAGGATCCAGATGGAACAATAGCGCCATAGAAGAAACACCCTCGATTCTCCACAGAAACGTTCGGTAAATAGTTCTTTATCGCTGAACATTTTTGTGAATGAGAGTTACAAAAAAAACAGTCAAAAATGTGTTGTTGTTTTTTTTTTTAGAGCTCCTACACAATATAAGGGTTCTATAACAATTAGAGGTTTTTATTGGTCCATCAGTGGGACAAAAACACCCTTCTTGACATTAATTGGGGGTCCACAGAATCTGTAGTAAAAACAACAGAGGAACAACAGAAATCCAAATACATCATCTACACAAGGAACATCTACACAAGGAATCAGTGTTTTCCTGATGTTCTCCATTTAAATGCTACCTACAAACATCCTATTGTGCAATATAGTCCCCCCAATGCCATAATTTCCTGTAAACCATCTGCTATTAGTATGGACTGATTAACAGTTGTGGGCTGAGCTCGTCAGCCTCCCTGGTGTTGTGACTCTGTGGTCAGGCGTTGGACCTTGGGGAGGGATTGCTTGCTCGGCTCACAATGTAATCAGGTCTCATCCAGGAGAGTGTGATTGTTCCATGGAGCCTCCTCCAGGTACAGTGCTGCTTTTGTTCCAGTAAGTCGGCGAGCTGAATGCAGTCCGGGAGGCTCGACGGGACCCCAGGAGCTATTCTATCAGGACGCTTTGTGCTACCCACCGGCCCCTCTTCTGCCCTGTGGAACACTGGAGAATAGAGCTGGCATTTTAAACAGGGGACCCCTGCTCTGTGTAAGTTCACCGTCACTCAATGTGTGGCTCAACAAATGAGCCAAACAGAACACCATCGCAAAATCCGAGACAATGTTCCAATCAGCATTGTTACTGTATCCGTTCACTTGGTCTTGGTGCTGTGATGCTAAATGCCCTGAAAATGGAGGTTTTACATTTGCCTGATTTTTGCTTCAGAAATTCTTTGTGTGTCATGCTTTTAATCCTGTGTACCTACAACATGGCTTTTTAACCTAAACAGCATGAATAACCCTCCGTTAGAATTGTGTAGGTACACCATCAAACTCTATGGCAAATGGCATTATTCAGATTTGTACCAACCATAAATGTCTACACCTTGTATTAATAAAATGTGTAAAATTTTACAGATCTGTCTTAATTCCTTGCTTTTGTATCTACACCACAATGCAAAAAAGCATTCCACATAGAGGCATATTTCCTCAATACTTCCCATTGGGAAAAATAATAATACAGTGAACAACAGAAAGCAGTCCAGTTAGCATACCTTGGGGAACATAAAAATATCAAAGCAAAATGAAAAAAGAAACTTGAAAAACTTGACATTAATGTTATTTTGCATTTACAACAGCTGGCACAGAACACTGTCACACTTCATTTCAGTGGCTTGCTATAGCTTATCTAGAAAAGCTCAAACTGTTAACAAACATTCTGGTAAAATATAGCTGATTATTTCCAGTGTTAGTGTTACGGTTACAATCAGGACCTAATCCTTAGGATAAGAGTTAGGTGTGGGTTTGGGTTGTTAGTCTTGGTGTATTTGGTTTGCTCAGGAGTGAGTGGTTAGAGAAATGTTAGGTTAAATTGAATAAATACTTTGTTAGATGTTAAAGAAAAAAACCTTACAGTGGAACTCTGAAATCATATTTCCACATGAGAATAAACTGATAACCTTCAAAAACACATAATAGAGAATTCCCCTTCTTTCAGCCACTGTATTCTGTTAATGTCAAAATTTCTGACTATCAACACACCAGCCAAATACCTGTGGCTGGACGTCAAGTAAGCTCTACTGGAGCTAAATGCGGCAAATGATCCACATGCCACGCAAGCTTGACCATCCTAGCTACGCCATGCAAGCCTGAGCTGATTTCTCTCACAATGGCAGGTCCACTAACCTGGAAGACTTTTGTGTAATCTTGCCCGAAAGTCACCTCTTTTCATATTTCACAGCAGTGGGAAGCCGTCCCACTTAAACGCTGACAGTTTACATATGGCTATAAAAGCCACCCCCCAACCCCTTAGTCGGCTGAGTCAGTCTTTCTGAAGATCCCACGTTATGACCAAACCAAGGAATATGAAATGTTGCTGAAATAGACATGCTGTCTCATAAAGCACTCTTTCAGTATCAGCAAATATTAGCTTCAAAAAAGTATTCACATTGGATTTTTAAGCCAATATTTGATGACGTATTTATTGTACACTGGAAGAGCAGGACGTTTAGTTGACAGTGAGCTGCCTTCTAAAATCTCTGCAGTTTATTCGTTTTTTCTGCATTAGTAACCCTCAGAAATAGATGTTCTCCACAACACTGATCCAAGTAGTCCCAATTTCCACATTTTATAAATCTTCATGTATCAGCACCAGCTTTAGCAGATGATAAATATCTGATATCTGTCCATAATTCTTACACGGATACATCCCTGGTCTAAAGGACCTAAATGTCTGAGCTGTGGGGCTGATGTTGTAGACTACTTCCACTGATGTACAGCTGTATAGGCCATCTAAAGCGTCTGCAATAAGTCATAGCCGATCTTATCAGGCATATCTGTTACTTTATAAAGCAAATATCAGCATCCGAATGCTACAATCAGCAAGGAAAAAGAGAGAACACCAAAGCGATGGACAGTTTAAGAAAAAGCTTCCAAATGTGTCCCATGCGTTTACGTACAGTACGTCAAACTTTTATTATTGTTCAAATATTCCTGAAGATATAACCACATATGGCGTTGCTCTTACATCATTTTAAGTCAAATGACAGGACACGTAAATTCTGATAGATCATTCGGAGTCGACAATACTCTTTTCCTCCTTTTTGTTGTTTTTTTTTCCTTTTTTCTTGTTTTACTTCAGCAATTAAAGATACACAAAAGTGGCAGGTCGTTCGACAATAAATAATAAATTATTCTGTAATACAGGAACAAACAAACAAAAAAGAGAGAGAGAAACCTTCTCCACCGCTAGCTGAACATGATAACTTAAAACTATACACATCTTTGGGAAAGAGAGAGAGAGAGAGAGAGAGAGAGAGAGAGAGAGAGAGAGAGAGAACTCTTGGACGGACACGAAAACACATGAAGTTCCCACGCAGCTTCGTGGTAAAATAGAGGTATACCTTGTTGCAATGCTTTAGTACTCGGGCTTCAAAAAAAAAAAAAAAAAAAGAGAGAGAGACCATAGAACAGAAGAGAAAAAACTGTAAAAGCAGTAGTCCTCAGATTTAGATGCTCGTGAACGCTTTTAGAGTTTTGGAGAAACTGAACAGACAGTCATTGGTTGGTTTGTCAGTAGGCTACTCATGCTGCGGGTGCCGGTTGCTTATATTAGTCCTCTTTCTCTAGAGGGTCACTGATTTGTCCCAAAAAGAAGAACAAAAAAATTGGGGGGTGTTTGGCAAAAAAATCGTGTACTCAAGCAGTTCCACCACGCAGAGATGAGATTCGTCCATCTTTTCCTCAACCAACATCTTCCTCCTCAAAAAAATGAGTCGCCCGGAGCGCTCGGCCCGTTCGAGCAGCGTTTCGTTCCCATGATTGTCATCACAGTGTATGAAGACACGCAGCCGAGGGCTCGTGGAGAGCGAGAGTGAGAAAGAGAAGGAGGAAACTGGGACTCAGGAATCCCACCACCTCCACTCCTCCTGTCCTTCAGCTGCTGGAACACAAGGTAATCCAACTTTGCCTAGGCCTCTATAGGACTGGCCACCATGCTGTTCGGGGTGTCTGGCAGTTGGGAGGACATGGATGCCACTTCGCTTCCTGTTGAGTTCGAGCCCGGGCCTCCTTCGGAAAAATTCACCTGCAACACATAGTTATCATTAGGGGTGCAAGCACAAACCATTCGGTTAGTCCTACTCCTACTGAGATTATTGCTTCCAGGGCCGTTTCTCGCTTGAAAGGGAATTTCATATCCCAAATTGTTATGTACTATCCAAAATCACTGGTATCGGAATACCAATAATAGTAAAGAAAAGTTTTTGTTGGGAACAACACCCTGCATGTACCTCTCCGCCATAAAGCCATTTAGAAATATGTTTTTAGGCCAAAACAAATATCATATTTTTCGGACATTGTATACATAACTGTTTAAAGTAGTTTCTTTGATGTAGCTGTTAGAGACTCCTCAGATGTCTGGTTCCTACCACCACTGTTGTGAACAATTCTGACCGGGTATGTCTCTATAGAACTGAGCATGTCGTATCAAACAAGTTAGTAATGCAGATTTTGGGTAGAATATATTACACCCCTTTTAGCACCAGTATCAGCAGTCACTTTGAGCCCCCACACCAACAGGGAGTATGTAGGTTTTTTGTTTGCTTGTTCGTTGGGTGTTTTTATCTTGGCTGAACGCAGTTCATGAGTATTATTCTTTTCATTCTTGCATACCAAGTAATTTGTTTAAGTAGGTGTCCACCAAGTATTTCACTTAGGGGCCCCAAATGCTCATAAACAGTGCTGATTGTTATAGTTTATTATTGCTATTACTAGTAGTACTATGCTCTTAGCAAAAATGGTTCTCTGTAGTCCCAAAACATTTTGTATTTGGAACAAAAGTAGAACTCCTGTTGGTACTATGTGGAACCATTTTTAACATACACAACAGGGTTTCCAAAAAACACTGAACCTTGCAAAAAACATTTAAGCATTCAAATGTAGGGTCCTTTAAGTTGTGAGGGTTCTATGTATATATAGCTTGAACTACAGAACTTTTGAAGAACCCCTGCTTTTTAAGGTTGTGCTTTAAACAGCATTTCAATTTTACTGAGTTCAATGTTCTAGAGTATGTTTATAGAATTCCGCTTTTTAACACCACTAATGACTGTAGTAGCTGTAGTATTGGTTGGTAGTACCGATTTTTGTAATAGCCTATTATTTAGTATTAGAGTGTTAGTCTTAGTAATACTTACACTGTAGTACTGCTGAGTTGTGCTAGTGTTCTATTGTAACTTTACTATTATCACTAAGGCCTATTGGGGTTGTTAGGACTCTTAAACAGGGACAGCAGGCCTGTACTTTTCCCCACACTCACCAGTTGCTGGAAAGCAGGCTGGTCGATGTCACTCTGCAGTGCGAAGTCACTGAGGACCTTCCAGGGCGGCTGGTACGTCTGCACCTCCACTTGGCTCGCCTGCAAACCGCCGTCGTGTCTCTCGGGACTGGCCGCCACCATAGGAGTGCCCGTCATGCCCTGGATGTTCTGCACACAGGCCCGACAGGCACGCTCAGCATTTGGCACAAAGCTCTATACGTGCCCTACGCGCACGTAAATGCACACTGTTGTTTTCCAGGACTTTTTCCAGCTTGTTTTGTGTTTGCTCGCCGCTCGCTCTTACCGTCTTGTCGTTGGGCTGCTGCTGCTGCAGCTGCTTCATCAGCAGGCTGCGCTTCTTGTCCTTACAGCGCTTGTTCTGGAACCAGACTCGAATGACCCGCGGGCTCAGGCCCGTCATCTCCACCAGCTGCTCCTTCATCAGGGCGTCCGGCCGCGGGTTCGCGTTGTAGCACGTCCGCAGCGTGTGCAGCTGCTTCTCATTGAGCACGGTGCGCACGCGCGTCGTCTTCTCGGGCTGCTTGTGCACGTGCGGCCGCAACGCGGGCTGCCGCGCCGAGATGGGCTCCGCTACGGGAAACAACAAACAAACAAGCAAACAAATAAACAAACGATGTCGGGGTGGCTACCAGAAACTGGAGGTTTCTAGGTTGCGCGTATTTTGCGCATATGTGACAGATGCGAAATAGGAATAGATTGAGGGTTCTTTAGGAAAGGCTGTGTGGGGTTTAAGGTTCTCTAGGACCATTTCATGTTTAAAGGAGGTTTTTAGCATGGCGAAATTAATCTCCATATTGATGGAGAACGTACAGTATATGGTTCTGTACAGCACTAAAAGTTATTATATTGTTATTTGTTATAATAATAATAGCAGAACCTTTTGGTGCTACGTTGAGCCATTATACTGAAACATAAAAATCTTTTTAATGCAAAAATGTTTTTTTTGCGTAATATGAATGTCTATAGGTTTCGATACGGCCTCTTTTAAAGAACCTTGAACAACCTTTTTTAAGTTTATGCAATGGTTGAACGGTCTGAACACCCACCGAATCCCCTTAAACTCAATAATCATTTTCTTTTACTATAATAGCATCAAAAATAATAATTAATTAAGTAATTAATTAATGTGAAAAACGTGTCGAATTATTGCCCATATCCTCTCCAAAGCCAACCTTTACATCCATCCATCCAGCTTTCAGAGCATGACTGGAACCCCACCACTCTGCAGATGTAGCTGACCTCCTGTGAATGAGTCGCGCATCCAGCTACGATGCTTTGCTCATCCCTTTTTTATGGGAATGAAACGAATTTGAATTCGCTATTTTCCAGAAAACAAATTTGCGTGCGTTTAACGGCTACCGTAAAGATCCCCATGACTGCTTGATGTCTTCTTACAGCTTCTGTTTCCGTTTAGTGGATGTAGAAGGCTGACTAAAGCCTGGGCATTGCCGCTTGACAAACTACAATAGTAATACAACAGTAATAATATGGTAACTGAATAGTAGTAGAATAGTAATAATCTATTCAGTGCGCCACAGTGGTTTACATTATAGCTTGATATGTTATCTGTCGATAATCAGCTGAGCCGCTGCTCTAGTACTTCTGCACACATATTTCATAAAGACACCGTGATAACAAACAGCGGCATAACTTAATGAGAAACATAACGAATAGCCCCCCTTTATTTAATCTCAATTATTTAATAAAGGGTGTGTAATTTTCGTGTTTATTCATGGTTAATTGTGGTTTTACCAAGTCGGTGCTGTACTATAAGTCATTTTCTTGACGTATTATTATTATCATTATTAGTAGCGGTAGTAGTAGTAGCAGTAGTAGTAATACCTATGGCTTATAATGCGGTTCAAAAATACACTGAGGATCCAGGGCCTTGTGCTACAGTAGTCACGCCGCTGCTAATAAATACATAGGCTTAATTTCCATGCACGTTTCACAGCGTTTCAGAGTCACTAAAGCCCAGATCCGGTGCGCCCCACCACCAGGCCACTTCAGCCTTCCTTCATGTGGAGAGCCTTTCACAAGTGGATTAGTCCACTATGTGCTCTTCACTTTCACACTGATTTTAGATCTGTCTTTTCTTTTCTTTCTTTTTTTCAGAATAAACCCTTTAAATCTAACCTAGAACACGAACCGTGCCACACCAGCTACACTACACAGCCCATCACACCCCCATCCCATGTTCTCTCCTGGAGAAGGAGCTACTCCAGATGTTCAGGTGATCTCGCGCTTTTAAGAGGCTGTGCTGTGTGTCGGATCGGCTGGTTAGCTCTGGAGCAGTGAAGAATAGCAATTTCATGCCTGAATAGGCGAATTCAATAACAGACAAACTGGAGGAAAAATAAAACGTGTAATGTTGGCGGACCACTGACAGAAGTCTGGGGGGCTACCAGTAACATTTCAATACGCGGGGCAGTACAGTACACACACACACACACACACACACTCCCACACACACGCGCGGCCTGTTTACTATCAGTCTGTTATCAGCCTCAGCTCAGCATCTATAGATAATCATGATCATGGATAAACGCCGGAGAATTTTATGTCTGAAGAGTAAAACCAAGCCAAAGCCAGCTCCGCAGAGGGAGGAGGGTGGTCGCCTACCTGCCATCTGCAGTGGTCTGGCCGGGTGTAGCGGACTGAGCGGGTCTCCTGGGCCCATGCTCGCGCGCTCCACCACGTCGTGGTCAGCCCGGCAAAACAGGCCGTCCTCCCGCAGCGCGAACTCGTCTCCCGGGATCAGCTGGCGGCTGCACGCCACGCAGCGGAAACACTCGATGTGGTAAACTTTGGAGCGCGCGCGCATCACGAAGTCGTTCTTGCTGAAGCCCACATTGCACTTGGCGCATTTTATACCGTACAGCCTGCGGAGGGAACGCATGCACCCAGTCAGACCACCGGTCATCACTGCTGCCTCTTACTGGACATCACTGATCGTTTATGTGATTTTAATTATTATTACTAAACCAGGAAATCCGGCAAAAAAACACATTCATAAACACAAACACACCAATAACTCTACAACACAAGACAACAAATACATAAAATATGAGATATCGGCTCTTAGAAATACCAACAATACAGTCTTAACTCAGTGACAGCAACACAACTGTAAGTCCATTATTCATTATCATTATCATTATTATTATTATTATTATTATTATTATTATTATTATTATTATTATTATTATTATTATTATTATGTGGTAATAACATCCATTTAACCAGCATAAACTACTATAATTGTTTATTAATAGTATTATTGCTTTTAATGTTAATTTATCACTGTTTATTTATTTACTCTTCTGTGTGTTTTTTCAGCCTGTTCCATTATGATAATATGATGACGCTAATTATTAGCAGTATTACGATCATTGATATTATTATTACTTCTCCTCGTCATGTTTTGAGTGCGCTCTACATCAAACATGATGGTGGTTATAATGTTATAACTGTTTATAACTAATATTTTTATTATTATTTTTTTGTCATTGTTATTATTATTTTTTGTCATTGTTATTATTATTATTATTATTGTTGTTTTGTTGTTGTTGTTGTTGTTTTGTTGTTGTTTTTGTTATTATTATTATTATTATTATTATTATTTATTGTTGTTGTTGTTTTTATTGTTGTTGTTATTTCAGACAGCCTGACTGTAATTGTGGCCTTATATTATTTCAGGTCCGCATAAATTGAGTTGTGTTTAATACAAGAGCTAAAATGACTGATAGAAAAACAGTCACGGGTAGAACTGAGACACGTTCAGTGTTAAACTCTTTACGGTTGGAGTTTTAAAGCATATGAACAGAATGAAGTATATGAGCGCATTTGAGCTGATACACTCGCTATGTATGTCTTTAATGCTGCACTGAAACCTGATAGTTTGCGATTTGTTGGAACGCCATGCCCATCAGCTCAGCGCACCATAACCGCAGCATAAATAAAGCCTTATTACAGACAGTATATTAGCATATAGGTGCAGAAAGAGAGAGAGAGAGAGAGAGAGCGCACTAATGACAGCATGAGGTCCACATGTCCCGAACCATTCCTTAATGACAGGTTTGCATTTCTGAGATGCTCTCGAAACGTGCATCTGGAATATTTAGGTCTGTTCATTTATTCATTCATTCATTCATTCATTCATTCATTTATATGAGCTGATAGGAATGTTCCCGCGGAGCTCGAGCTCCTCACCTGATGTAGTCTCGTTTGCAGTACGTCTTCCCGTCTCGGACAAAACAGGTGCACGACTCGTCCAGGTACTGGTTACACTCTGCACACTTCAAACACGCCGCGTGCCACTCCAGGTCCGGCGACACGCGCAGGATGTACTGGTCATGGATCTGATTCCCGCAGCCCACACACAGCGAGATCAGCCGCTTCTCTGCACGAGCACGGGGAAACCACACAACGTCACTACGTATCAATACACATCCTGATCTAATTGATCCAGCATTTATTATTATTATTATTATTATTATTATTTTTATTGTTATTAATATTATTAATTTATACGGTGATACGAGCTGAATGTAGAGAAGTAATATCAGAATACGAAATTATTTACTGTAACAACAACAAAGCAGTAGTAGTAATAATAATAATAATAATAATAATAATAATCATCATCATCAGAGTGACAGTGTTCTTTCACGTTTTGGTCCTATCTAGAACGATATTTTACAAGATTCTTAAAATAAAGTTGTTCTCTGGAACCACTTTTTAAAGCCTTCAGGCTCGTGACAGTAAACATTCTGGGTAACAATAATAACGACAATAACAGCACTAATAATAAGACTGGTATGCTGGGTGATTTAACGTGATATCACTCCATCAGCCAGCACAAGACCCAAAACAATGAGAGCCTGAACTTCACAGCTACTTCTGACTGGGCTAAAGAAAGAGGAGCTGAAACGCTGAAAGAAAGTGCAGTTTTTCCAAACTCCTCTAAACCTTGTGAATGCAGCAAGCTGTGTCTCCTGAGCTCCCCTAGAGAAAGAAGGAACTTACTTTTCGGCGGGTCTCCCATGTCTCCCATGTCAAGAAAGTAAGGCGGTGTTAGGTCCACTTTAAAAGCGAGGTGAAGGCCCTTAGCGCCCGTGTTTCCAGCCACCGGGGGGTCCGAGTGTGTCGCCGAATGTCCCGAAATCAGGATCACAGTGTGTGTGTGTGTGTGTGAGTGTGTGCGTGCGTGTGTGTATGGATGTGTGTGTGTGTGTGCTAAGAGTTCCAGTGCTCGGTCACCGCATTGCCGCTAGCCCACACTCTCTCTTTCTCTCTCACTCTCTCTCTCTCTTTCTCTCTTTCTCGGCTCCCTCTCTCAAACTCTGTCAGCTTCCACTCCTTCTCTCTCGCCATTGGGCTGACGTAGCCCAGCGACGCGTCCCATCTCCGAGAAGCTGATTGGTCGAAGAGTAGAGTGAGGTAGTGACCGCCCTGATTAGCACCCCTTAACGACGCCTTGTTGATGTTATTAGTTCTCTTCCAGCCCGTTTTCAGACAAGCTCCGCCCCTTCCTGCGCTGGGATTGGCTCCTAGCCTACAACGAAGCTTCTAACGAATCTTAGCACGGGAAACTGGACGCCGCGAGCCAATCCCAGCGCATGAGAAGGCGGGGCTTGTAGCGAGGTCTCTGGCGAATCTTACCGCGGGACGCTGAACGCCGTGAGCCAATGCAAGCGAATAAGAGGGCGGAAAACGGGTGGGGGAAAACGCCAGCGCGCTCAGCGCTCTGTGCGCTTTCTGTAGCCTATTTCAAAGCTTAATGTGAAGTCGATATGAAAGTCCCAGACTGCGGGCCTTGTTAGGAAGCCTCAGCCTCCATTTCTATTGCTCTCTATAGCTAGAGTTTAATATAAACGGGGCCTCCTCTGCGTTTCAAACATTTATCTTATTCCCTTCAGGGGTTTATTATAACATCATATATTACAAGATTTATATAGAAATGATTGCTATACATTAAACGGACATATGAGGGGGCTTGAATTAGAATATATAGCAGTTGTCCCCCACCCCACGAACATAATACCTATTTTATTACATCCAATGCAATTTCATCTTCTCACATCAACTCCACAGCTGAAGGTGTGGGACTCGTGTTTAGGCAGCGGAGTATAATGCCACGCTTCCCCCCTCGCTCGCAGCTATTTAAACCAAAACGCTCATAATTGCAGATAATGGCCGTTTAAAGCGCGCAAGCCACGTGGTAATATAATCTCAGCGCGAGGGCTGGACGCGCTGAACAAACCTGTGGACAAGAGAGCAGGGTGGTCAGGACTGCTCGCCCTGCTAGACTTAAGTTAAATGGAGAACATCATAAAACAGGTTAGATTTAGGGAAATGACCCGTCCACAGCACACATGATGTCCAGCTTGACTTATGTAGGTGTTATTTCTATGCCGGGTGTGTTTTTCTGTCTGTGAAGGTGGCATGACTTCATCCTGACTCATAACCTACAGCTGAACTTTGAGCTCTTTGAATTCAGCGCTCCGCCACGCGCATAAATGAAGCGCTCGTGGTTCCTGTTGGTCAGATGGCCCGGCTTTATGTGCACGGACTCATTTAAAAGCATTTTCTCCGCATGGCCTGAAAGGACGGGGGTGATGCACTTGACTGGGATGAGGCTGCAGAATTGCACATGAGCTGTGGGGCATGAGGCAGTGGAGAGACACAAACACGCCCTCTTGTGTTTGCAACATGAGCCAATATGACCAGGCAGCAAACAAAGGCCAGTGAAGCAGCTCTGTCTGCCTCATGTCTACTGCACCGCTCATCCGCATCTGGGAGGGTTGATTTAATGATGTTCTAGACATGAACGTACTGAATGGTGCTGAGATCACAAATAAGCAGGTTGTTTATTGACCTTATGATATGCGCCGTGACTGCTTCCTACAACACCAGACCGGCTATGCAACCCAAACTAGTAAACCATCAATAGTACAGTGTTAGGAACGCCACCCTGATTTGAAGCTTAAATACTAACTCAGTATATGGGATTAAAATCCACAATGTATCCATCAGTATCAACTGTAGATTCGCACATATACATGTGGGATGCCTATTTTTGAGAGTGATGTTTTATTCTTTCAGTTATTTCTTGTTTTCATTGTGGCTGAGCTCTTGCCCATCTAAAATATGCAGAATTTTATTTTTTAGATATAAAGTCATTCAGAGCAGTTTGAGGCAAAAAAGTGCCATTCTGGTCAGAATTATTCAAAGCGGTACTGATAGGAACCAGAGATCCAAAACATTTAAGATGAGTTCTGTGGATTTCCCAAACTTTTAAGTCAAGTCAGCTCAAGGGTTATTTATATAGTGCCTTTTACTACAGATGTGGAGGCAGCTTTACACAGAATCCAAGCACAAGACTGGGGGGGCAGTGTGCAAGCCAAGGGTGACAGCAGTAAGGAAAACTCCCTCAGAGCAAGAGAAAGAAACCTTGAGATAAACCAAGGAACTCAAAAGGAGCGTAGAAAGACAAACACAAAAGCAACGAAAAAGCACAAAAATTCACACACACACACACACACACACACACACACACACACATATATATATATATATATATACACACACAATATTAAACATATTAACATATCTTAAACAGTATTAACCAATAGCTCTTAGAGTCCTATAGAAATAACAATCAAAAACATCTGAAAGTCTAAATGAAAATCAGTCACTCACTGTAAAAATAAATGGCTTATACAAGGAAATGAATTAGGTTTATTTAAAAAAAGGACTCTGGACAAACAATTCTTTAATTAAAGTCATTGTATGAGTTGAGTAAAACTAATTCAATTTCTTGTAACAAAATGAAGTCATGTTTTTAAGCTTCCAGTAAAACCAGTGACTACTGTAACCTAGAATATCCATTACTGCTGCTGAAAGCCTACAGTGATGACCTGTTAGTAAGAATAAGAGAAGCATTCAGAGAGAAGAGTCTGATTGGTTTGGTAAGGAAATGGGAAATTCAGCATAATTTGATAATTCAATTGTAAACAAAGTCATTCAAAGTGGTTCGACGTAAAATTATCTGTTCTAAAAAAACTTATCATATTAGTCCTGTTCACAGTGTTGGTGATGGGAACCAGTCGCCCAAAGCATTTAATGCCCCTGAAAGTTACCTCACAGAAAGTAATGATTACATTGCCTGACGTCCAAGACATTGTTTTCACCATCGTTCTCGAAGGTTTTGTGTAGTATGTATGTTTAAACCACATTTATGTTGAAGTAAGAAAACATGAACAGATTTATCATTATTTTACCATTATAAACATTACACATAAAAAAAATCAATTCTACTGTAAATAACATGGGGGGACATGATCTCTGACTCTGATCACTGCCCTTGTAAAATGTGAGTCAGCAGGTTTCTCTACAGTGCACCAATTATAGAGAAATAGGTTGAGTTCCCCTTTTAGTTCAGAAGCAGAGCCATGAGCATAATTCAGTTTACTGTATTACATCCAAGTAAAACTACAAGCTAGTGGACCAGCCATCTTCTACTGCTGTTTTTTCATTGTCTCTGTAAATGACCCTAATATGGCTGAAATCATAGAGGTCTTGCTTACTCAAGCCATGAATGCCAAATTAGAACAGCTATAGAACTTATACATGACAAACACAGCGACAAAGTGGACCAAGAATGTACTGTATGTGAATGTAGTGGCTAGCATCTGAACAGCACTGCAGCTGAATTATGGTGGCTTTACGAGAACACAATAAAGCAACCTGATGGTTCATTTGTGAAAGCATGCTGTTCCAGTTCAAAGACAGCATTCTTACTGAGAGAGCACAGTGTTCACTCGAGAGGGCTGCAGCGCTGGGAATATGGGCATATGGAAATGGAGTTTAACAAGGAACTGGTGCTACTACTGCAGCCCTGATGGAACGCCTCATATGACCTTATTTCATGTTCCTTGCAAATAATGCATGTGCCGCGTGCATGTTTAATTGATAATGTTGTGCTTGAACCATAACTTAGAGGAAAGACCTGCACTCTTAAAATGAAGGGTGTTGAAAAGGGTTCCTTTAAAGCAGCACCATAGAAGAACCAGGTCTGAAGTACCAATTGAGAGTTAGAATCATGAGTGTGAAGAAACTCTTTTAAGGTTCTGCCAATCAAGTAAAAAATGAATTTATGAATTTTAAAAACTATCTGTTTTTAAGGTTTATTATAAATATGCACATTCATAATAGGTTTGTAGTAGACTTTGAGGAGGAAAATACATGCACAAACAATTACATGGAGTGGCCAGTGCCTTCCCTCCAAAATCCAATGCCACCCCAACATTTTTGCCATCCCTGTGGGGTGGGTGGTTGTGCCTTTAAGCATCCCCTTCACTAATTAACACTGCGAGTATGTCTGGCCTTTTGATTACACTCATCATCAAAAGAACAGTTGCACTAATAGTTAAACCCAGAAAGAATCAGCCGACAGAAATGAAATGGGGTAAGTTTGACATTGTGAGACATGCCAATGACACATGATACAAATGATAATGGACCGAATTGCTGTACCTGACTGACCCAACAACCACGATAGTGGACATTCAGCCAAGAGTCATGCCCACCATGAGGCATCTTGTTAGTGCCAGTACCAGTGAGGGAAATCCATGTGTGGAGGCTTGTGGTCGTCACAAAAATAAATAGTTTGTTGTGAGGTGTCCAGAAGGCCTGGTGTCACTCCATCTCCACCCCTACCATAAAATCTGCAGGAACCGCATGAGAATATTCAAGCTGTATGGGATGGATTATCACAGGACACCATTAGGAACCTCTACAACATGCTGAGACGTCTGGCATGTGGCATTCGCAAATATAGTGGCCGGATGCCATACTAAGAGACACTACTTCTGTGTGTGTAGCCCAGTAAATATTGTTTATTTCAGTCTACATTATTATTCATTTATTGTTCCTGATAATCTTTATCATCGTTTTCCAATAGCATTGCAGTTTATTTACTCATGCTCTCATACTGCAATATATAATTATAAAGCTTTACAGTATTTACACAGTTAATTGCTGTATCTAAACATATTTTTCCAGCTTCCCTGCATTGCTTTATGTACAATTGATCTGTGCTGTAATGTGAACACACATTCTGGTCAATATCATCACTGTCAGAACAAAACCTTGTATTTCCAAAGTGTATCTGGAAGGAGGAGAAATGATTTATTTATTTTTGGGCCATTTCTATTTATCCATTTATAATGCACTTTGCACTAATATCATAGGTTTTATTCATAACTTTTATTCATAACTGTAAATTAGTACAAACAGAGATTTTGTGCTTAGTATTGTAAATATTTATTGTCTAATGTATATTTTTGTATTTATGTGATGTGACAATAAAAGTGATTTGATTTGATTTGATTTGATTATTTGAAGGGCAGTGGGGAATTGCAAAGTGTTTAAAAAAAAATGGAAATATAAAATTTTGTCTTAACAGGGTCAAGATGGAAGCCAATGATGTGTCCAAAAGGATCTCACGGTACAACCACACAAGCTGTTAATCAAATCACCCCAGAACTTAACATCACATTACAGCACTTATGTGCACTTACTGCAGTCATTAGGACTGCAAAGACAGCAGTAACTGAATATCTTCCAATTCTAAATTATGGGATAAACTAATTAACGTGGACACCATCATGATTTGCATAAGAAAACACATCACTTGCATTCAAAGATATTTTTGAGACAAGAAAAACATACAAAAGCCGAATGAGAAACAAATAAAAGCTACTTTTATCCAAAAATATAACTAAACAGCAAGAGATGCTGGGATGCAGGTTGCTAAAGACCAGTCGCTGGAAACTGTTGGACCTGTTTCTGCCAGAACGCATCCTGTTTTCCAGTGATCTGCCCTGTTTAAAGAATAGTAGATCACTGCAGTGTTTCAGCTGTAAATGTACCACTATTCTTTACGGTGTGCATCTGAACATGCTATTCGTTTATGTGCATGTTTGATCGTAGTACAGTTGTTTTTTATGCCTGTGCCTTGTCTAAAAGTAAGAGAAATTGTTTATGATGGGTTTCCGCTCCACTACACAGCCAGTATGAATTATTCAGCCCTCTGGATATGAAAGATTTGAGCCTTGGGGGAATATTTTTCACGCTCGCAACTGCACACACATATTCTACATGAGTTTCTAAAGGAAGAGCAGCGTAGTGTGTGCATTAATCAGCATACAGAAGCACTGACCTCAGTCAAGGGGATTGCAGTTTACTTTATGCCATGACTTTTTGGTCAGTTAATAGGCTGAATCATCTTTAGCATGATCTTAGCCAGCTGGGATGGCTCTGAGGAGGATTTGAACCTGACAGCAAAAGACAAGTATAAAATGGTCCTAAAAGATTATTATTGCCATCAAGAGATATGAAATCAGTTCTTTAAATTGCAAATGCACTTCACAGCCGATTAGTAGCTCCATTTATTACAGCACTGTAGTAATGCCCTCATTCTTTGCATGAAAATATCAGTGCATGTCAGGACATTTTAAACCAGTGGTCAGCGTAATAGCATTTAGCCCTAGCACAAACATCCATGACAAATTCCTCTGGTTACATGACATGACAGTCACAGTTCATATCTCTAGATGAGGCAAACGTAAAAATATCAAATGTGAAATTACCAGTTGCGATTGAGGGGAACCACAGAGGGAGCCAGAGCGTTTTTCCCCTCGTTTTTAAAGAAAATGAATGTGTTGTGTAGTATGTAAATACTGTGTATACATTTTATAAAATGTGGTGCCTTTCTATCACATGGTATGGCTTGACTCAATTCAACTATACTGAAAAAAATAGTTTCCATACAGGAAAATAAGCTGCAAAAAAAATGTTAAGTACAACTGTAGACCTACAACAGTTAGGCTCTGCCCATTTATGCTGAAGTAATAGGAAATGCTTTAAGCAGAACTGCTTTTTGAATGCAAAATACCAAGCATCCAATCAAAACAGAGTGAGAGTCTGAAATAGACTGTAACAAAAATAGAAACATCGTTCTCAGGGATTCTGTTTTTGCAGGGTGTAATGTAGAACAAGTGTTACACAGAAACACACTTAAATATGTCATTTTTCTGTCTATTTTATTGATTTTAACATATACATTGAATATTCATTCAGTAAAACATTAAATATGCCTGAACTTTTGCACAGTCCAGTGTCATGTTTGTCCCAAAATGATAAATGCAGCAAATTTGTGGAATAAAATAAGCAGGACCCAAACCTTTGCATACCTCTGTAGATGAATGATCTCTTCAACCGTCTGAACTTTACTGTATAGAATTTTAAATATGTGACTTCTTGCATGTATATCAAACTTACGCTCTTCATGATCCACGGTTTACTAATGTCTCAAATTAGATCTCCCATCACTTGAAACCAATTGTCATGCTAGGGCACATGTCAGTGGGGACCAGGCAAAGTACATTTTACTACAATCATTATTTGTTTTTAGGCTTTAGAAAGCATAATTAGCTTTTGTCTCAGGTTACCGTAAAATCCCTACTGTATGTTAATCAGCGGAAAACAGTCTAAAGGAGGAGCTGTACTAAATACCCAGGAGATAAGGAACACCAAGCTTTAAATCCCTGAGCTTTAAAACATTGATGTAGTGCTCTACCATAATTCAGACCGATAACAACATTTTGTTTACATGATCAATCGTATCATGTTCACACGATTATCACATTACAGAATGACATTTTTATGCCTTATCATTTCAAAGCCAAGCAGATAATATCATGTGATATGATAATTATTAGGTCAATATGTCAATTAAACCAGTCATGGAAACACACTTTATTACCACTATATATAGAGAGATTAAGGGGTAGAGAATGTACAGTGGTAAAACAGCCATCAAATTATTGATTTTGCAACATGTTTAACATAAGATTACACAGAAGCCTCAGCAGCTAAGTGCGATATAAGCTTTTACAGCATGTAGCATGTTGCCTTTTACAGCATTCTTATTTTGGAAAAGTGACTTTCAATTTTCAAGGAGAAATTCAAAATTTCAAAGGAGAATATTTTTCTGCACTTCAAAAGTTCAGTCTTAGAGGTTGGTTGCATTTTTTGCTTTTCAAAATGTAACTTATCCCATAAAACCTTCATACAAGCTTAAAACCACATTCACATGTCCAACTTCAGTGTTCTGATTTAACTGGTCATCTTTTCTGTCTATTTTCTTTCCTCAGTATAGGGTCCCAGTTAGCCACTCCTTCTTCCAGATTGAAAGTGTTGAGCTGTCTTCTCACAGTGGAAGGACAGACAGAAACACTTGTCTTTAAATCTGAAGCAAAAGTGGAGAGTGATTCCCCTTAAAGGTGAAAGCTTTCAGTACTGTTCATCTGGAGCGTTGTTTCTGATGGGCTGCGAGTTCTTGCATGGTTGTTTGTAGTCCCTTATATTTCCTGAAAACATGTTCTTTTACTTTTCCCTTCCATATGCAAGTGCATTATCTTACATCTAATGTATTTAGACATGGCTCCCTAGAGTTGCACATGTAAAAGAAATCTGAAGGCTGTTTTGGGGCAGTTGCTTGTGTGAAGGTTTGTCTGTTTGAAGAGGGGCACCAATGTGAGTGGTTCCTTTGGGAACTGCTTTTGTTGGGAGAACACAGCTGTAACTGGTTGGTTTTAAGATAGGAATAGGCAGCAAAAGAAGCATAAAAGTAAACAGTGGATAAATGATATACTAATAGATTTTATATATTGTAATTTAATGTTGGAACCTTTTGTGTAACCGTGTTATGTATATACAATATATAGCCATATACATATATGTAGTGCACTCTCTCTTTTTCTCTCACACGATTTAAATGAAATTAGTCATTTTTTATTTCTGTGTGTTCATGAATAGTTTATTTGATCCCTGCTCTGATTTGTTGGTTTACAGTGAGACACAGCAAGGAAAATAAATGTACCTCTGATTAGCAAGGTCCTCATACTATTTAGTTAGCTGAACTAGTTACTTGAAGCTTGCTAGTCGCGTTACCTGTACTAGCTACTTGCTTTCAGTCTTAAGCAACACAAACGAAAGCTGTTACGCACTGTGAATCTTTCAGTTTAAGATGATCTGCTTCAGTCAATAATACAATCACACAGCATGGCTGCTACTTACGGGTTGCTGTTGGGTTTGTGATGCTAATAAAGGCGGAACTGGCCATCACTTCACTCCCTTCAGTCAAATCCTGGGAAGCTGCCCATTATAGTCCAAGGTTTGAGAAGTTGTCCAGGTGAAATGCGCAGAGCAAACTAACAACTGATTTAAAGTTGTCCAGGATCTTGTTAAAGATGTAGCAGCTGCAGATGCAGTTTTTTATTCACTAGCTGGTTTTCTATTTTACCTTGTTGGTTTCACATGTATATTCTTGTACCCGTCCAAGCTGTAGCATTTATAATGGAACAGAACATTCATTTACGAAGCTTACAAACAGGAAGCCTACTTCAGCCTCATTTAAGAATAAATATCTAGCATGCTCATTGACAGTTTAATTCTCTGGAAAGGGTATAAAATGTGCCTTCTTTAATTTTCAAGTTTGTTCATTTATTTTTACTCAGAAAAACAACAAAACATGTATTCATGGGCTATTTTTGTGCACATGACTGTAAAACCACTTTCACATATAAAGGGATATCAGGTAAGAAACCTGATATTACATACTGATATCCATATTTGAGATATGACACAACTTCTTTCTCTACCTGCTGTGAACTCTAATTAACCCCATTGATTCTCCTCAGAAAGTAATGCTCGGCTGCATTTGAAAATGCCATTAAAAGGGGCGGGAATGCCTCAAGAAGGACACATGCTATTGACACAGCGCAGGTTTATGTAAGACTACTCAATAACGTGTATCAGTGCTCATGAAAAAGTACTGGATCTCTTCATTGTGATATTTGTGAAATGAGCAACATGCGCAGGGTTGAATAATGTCTTGGGCTTGAGAATGCAGGAAAGTCCTTGAATGCGATTTCCCACTGCTTTTACAGCGCTTCGCTGAATGAAAAGCATGACTGAGAGGCTGGCTCTTCTTTCGCTATTCTCAAGCTCATTTGATTGTACCTTAGCATTAATGTGCATGTCATAGCTCATAAATGAGGTGATTTATACTGGTGCCGCTGTTTTTATGTGCAAGTGGTGTAAAGTAAGCAAAAGCTGTCGCTAACTCTGCGTGCCTCAGCCAATTTCAGAAGGACTGAAATCTCAATGTGCTTGTGAATTCAGGCTGTTAGATTCCAGGCGCAAGCCACCATCAGCTGCAGTAGCCAGTTTTTACAGCTCAGCAGGAGTCCCCTTAGTTGAGTGGCATGAACAGTGTTTGAGACTTTGTGTGTGTGTGTGTGTGTGTGAGAGTGTGTGAGATAGAGAGAGAGTGTGTAAGTGTGTATGTGTAGCCTGCCATTTCTGTAGCTCTAATGCTCTCCTGTCTGCCTGAGAGCTCTTTGCACTAAGCAGCTTGTGCGTGTGCGTGTGCAGTTGTGGATGTGTTTTTGAGTTCCCCTTGCCAGATTTGATCTTTCTGTAACAATGTCTCATTATGATTACAGCTTGGCATGAACCGAGGAACAGTGCAAAAAAACATGTACACTTCACATTTCAACAGGAAAATCACTGAGTCTCAAATAGATGGCTTTCTGCATCAGAATGACAGTGTCTCCGGTGACTCGTTTCTTTGTACTGTATCTGCTGTCTATCTCCATTTTTCAGATCATTGATCGGAATGAGGTGGAGAAAGCACTGGACTGTAAACTCTTTCTAAGTAAAAGCCCACCTTCTTCAATTAGTTCACATCAAGATAGCAAGAAATTCAAATTACAGTAAACTGAAGTTTGTGGATTATATTGCACCCGATCCAGGAAAGGAATCAATCTTGTGAAGGTCAGTTGGAGCTGTCTCATTTGGTAGCCCAAAGCAACATCCCACAGTCAGAAACAAGGGGGTAAGCATTTTTTTTGGTTAACCAATCTATAAACTAGGTACAAAACTATCCTTAAGGCTCAACTGAAATTCTGAAGATTTAAAGCTGCACTATGTAAAAAAGTCTAGTCAGGAAGGGAAACCGTATTAAATATGGCGTCTGCAAACGGCAACAACGGGAGATTTTTAGACTATGTCATACATGTTTACACCTGCTAAAAAAGATGTTGAATAGGTCTCAAATGCAAAATCAACACTATACTGAAGAAGATATGAAGACAATAGTAGATAATTCCCTCATGTCCTTGTATGGCATGTCCTTCATATGAGTTGTCTTTCAATAATTTTTTATCAGCTCCATTAGGAATGTTCTTCTTTCCACCAGAGATATTTCCATATCCCCAAAATGTACTGTATATTTTGTGGCGTGAGGAGGCAGAGCAATTTTCAAACTCAAGGTAAAGACAGTATTAGCATGTGTGTGTTCATCCACCTTTGAATATCAGTTGGTCTAACACTTCTTGTGGTAGATTATATCTATTTAGCTGCTAACTTTTTAATTAGCATAACTTAATAAAACTTTGTGAGGCCCCCTGGTGTCTCAGGGCTCTAAGCAACTGCTTATATTGCATATAGCAAGAAACGGGCAGAAAAGTTGCAGGCAGATTCAATTTTTGCGTTCTCCCTCTCCTTTCTTTAGGCCTTTAAACCTAAAGTATTTGGGGACACTGACAAATGACAAAAAGCCATCTACAAAAGCAACCCAGTTTTTTTGAGGAAGTGAGGGTGAGGGGATTATGTATGAACTGAGGGGACTATGTCTGAAACTGGTTGTAATTTCTACATGAATTGCTTGATTGGGATGTAAATACTTAAACTAAGGCTGAAAGTCTTCACTTAGAGCTCATATTCATACATGCTGTACTAGACAGCTAAAACGTCAACCTACAAATACTTATGGAGCTAGCTGTGTGTATTCTGGCCACTAACATTAAAATATAAATAAACATTAATATTGTATGTGGTCTTATTATTGTAATCATTTCCTTTCCCTGAAGAAGCCCAGTATTAATAGTAAACAAATAGTTACTTCGCTATGGTAAATCAGGTGTGCTGTGAAAACTAGCATAATCAAGTAGCCCATTTTCTTTCAAAGTTTGAGCAAAGGTTGGCATATTCCCTTTAAGTGTCACTGCAAAGCTCTGGCACTCACTTTATATCACTTACTTGTTTTCACAACAGTGCAGGGGAAGATTATAGACATGTCAGTTCACCAATTAAGCATTTCAGCCAAACAAAACAAATGGGGGATCACATTGTCCAGGCTTATTAACCAATACTAATCAGTCAACTTTAATTAACACAAACAGCCACATGCTGAGGCCTGGAGAGGCAATAGCTTTCTACTGCAATATATTTTCTTATCCCCAGTGCACTAAATAAAAGTAGTTTTAAAATTCTCTTCTCAGTGGATGGTGCTTTAGAAACATGCAAGGTGAAGAATGTTTGATGGTGCTAAAAGATCATTTTGGACAAAAGTATGAAATCTAAATTCTCACGGTTCTTTGTAACTAGTGCTGCTTTGTTACAAAGAATCATGAGACACTTAGAACGCGTTTATTACTTATTCATTGTGATAATACTATTTTATCACAATGAATAAGTAATAAACACATTTTAAGTGTATTTTGTCCCATGAGAAGATTCTCTAATTCAAAAGCATCTTTCCACAATCCCATTCCCTTTTTCTACTGCAACCTTTCGAAACAACCTTGTCAGCTTCTTTCACATCTGCGCAATCTCACAATGGAAACTTTACCATCTAACTTATAGTGTCTTCTTCCATCATCTGGACTGGATGGACCGCACATGGACACCTCATCTGGGTCGCTGCGGCCACTGCACTGAGCCACAGACCATATGGCTGCCTTGGTCATGGCCCACCTGAGGCAGCCATGCTAATCATTGGAGACAACAGCCACTTGACACCAGTGTGACAGATGGTGTTCCTGGGCCAGACGTGCAGGCCCGGTGCCTGGGCTTGAGGCTGGTGCCGTGACCCTCCTTGCCTGAGCTCCGGTCAGATTGAGAGGCACAATGAGGGTGATGATGTGTCAGAGGCGATTAAATGTGATGCTGCCCGTCGTCTTCCGCTTGTTTCGTCCCCCGGGTGAAGCCTTGCCTGTGGCTACGGGCCGAAGGCGAATTTCAACACACACAAAAGGCAAAGAACCCTAACACAGCAATAGAGAGCTTTGTTCTGATCATCACACAATAATGTTTATTTGGTGAGAAGGTTCTATTTGAAAATAATCTGGAATTGATTAACTTTTGAAATTAAACAACGAGCAGAATTAAGTTGGAACTATTTTTCAAAACGTCTGTATAATATAATCATTAGAGTCAGTCAGAGTGGTTTGATGTTAAAATGCTCATACAGCTTCAGGGTTATTCACAGAAGTAGTGAAAGGAACCAGAAGTCCAAAACATTTAATGCCTCTAATAGTCAGCTCACAGAAAGTTAAGAATTAAAGAAGAGTTATAAATAGGTTGCCTGATGATTGTTTTACAATAGTTGTGCCATAAGGATTTGTTTGTTAAAGAGTTCTTAAAGTACCTCTACAGAGTAGAGGTACATTCAGAAAAATAGTATCCACAGAAAACTTTATTCTCCCATATATTACCACATTTTACCATTATCTCTATTACAAACATGTTTAGGTTCATTGGTTCTTTTAGTTAGCAAATCAATAGGGTATGTTAGCATTGTAGGTTCTGTACAGTGAATAATTTCATATTAGACCACTCTAAATTGTGTTTTAACATTTCAACAATTGAATCATGCAGAATAATGGGTATAATTTCTCTTTAATATTTTTACAAATTCCAGCAACAATCCAAGGCAATTATAATCAAAAGGCAATCATAGCAAAGAGCATCACAAGACAATTGCCGTAAAGGGTATGCTGTCCTTCGGAAACCTGTTTTGGGTCAACTTTTGGTAAGCAATAATGAATCAAGGTGTTGTTTTTACACACGAACCTTCTCAAAAAACAATACTTACCTGTTTTGGAATTGGGTGTTATTTTATTCAGTTATTCTTAATTTACATATCTGATGTTTTCTAATTTAATAATCCATGCTCCTCTTGAATAGACTTTAAGGCCATCTAAATTTGTTTTCATAAATATCCATAAACATCCATAAATACAAAAAATACCGCTGAACTCAAACAAAAGCCATCCCTTTACATTGTAAAAGGTGCTTTAGTACAGAACAATGCACAATCAAGGGCGTTATAATCATCCCTGCAAAACTATTTCTCCTATGGTCATGGGCTGGATGAAAAGAGAAAATGACACTTCATGCATTTACTGGAGAAAGAAAATGATGGTAAATCTTGGTGAATTTTTCATTCTGCCTGTTGTGAAGGGCAATTCAAAAGTGCTTGTTTAAGATTCAGGTGTGCAGGCTAGAATTAGGGCTGATTGAATGAATGACGCAGTACTTTTTTCTACAAATGCACCACTCCAATGTCGGAAATGCTGACTTTATGATTCCTCCTCATGGTACCATTTTAACGTAACGCACCAAAGATAAATGGTTCATCTGTAAATACAAATACCATACTGTGCAAATGTCAGACAGTCACTGTTAACTATGGTCATCAGGACCATAATTATATCTAGTGTTTACATATTAAAAGAAAAACATATTTAATAAAAGATTACACTGCAGCATGCTAAATATGTACTCATCATCAAAAAAATAGTTAAACCCAGAAGAAACTGTCTAATTGCAGTGCTATTGGGAAGGAAGATAAAGGTTACCAGCAACAATAAATGATGATAAATTTAGCCTGAAATGGGCAATATTTATTAGGCTACACATATAGATTTTGTGGTGTGGTAGAGGTGTGACATCAGGCCTTCTAGACATGTGACGTGTGCCAACAAATCGTTCATCTTGGTGCTGACCATGGTGCTCCCAACTCGGATTTGATGGTTGTCTACACTTCATGCACTGAAGATGACCCGCCACTGTTCTGAGTCACTCCATAACAGACTGGCGTGACACCATTGCAGTCTTTAGTGACATTGACGTGGTGTTAAGGGCGGTCGTCATAACAGTCTGCGTGCGAGTAGTCTTTGGTTGTGCAGTTGTCTGCCATTGGTGATGGCATCACCACTGGCTAAATATCTGCAACTGTGACTGTTGGCTTAGTCAGGTACAGCGATAAGGTCCGTCCTTGCTTATGTTGGCATGGCCAAGCGTGAAACTTAAGTCAACTGTATGTCTCACAATGTCAAACCTAAATTTCATTTCTGTTGGGTGAATCTTATGGGCGCAACTACTACTGCAACTATTCTTTTGATGATGAGTGTAATATCTGTTTATTCATTATTTAGTGTGCTTCTAATGATCTAAATGATCCCAAACACATTCTGGGTGGTCAAGCCATTATACTGAGAACGCCAACATAGTCTTTCTTTGGCTCTTCTTTTTTGTCTTTTTCTCTTACTCTGTAACAGATACACAACCTTTCAGACCCTTAGCATTAAATTGTCTTCTCACAGTGGAAGGACAAAAGAGTTATCTGTGTTTTAGATCTGAAGAGCTTGTTTTTCTCCTCTCTCTCAAAGATGCTTTAAGTGCTTGATGGTGACAGGTTTGGTGGTCTAGTATGTCTTGGATGGTAGGGGCCCCATTTTCTCTCTATCTTTTAATAGTGTTTGTTCTTAAGTTTTGCAAACTCATGTTTCTCCAGTGCTCTCAGATATTCCATCTAAAATAGGAGCTACCAAATGGAAATGACTGGAAATGAAATAAAAAAGGGAGGTTTCTGTCTTTTGCACAGTACTGTGTAGCACCAAATAAAATAAGGATGTCTCATAACACATTCTAAATTCATGACGCGTGTTACAGCAAGCACAAAATAAGACCAAAACCTGGCCAAATATTCTGATATGTCATAACATCATGTGTTATTCAAATGCATGCTATTGGTTAATCACCTTTGAATATGCAGCAATCATCCAGACCAATGGCTTGTCTATCAGCATCTGTTATTCAAGTTTGCATCTAAATAAATATGACATATAGAAGTCGTCTAATGTTTTTTTCTTTTTCTAGAGCTGTCTAAACCAGTGCACGCCATGCTGGATCCGACTGATAGGCCGGCATCAAATGGAAAGCAAATCTGCTTTCTTCATCAGATTAGCGGGGATTTGCGGGGACAGTAAATGGGGGGTTTGCTGTCCTCTGACAGACAGCGAGAAGCAGTGAAAGCTCAGCCGACTGATGTATCAAGCTGAGGGAGTGCTATGTTTGTCTTCTGGCGCCAAGGGCTTCTCAAAGGCTTTCTGGGTTTGAGTGTCTGTCTAGGCAAAAGGGTGGGTGGGGGGGGGTTGTTGCTGCGCTGATCCCTCCAGCAAGGTGATCGCTCTGTGTCATTTGTAAGACAATGAAGATAGCCCTCTGCCTGACCAGGTGACTAGCTAATGCAAGCTCAAGTTTGAGAACAGTTGCATGGTTGTTTATCATAGCAGATTCTGGAAAAGACGTTTTCTGAAAATATTTTTTTCCTCATTGGAACATTTTTTTTTTCACTTCTGTTTGAACAGAAAACTTTCATTGACTTTGTGACAGCAGGCCTACAATGAATTTTGTTGATATTGATAAAACCCAAGTTATTTCCAGTAACTGCGATGCTGTTGTGACAGAAGTACACTGACTTTAAAAGCAAAACTAAGTGCTGATCTGGCAATACCAGTAGGAAAAATGAATAATACCAGAGGAATTATGAAACTAACAAAACTAACAAAATAACTAACAAAAAACAAAGTAAAGCAGAAAACTCCAGGACACAACAGAAAGGAAGAGGCAACAAAAGTGCACTTGCATAATTAACTAAATAAAATTTGTATTAAAAGAAATAATTTAATTAATTAAAAGGCTTATTTTATCAACTTACCTAACTATAACAAAATGAACAGATTTTAAGTAGAAACTGAGCAAATCTGATTATTCAAGATGAACTATATAAAAGAATTTGAATTGAATTTTTAATTTGTAATTTCTTTACATATAGTTGGAATGGAGGTCCACAGAAACTCCAATGGCACAGGGTAAAAAAATTACTGGAACAAAGTTCCAGACAGCTTTAAGTAACAATATGTTTTTTCCTGCTAGGTTTGTATAATTCCACAGACTGAAAACGGCTGGGGAAACCATTTTTCTTCCTTTAAGGGGGAAAATGGTTTTTCATGTTTAAATGACTTCATACAAAATCCCACAGCCCTTCAAGAGTCCTATACGAGAACTTTTTTTGAGAGCACAGAGCTCAGCGCACTCAAAGATAGTCTAATCAGATTCACATCATAAACAAACAATGCAAGAGAGAAGATATATCTAGAAAAGAACGACTGCAGCTGTACTCCAAACTGCCGTCTAATCTCAATCTCTGGCAGGATCTGCCGAACAAACGGCCAAAAACATTTTGCACCTCCACGTCTAAGTGGTTCCAAGAGATTACTCTGCAATTCCCCATTGTGCTGAAGGTTATTTTTTTCCCCCGGAGTGCGAATGCCACTTTTGAGAGGTCCTTGGAGAGATGGCAGTGAATTAGGCAGATTTTTTGAGTGCCTTTTCCCCCCCTTTCATTTCCTCACCTACCACAGAGCCTGGAGCTGCAGGTGAACTGAAGTAACGGTTGGCTGGTGGGAAGCAAGGAGATCTTGGAGAAACAGCTAGGAAATGGAGGGATTTCAGCTGCGTGACAGCCCGGAGCAGTACGCTGACACGACAAGTCGCCTCATGTCAAGTGTCATGAAAAAGTCACTCTTGAATCGGGGTCTTCTGCAAAGGGGAGGAAAGCAGTGGGAAGAAGCAGCAGGGGAAAGAGTAGAAAGATGGTTAAAGGGCAACCCCCCCTCAGACTTCCCTCCCAGGGAACAAGAAGCTGCTTTCATGCTCCATGTAACGCCGGTGAAACTGACACCTTTTTTCCTCATAGTCACCTCCCCGCCTCAGGGAGCAGCTATCTTGTCTTCCTCTGCATTGTTTGAGTGGGGCAAAAAAGACCAGAAGCAGCCTGGGTTTACACTAATAACATCTTTTTCTTATAGTTTTTTTTTCACACTTTTTGACATTAGTGTTGTTTTTATGAACCAAAACTGAATTAATTATTCTTATATAAGCATTTGGCTTTTAATTAAACCTCTCTTAACTAAATCTGGTGGTGTGCTTTACCTATTAGCATCATTATTCCAGGTGGTTGTTACTACTGATTTAAGATTAGCAAACTCCTTATTATGCATTTGTTTGCAGTCTTGGCTGTCTAATTAATACGTAATAGGGTTATTAGGCGTTCCCATGGCTTTCTAAATCAGCCCTGAAATCATGAAACCCCCTAGCCCTTTTTAAAAGATAATCTCTCATAACAGAAACTTTTCATTCAAATAGACACCAAGCTTTTTATGTAATAGTCATTTTTAAAGTACTATGGAATTGTTTTGTTGTTCGGTATTTGCTCAGGTCTTGTCATTTATTCTTTTTTTTTTTGTTTCATTATTTTATTCATGTATTAATAAAAAAAGGAAAATGTAAATTTGTTTATATTTTTGAATAAGTTTAATGTAGTATGTAAAAATGTTTAAAGTTTCAAAATGCATCCATCAGAAACTAAATTATTAAAAATATCTTTCTGGAAATATTTTTAAAAAAGATAAAGAGTGGTTGGAAAATATTAAAGTAAAAAATGAACCATGACTGTTTTTGGTACATAAACCAACTAAAATCTCATAAGTGTACCTAGAAGTAATGTAATAAAACTACAGAGCATGGGTCCTTAATTACACATATTAAAAAACATAAATAGGTTTTGCTCTACTTTTTTAGGGTTTGAAGTGGATCTTTTTTTTTTTTTTATTGAATCCGTAAAGACCAATTCCATAATGAGTCTCATGTTTCGTGCTAAATACACACTGAACAACCCTGTAACCCAATAGTTACATTTGGGCTCTTTCCCTGGCGTCAGCGAGCCTAGAGCTCGTCACAAAAAAGACATAACTGGGATTCCAACCTTGTCTTCACACTTACTAAATGGATTGGAGACTACATTACAACAACACTGGCCCATTGTAACCAATGAGAGCAACCTCCTTGACAGACAATCCATGGATGAAGTCAGCCCTGCGATGCCCAATTACCTAAGTCTCCACGATGCTGCTGCCGTAACCTCCGTCATGGTACAGTAGTGTTTTAAAGCAGAACTTCATGGAAGATCTGAGCACGGTGGAGATGACAGAAGTATCAAGACAGTCTTCCACCTTCACAAATGGTTTACCTTTACGTGAATGACAGATGAGGCCAAAGATCAAGCAAAAGTATTGGAAAGCTCAAAGCAATGAGAAACATCCTTAGCTTCTTAAAAGAAAACTGAACCATGAAGGTATGTTGTTTCTTAACCATGATAGCCCTTATCCTGATACCCTTCGTTATTATGCTGGCTCCAACTGTGGAACATTCCACATTCCAATCCAGAGACATTAATAATTGTCTTATTCCCAATTTCTGCTGTGCTATTTCACTTTCACAACCCTTTTGTGGAACACACTACATGGATATGAGTACATGGTCATTGTAAAAGATCACTATAGAGGTAACTGAAAAGAACATGGCTCCACATCGAAGCTAAATGTTTTTGTTATATTAGTGAATTATATTAGTGAACGTTTTTCCTTTTCCACATTCACACCCACAGTATGTTACATGTTGCCTTTGACATGATTCCATCCTATTCACCTATTTACCTATTTTATAAAATGTATACATAATTTAGTTATTAAAATAAAAAAGAATTGAAATAAAATGTTTGATATAGAATAAGCCATTCTAGAGAACTTTGCAGAATCAGAATTGTTGACAGTGGTGAAATCACTGGTAGTTTAGGGATCAGTGGCAGTTTAATCAGCAGTGGTAGTGGGTAGTGGAGGTAGGTAGGGCAAATAGGTTCTGAAAAGTCACAACACGCCCCATTGGTTGCAAGCACACATCAAAGCTATTTGGTTTAAAAATTCACATCTAAAATTACCATATAGCCTACAGTACAAACATTTACAAAACACACAAAGTCAAGGCAGAATGCCAACAACGCTAAGTCAGAATGAAGGCAGAGATTTATGTTACAAGCCAGCTATAATGGTAACATAAGCTGATGAAACAAATTCATGTGGAGAATTTCCTACCTATTTCGACTTTGATAATCAACAACATATGATGTTAGCAAGGGTGCTCTAACTTTATCATACAGCTGTATAGTTAGGCACGAATCTTGTTCTTTGCCTGGTACAAATAATTCAAATAAAGAATATCGTTTTTTTTTATATACAAATATTATGTACAAAGAATCTAGAGCATTTGTTGGTGTGAGAGCATTCACATGGCTGATAAATACGGGAATATGGGTTTTACCCAAACCCTGAAACCATAAGCTTTTTAGATAACTTAGTAGCTTGACTATAAAAACTGTAGGCTTTGACCATGACAGACTTGTACTGCCCCCTCAGCAAGTATATTAAATATAGCCTACTGGCAAGGTACTATCCAGTTAAAACAACTAACATACCTAATATACACAGTAGCAAGCCAAATTACCTAATTAAAATAATATCGATCTGCAACAACAATAAATTATAGTCTCTCAAACTGCTGGCTAGCTAAACCATTATTTTTGTTTTAATGTAGGCTTAGAATTTACAGTGATCTTTTCAAACGTTCAAAAGTGCCAGTTAGATTACTCTCTAAATCTTTTTTTTTTAGAAAGTTTTAGAATTTCCCCTCATAAATGTTGTCACACTAGATTTATGCTATATTTAGACATTTTTCACATGTTGTGTACAAAGTTTACAATATTTACATTAATCTTACCCACAAAGGGCTGGTGTGACTTCAGGTTTTCATTCTAAACAAGCAGAATCCAGACCAGCCTTACAACAACCCCCCATAATTTATAAGAAATAAGTTCTACAGCAATGTATAACATTGTTATGAATGTTTTTCACTCCTGTGCAGGACCATCCTATGAAGCAAACCTGTTGAAGAGGCTAACTTCTTAATACTTCTTCATATGTCTTATCTGGACATACACTCATCATCAAAAGAATAGTTGCACAAACAGTTGCACCCGAAAGGAATCACAAGCTTGGTGGGTAGCTTTGACATTGTGAAACACTCTCGGTCGCGCATGTAACGTAAGCAAAGATGGGCTTTATTGCTGTACCTGACTGACCCAATAGCCCTGATTGTGGACATTCAGTGAGCAGTGATGCTTTCCATGAGTCACTCTGTTAGTGCCAGCCTTGTGAAAGATTGCAATGGTGTCGTGCCAGACTGTCATGAAGAGACAAATCGACAGCAGGTCATCTTCAGTGACGAGTTTCACTTTCGTCTTGGTGGAGAGGACCAATGCATCTGTGTGTGGGGCTGGAATATTCAAGATCATCACAGGACACTATTAGGAACCTCTACAACTCCATGCCAAGATATATGTATGTTGTGTTTGCAAACATAGCAAGCCGACGCAATACTGAGAGGCACTACTCCTGCATGTGTAGCTAAATGAATATTGATCATAGCAGTCTAAATATCATTATTTGTTGTTCCCGGTAACCTTTAGCATCTTTCCGAATGGTATGCGATCCAACACTTTCTCCTGGGAGCAACTATCTTTTGATGATGAGTGTATTTCATGCCAAGAACGTGGTGCCCCAATCAAATGTCTGTAAATTTACCAATACTTAAGAAATTTTGATTATTGTTTACAGTTAGAACCATATAATCCAACCCACAGTGACAGTTCACACATTTTTAAAGGCTCCACTCCAGTTGTCTCAGGATTGTAATGTCTTATTACCTCAAAGGTATCTCAAGAATCTCAAGGCAAAGACTTTAATAAATACTTGTTTGGCTTTTTCTGGAGTGGAATCATTGATAATCAAGAATCTCAAAACTGCACTAAATGTAGACTGACCTTTTGGTTCTAAGGCTACAATTAGCTATTTATAAAACATTCGACAGTTTACAGGAGCTGCTAAGCCTGAATAGCTCTGGATTAGCTACTGTTTTGTTAGTCTAGTCGGGCAAAACTCTAGTTTGTTAATTGATACCATAAAGTCAGTAACATTATCCAGCCACCACAGCTTAGCCTGTCAACTAACATAGGCTCCATTAATGAAAAATGGCACTGGCAAGTTCACACATGATGTCATAGCCACTAAAGTCAACTCAGCCAATGCTGTGGGCTAGACACAAAGGTTTATTAGGCCTGTACTGTAACATCATTTGTTTTACTGTTTTGATACTTTAGCTAGGATATTTGTTAAAATTAATACTACCAATAGCATTGACATTTTTTAACTGAGGATGAGCCTACAAACCAGAACTTACCATTATAATATTAGTGTATTTTGTAGAAATTTAAAATGAACCATTATTAAAGCCACTCAAAGGAGTTCTGCAGCTCATTAGCCATTGTAACTGCCTGCTGTGCCCAGATATCACAAATACACAAATATCCAATAAATAATAATAATAATTATTATTATTATTATTGTTGTTGTTGTTCTGAATAATAATAATAAAAAGAAGAAGATAAAGTATTTGCATATTTGTCTGCTGTAGGACATGAGCACTGAAAAGATAAAATTGCTCATCTTGAGTCACTTCCAAGACAATGTTGGGCCATTCTCGTTCTCATCTGCATGTGTTGGCTGACTTCCAGACAGATATTAAGCATTTGGGCCAAAACTGGACCAGATGCTGGACAGCTGCGGCTGGTTTTGACTCATATCTACATTAAAGAGCTAATTCTGGCATCGATGTTGTGGCCCAAAAGCATGACTGACGTAGAAGGGCAACAGCACAAATATGTTGGTTGATTGGTTGATTGACAATTACAGTGGTTGACAATAGGTTCACAATTACGTTGGTTACACTTGGTTGATTTACATCTCAGTACTTTTGGCCCAAGTCTGACATAAATAGCAGACAATGTTGGGCCGGTTCTGGCTTTTATCCGCAAGTGTGATCTGTGCTTGGTATAAGTCTGGCATTTAATAAGAGGCCCCTTACTCAAGTTACAGGAAACTGCATTCAAATATAGACAATGAACATACAGCTAATGATAACATAACACTTTAAAGCACATGATAGCTAGGTTAATTAGCTATCAGCTCAAAGTTTACTTATGTTCTGCCTTATTCTTAGTGGCTCATTTTAATTGAATCCCTTCAACATACTTAGCTTACATTAGGATAACATATTAGCTCACAACTATTGCATTTGCATGTGTGTTTGTGTAAGCTTTCGGCTAGTACTTTAGCTTTTGATTATTTGCTTGGAGCTCACGCATTAGTTTAGTGTGGACGCATTAGTTGATGTGATTTAGCACATTAGCTGGCAGATAGCATGTTAGCTCGGGCCTGGGGTGTTTGTTAGGAGTTTGAGTGTAAGCTCGAGGTTAGCACATTCGCTCAGGCCTAGAGTGTTTGTTGGGAATTAGCGCGTTAGCTCTGCAGTTAACACATTAGCTCAGGCCTGGGGTGTTTACTCTCAGTTAGCAGGATCTCTTGTGACAGCAGGCATATATCCACACATCTACACATCATGCTTTTCTGTTAATAATTGGAACTACAAGAAAACAGTTTAAAAACAGGTGCTGCTAGCCTAAGGTGATATTTCCATGCTCATGTGTCAGGAGTGCATTACATAAGTTTGACTTCTAAGTGTCGCATTTAGGTTCTGGGTTTGTGAAAGTTAAGAACAGTACTGTTGATTACAGAACTGCAGCTGTGTTCAGTTTTGAATGTAAAACCCATTAATTCTAGAAAGGTCGCCATTATTCCAGTGGTTACTGCTCGCAGTGGAACAACAAGAAAAAGGCAGAGCACATCCGAGGGATCTGTTGAAAATGCTGATTTTGTTGCAGATTGTCAGGTTTGTTGTGGCGTTAAACACACTAACTTTTGTTAAATAATCTCAAAATAAGTTAAAGATGTAAATGACGACTATATGAATATTACTTTCTGCAGGCATAAGGAATGATAATGATTTAAGCTAAGATAATGATTACATTTTAGAAATACATGTGAAATAAATGTTTTGAAGCATTTTTCTTGTTACAGTAACTTTAATGAAATTTTGCATATACAATAAACTCATTTATTTACATTTACATTTAAGGCATTTAGCAGACGCTCTTATCCAGAGCGACTTACAACCGTGCTTAGTGTTCCTTTGGATAATATTCCAGCTAGTATAGGAAGGTTAGAGCCTAAAACTCACCATGAGCTCAGACACTGCCCGAACAAGGGCCAGTGATGATACCTAGAGAGATCAATACACAGACATATATAAAGCAAAAAGTTCATTTAGAGAAGCAAGGTCATTATAAGTGCAACACAAGTACATACACATACACATGTGGACAAAATTGTTGGTACCCCTCGGTCAATGGAAGAAAAACCCACAATGGTAACAAAAATAACTTCAATCTGACAAAAGTAATAATAAATAAAAATTCTATGAAAATAAATGAAAGTCAGACATTGCTTTTCAACCTTCAACAGAATTATTTTTAAAAATAAACTGGAACAGGCCTGGACAGAAATGATGGTACCCCTGAAACATGTGACCAAAGGAACATGTTAAATCAAGGTGTGTTCACTAATTAGCATCACAGGTGTCTACAATCGTGTAATCAGTCAGTGGGCCTATATATAGGGCTACAGGTAGTCACTACGCTGTTTGGTAACAAGGTGTGTACCACACTCAACATGGACCAGAGGAAGCAAAGGAAAGAGTTGTCTCAGGACATTAGAAAGAAAATTATAGACAAGCATGTTAAAGGTAAAGATCTCCAACCTCTAATCTCCAAGCAGCTTGATGTTCATAAAAAGGCCAGACTGGAATTTGCCAAACTACATGTTGACAAGACACAAAGCTTCTGGGAGAATGTCCTATGGACAGATGAGACAAAAATTCAACTTTTTGGCAAGGCCCATCAGCTCTATGTTCAGAGATGGAAAAATGAAGCATATCAAAAAAAAAGAACACTGTTCCTACTGTGAAACATGGAGGAGGCTCTGTTATGTTCTGGGGCTGCTTTGCTGCATCTGGCACAGGGTGTTTTATATCTGTGCAGGGTACAATGAAATCTCAAGACTATCAAGGAACTGTAGAGAGAAATGTGCTACCCAGAGTCAGAAAGCTTGTCTTAGTAACAGGTCATGGGTCTTGCAACAGGATAATGACCCAAAACACACATCTAAAAACACCCAAGAATGGCTAAGAGGAAAACACTGGACTATTCTGAAGTGGCCTTCTATGAGCCCTGACCTAAATCATATTGAGCATCTTCTGAAGGAGCTGAAACATGCCTTTCAAACCGCACCCTTCAAACCTGAGACAACTGGAGCAGTTTGCTCATGAGGAGTGCCAAAATACCTGCTGAGAGGTGCAGAAGTCTCATTGACAGATACAGGAATCATTTGATTGCAGTGATTGCCTCAAAAGGTTGTGCAACAAAATATTAAGTTAAGGGTGCCATCATTTGTGTCCAGGTCTGTTTCAGATGTTTATTTTTTTTAAATAATTCTGTTGAAGCATGTTTGAAAAGCAATGTCTGACTTTCATTTGTTCATTTTCATAGAATTTTTATTTATTATTACTTTTGTCAGATTAAAGTTATTTCTGTTACCATTGTGGGTTTTTCTTTCATTAACCGAGGGGTACCAACAATTTTGTCCACGTGTGCATAACTTACACATCTACTAGTGCTCACTCACTTAAGTGCACTACAAAGAGATGGGTCTTCGGTCTGCATTTGAAGACTGCAAGAGACTCCGCTGTTCGGACAGCCAGTAGGAGTTAATTCCACCATCTGGGAGCCAGGACAGAGAAGAGTCTGGACGCTTGTCTTCCACGTGTTTTCATGGATGGCGGGTCGAGTCGAGCTATACTTGAAGCTCGAAGGGCTTGAGGTACAGATTGACTCTTAACCACTGCCAAAAGGTAAGGATGCGCTGATCTATTCTTGGCTTTGTAGCCGAGCATCAGAATTTTAAATCTGATGCGGGCAGCAACAGGAAGCCAGTGAAGGAAGCACAGGAGTGGAGTGATGTGGGTGAACTTGGGAAGATTGAAGATGAGTCAAGCTGCTGCGTTCTGGATCAGTTGCAAGGGCCTTATGGCCCTTAGAGGAAGACCAGCCAGGAGCAAGTTACAGTAGTCTAGCCTTGAAATGACAAAAGACTGGACAAGCAGCTGGGTGGCCTCCTGTATAGGAGAAATCTGCATGACCAAGTCAGGTTTGCAATATGAGCTGAGAACGATAACTGGCCATCCAGAATCAATCCAAGCCTTCTTGCATCCACAGTCAGGGTGATCAAGAAAGAGCTCCCGAATGAGATGGCAGGATCATGGTGAGGACCTGTAGTGCTGGGGATGAACAGCAGCTCAGTCTTGCTGGGATTGAGCTTAAGGTAGTGAGCTGTCATCCATGAGCTGATGGCCTATGCAGGTGACTACTGTGAATTCACACAAACAGTATTCATGATGTATTTATCATAATAGACACTATTGATAATGTTGAATAGTGTGTATTCGCACACCCTAGCCATTCTCGTCAAGTGCTGTTGCGAATTTTGGACACGAGTAGGGAAGGACTTAAAAGTTTAAAAATTATTATCCAAGTAAAATATTTTTACATACAAAACTACATTCACTGGTAACTTCCTTACCTGGAGACTAAAGAGTGTAATATGTTTTGAGAGCATGTAAATTTATGCTAGCAGACCGACCCCACCTCAATGCATTGAGGATAAGCATATCCTCAATGCACTGTGGTTTGAGAGGCTTTGTGCTGGATGAAGTGGATGTAATCTAGTTGGTGCCCTTGCACACACTCTCATTTCACATTCACATTTTAACTGAAACTCAGCGGATCAGCTGTTTTACCCAACGTTTGGGTCACCAACGTTACATGTGAGGAAGACTGGTTCATGTTATTAATATTCCCAGACAGTTAGATTATTACTAATACCTATTCTTTAGACTACTGTAACGACTATATCAAGTATTACTGATCAAATTCTGCTCATGCCTTCTGTAGTGGCACAGATACATTATCTTAGTTGCCTCTTTGTTAGTAAGGGCAGCCAGGATGTTAATGCTAATGCTAATGCTGGCCAATCGGCCAGCATTGCTCCACAACATTTTAGGTTAAGGTCTAGAGGCTGTCACATTACTAAAATAGTATTGTAGCACCCCTTTCCCTAGCACCAGTGTTAGTTAAGACATAGGGGAGGGGGCTATGTGTTCAAAGTATTAGAGGATGAATCAGGTTAGCACTACAGAGGAAAACTACCAAATCTATAGCAAATGACAGATTAATATTTATTTCTGAAGAATGAGACCAGACATGGAATTTAAAACAAAGCTGTGGTTGTTATTCACTTTCCTTCCTTTTTAGTCACAAAAAAATATTAAACGGATGACAAAAATACTGAAACAAAACCGTTAAGAAAAAAAATAAACAAACAGCTAAGCACTCATCAGCTATGCGACAAAATACTTGACCTTCCAAAATACACAATATGCATAATCACCAAACCCTTTGTCCTAAAATGGTAATGGAAAATCAAAACATTAATACAAATATTCAAAACCCTAGTCAACAGCAGTTACATTACAACAGGACATTCACTTCTAAGCCATGTACACTCTTTTAGAAATAATGAACGTGGGTCCACACACACACACTCAACAACCAACCGTAGCAGGCCTGTACGATGCTCGGGTGCGGTGTGGCTAAACCGTTAGCCCCTTCTACTCAGATGAGCCAAAAAGAATCGACTCAGACGAACGAGTCAGTCGTAACGAAGTGGTGAAAGTCCTGGGGTATCCTCCCAATAGCGCAACAATGAAGGCAGTAGAAACTTCACCAGAGGACCCACACAGCTCCTCGGCTGCTGTGGGGTCTGTCTGACCTTGTCCTCCGAACTCTCGGGATCCTGAGGAGTACTACTGGACAGTCCACGTCACGAGTGCCGCCATTTTCAAGCGCGCGGTTAAAACGGCCACCGACTCGCATTAGCCGGCTAGGTACAACCCGCTAAACTGCTACAGCCAAGTTAGCAGCTACCACAGACTGAACCTCTAGGGTATTAACAGTAAATACATGAACTCTCTTCACCGTTTGCTAGGAAAAGAAACGATAAAACATTACTCTGGCCCTACTCTCTGGCTAGCCGGGTCTTCCCCACCGGCTGACTCACTCTGCACCCCCGTTTCCTCTTGACTCCCCACCCCTCAACCAACAGAAATCGAAGAGTGATTGATTGACATACTGGTTAACCTATTAACAGTATAATCGGGTTCCAGTATAGGGAAATGAGAGATCTCCTCCTACAGTCCACAGAGGAAACATCATCACAAAAACAATGTATAAATGCAAGAATTTAAACACAGTTGCTTAGACAAACGGCTAGAACATTAATCAACTTTACAAATGGGCTGCAGTTTTTTCTTTAGCGGTTTGAGTCTGAGAGGCGTGAAAACTACACATGATTCATGGTTAAGTTAGTAAATCTTCGCTCGTTTGCTAACTAATGGTAAGTTAGCATATTAGCTTGCTCACAGCACTGTAATGGTAAGTACGTAATCCAGTTTGTAATCTAGCTTGTAACGATAATGTTTAGTATGCACAGCCGTTGTTATTTATACAGTGGTGTGAAAAAGTTTTTGTCATTTCATGATTTCTTTTTTTTTTTTTTTTGTATGTTTGTCACTCGTAAGTGTTTCAGATAATCAAGCAAATGTAAATATTAGTCAAAGACAACACAAGTAAACATAAAATGCCATTTTTATTAGGTTTTTATTATTAACCTACATGGCCCTGTGTGAAAAAGTGTTTTATTTCATAAAAAGAACATCATACCTACAGTAAAATGTGGTGGTAGTGTGATGGAAGACTTGCTGTGATAAATGGAATCATGAATTCCGCTGTCTACCAAAAGATCCCGAAGGTGAATGTCTGACCATCTGTTCATGACATCAAGCTGAAACGAACTTGGGTTCTGCAGCAGGACAATAATCCAAAACACACTAGCAAGTCCACCTCTGAATGGCTGAAAAAAAAACAAAGTGAAGACTTTGAAGTGGCCTAGTCAAAGTTCTGACCTGAATACTATTGAGATGCTGTGGCATTACCTTAAAAATGTGGTTCATGCTCGGAAACCCTCCAATGTGGCTGAATTACATCAATTCTGCAAAGATGAGTGAGCCAAAATTCCTCCACAGCAGTGAAAGACACTTTGCAAGTTACCACAAACGCTTGATTTCGTTGTTGCTGCTAAGGGTGGCCCAACCAGTTATTAGGTTTAGGGGCAAACACTTTTTCAGCTGAAAAGGTTTGGACAAGACAAAAGGCAGAAAATGAGAAATTTGATTAAAACATGTCCTGGAAGCAGCAATAATCCTGGGCAGGTGTAAACGTGACATTAAGATACCAAGAATACACTTTTAACATATTGACACGTTATCATTTGTCTGTATATCAGTCACCCACTAAAGTGACTAGTCAGTGGTAGTCACTGAGGGAAACTGCTGGTCTGTGTAAGTTATGGAAGTTGTTCTGGGGATAGTTTAGTTTAGAATCCAACCTCATACTGAACATTAGCTAGCTGATAAAATACTGTATGTTAAAATGCGTAGCCTCTGCAGCTTAATGGCACATACATACTAATAGAAATAATTAATAACGTGTAATTCCAAATCTTTGAATAGTAGTAATAATACTATTTATGTCATGACTGCATCATTACATCCCATGGTATAGCACTAAAGCATGTTTAGGATCTGTGAGAAACACTGCACACTTAAATGATAACAGACTGAGAACCCATCCAGGTAATGCATCAACTTTACTCTGAAACTGTGGAGAAATGTGCTAAAATCCTTTATTAAATCATGGATTTAAAAATTATAGTGGCTTTCAGTTTGATGTGTAATGTGTCACAAACAGACATGGCATATCTGTGTGGAAGGGCTGATATCAGTTGAAAAGGCTGGATCGGAAATTGTAGGAGAATTTCTTTTTTGATTTAGTCCTGTAATGAATCTAGCCAATAATATCCCATATTCAGAAAGTTGTCATGTATTTAGTGGTTTAATTCTTGTTGTGGGATAGTACAGTGTTTGATGTATTTAGATGGTTATCTTAGGTGAAGTGCTTCATAATATCAGGTCGGTGTCGGATAGTACTTTTATCGTGATCAGAAATGGAAAAGCGATATTTCCAGTCACTGTCAGAATGTACTAATACTGTTCACTTAGCAGAAAGTGGCCCCCTTAAATAAGGAGAGAATCAACAGGGCAGCACATTTACAGTAAACTATAGTGGGAGTGTAAGAAAATATTGAAAATATAGAACATCACAAGATCGTATTTTGTGATACTGTGTTGATTGTTTCAAACAAGTATTGATTTTTCATTAATAGTTTACATTTAAACATTTGTGGCAGACAGTGGATATATAGTAAACATATAGTGTTTGTTTAACACCATGAACTACTAAACAGCAGTGTTGTAATCCTTTTTAGCCCTTAGACTATTTAATTCCAGTATAAACAAGTAGCATAAAGGCACACTGCCAGAGTTAGCATTAGCAAACCTATGCATATGGTGGTGTGACAGTTTTGCTGAAATTAACTTTTAAAATCAGAGTAAACCTGGTCAATTTATAAGTTTTATAAAATTTTATTAATTTTATGATTGTTTTGTACAGCTGTGTGGAATGATGCTCATGGCAGGTGGAAAAATTACTCTTCTATTATGTTTCTATTGTAATCAACTGAGGAGCTTTCTGCTAAAATGACTTTAAGGCTGTAAGCCAAGGACATAAGACATAGAGTTTCATCTTGAATCTGGCTAGATGTACAGTTATTATTTTTTATTACTGTGTAAATAAACTGAAAGCAAATTTTTCCAAGTTTGTTTAAGTGTAGAAAACGGTAATGACATAATTCTACCCTATTGAATATGCACATTTCTTGCTGTTCCTTGATTAAAATGATTATCACTGCAATCTTTTCATACAGCAAAAACGAAAATGATAAAATCACTTAAATCAGCTTTACTACCATGCCAAAAAACCCCAAATGCTCCTTTTATTAATGCTTCTTTTAGGGATACAGGTTTTATTGTTTATTACGTTCATCGGGCTGTTAACCAGGCTATTAACCATCACTTCCTGAACACATTTTAACAAGTCATCTTTTTTTAACAGTTAAGGATAATGATAGTGTGGCATGTTCATGATCCTGACAACACCAGCAGCTTCTATGTTTGATTTACAAATGCTTTTTAGACCCACAGTGTTGAGTTGCTTACTCACAGACATTTAAGAGAAAAGCAAAGGGGAAAAGCGTTTTGAGTTAATGCTATGTTTGAATGGGACTATCTAAAGACATGTCATCTGCATAAACTGATTTTTGATGAGGCTTCTCTCTTTTTCACTGGGATCTTTATTCTGTTCATTTAGTCAGGCTGCAGAGAAAACATGAAATGTGCATACTGGATAACTTCTTTCATTAGTTTTCGAATTGTGTTTAATTGGGCATTTCTCTACCTTTGCAAGTTAGTAGTTGAAATTCCATGCATAAAAGCATATCTAAATTAGCATCAGTAGTAAAGTGATGAAAATCCATTTACGCAATTCAGGCTGCTAAGGCTCCACTACAAAGCCACAAAGAGGAAACATAGTTCTGGAACACTTTAGAATTTTAGAATTCACTTTTTTAAATTCCAGCAGAACAGTTTAACTATTCTAAATGAAAAAAACTATTAGCAAAATGTTCGAGGCTAGCATCACACAATCCTTACAGATTTGCATACTAAAACATATTGAAAAGGCCTCCAAATTTCAGGCAACCACATTATTGCTGTAGTGTTAAATAAGTCAAAAGTAAGTCAAATGAAGGCTTTGTACTGGCAAAAACCTGTCAATATGATACGGGTTACAATATGCTGTGATGTATTATTATGCTAAGCAAGGTGATATATTGTGATTTTTTTTTCTTCCATTTTTGGAACTTATGTTCCATTTACGTTGGAGTAAAAGAGTCTAATGGCGGACAACATAACTGCTGTCTAGCGGTCAGGGGTTTAAACGCAACACAAAATAAACCGCTGTATGCCACCAATCTTTACATGTAAACCATTAATTAAAATTGGTTCTTTGTTTTGTGAATTTATATATTATCATAAAACCTAATAATATAGTCCTTAAGTATATAAATATTGTCTTATTTTATTAAGGGTACGTTCCTCTTAATATTATTGCATCACTCTGGTGCCATGTATTATTTCCAGTGTTCCTGTGACCTATGTGTGTCTCATGGAAATTCATATCCCAGTGATGACAAAAATTCATCATACAGTCCTACCAGACTTACAGCCCAAACTATGAGAAATAGCACAGCTCTTTCCCTCGCTTTTTGAGTCTCTTCCAGGAGTGTGCAGTTTGCCAAAAGCGTAAATACACAGATACTCAGAAGCATCTTTACAATACAATGTACAATACATGAAATAAAAAATATATATGTTTATGGTCTATAATAAAAGCTTGATGCTAGAAATGAGATGCAACAATCATAAACAATCAGACTGGTGCTCCATCCTCTGTACCGACTGTCTCAGACTAGTTCATCCTCTGTACCGACTGTCTCAGACTAGTTCTTCATCCTCTGTACCGACTGTCTCAGGCTAGTTCTTCATCCTCTGTACCGACTGTCTCAGGCTAGTGCTCCATCCTCTGTACCGACTGTCTCAGACTGGTTCTCCATCCTCTGTACCAACTGTCTTAGACTAGTGCTCCAACCTCTGTACCGACTGTCTTAGACTGGTGCTCCATCCTCTGTACTAACTGTCTAAGACTGGTGCTCCATCCTCTGTACCGACTGTCTCAGACTAGTGCTCCATCCTCTGTACTGAGCTCCACTCAGCACTTTAATATACATATTCAGCTACGCATTGTGTAAGGTTTACAGGTATGTAAGGTATTTTGTGTGTGTGTGTGTGCGTGCGCGTGTGTGAATGTTGTTACTCTCTGTGCACTGTGAGCTGCTGTAACCAAAGACAAATTCCTTGGATGCGTGAACATATTTGGCTAGTAAAGCTTGATTCTGATTCTGATTATGGCTGATTCTGATTCAAGTTTCTTTACAGCCAAATTGTCTATTGGCCAATTTTTATTAAACATTATTTTAAAACTCATATCTCACACTGCTCAAGCTACATTAACACGTGAAATACATTAATGTTTCCAGTACTTTCTGTATGCCAGTGTTAATAGATTAAATTATTTTTAATTAAATCTTAAATTTGGAAAATTTTTAAAAAAGAAATCAGTTGTGTTTTTCAGTAACATACATCACTTTATTTGCCGCAGAAAGCAGCTGGATATTTAGCTGATCTAAACACAGATGACCCAAAATCACACCAATAAACTGGTGAGCTGCTGAAAACCCATCAGGAGCAGACTTCAAGTCAAGTCAAAGTAGGGCCGGGCAATTTAATAATATAAATTGTTATCGTGATGAATGATGTCAGAATATAAATGTGATTTTCGAAAAACATATCATGTGTGATATGATCAAGCCAGTGGTAACAATGACAAGAGCAATGTGAATGGAGGATAAACAATTATTACCTGTAATTAATGTACAATATTGACAATAGAGAAAAAAGTCTCTCAGTGAACTATTTCATCTGTGCAGAGACCAGTATCACCATGAGTGTTAAAAGCATGTGGGTCTATGCAGAAATTGGACAGAAGGAGGTCCGTGATGGTCATTTCATCCAAATGCTGTATTTTGGTCTCTGTCTTGATCAGTTACAAATGTACATTCCTACCAGAAACGCCCATGAGCTGCATAGCCCAGGCAAGATTATCTGATGTTCTGTGTTTAGAAGTCAAGCCTTTGGCTGTATAGACCGAGCTTGGAGGCTTGATTTTCAGCAGTTCGCTGAAGTAATGTGTTGTGAGCAAGCTGTCTGCTAAAGAGCAAATGGTTTATACAAAATCAGGGACTTTGGTTGCTGCATTCATATATTATACATTTAAAAACATTTCTGTACAGTTTTATGTTTTATGGCTTAAGGTGTTTTTGGTTGTTGTATAGCTACTGCCCTTTCAGTTGAATGCTATCACAATGATTATGAACATTCAAGCGCTGGAAATTGCTCTTATGAGCCCGGAGGTAGATATGTGCTCAGCAGACTCTATAGAGGCAGAAAGAATGATCCTTTTTTTCATATGCCAGAATCATCCCCTGCGGCAATTATCATAGTGAATGGGGCCCGTGGAAGGTAATTGCTTTGTTTTTCAATTATTTGGTGAGGCTCTAGTAATTTACTTCATTCTATGAAATATGCCAATTAGACATTTTAATTACAGTTTTCACTGTATCACTTCTCTCTGTCTCTGAAAGGATGTAATACTGCTATTAGTTAGATGTAGGGAGAAAAAGGCACGCATTTCTCAAGCAGATTCAAATTGGAGAGATTGGCTTTTTACTGCGCACTGTACACTTAAAATCGTATCGCCTAATAACAGACAAATGAATTCTGTTTGTACTTCATCTGTAATAGTAGAAGAGGCCAAACAGTATTTCTGGATGCATCAGTAGGCCTAATGGTAGTGCAGAAAACATTTTTATGCACATAATAAGGCATTGTGCGCTGAGTGCCTAGCATTTGTTTTAGACACAGGTGGTCTACTATATGGCAGAGTTTTTATTGGGTTCTCTTTATAAAACCTCTCTTTGTGTAAGGTTCACGTTTCTTTTTTGTTGCTGTGTGGCTCAATGAAAATAGAAAAGGGTCAAAAGGTTTTGCTGCGAGTCCTTCATTTTCACCTCCATTCCAGGATAACCCAAAATTCCTCTCATTACCATATTGGTGCCTTGGTACTCCACTCCTATTTGATTTAATTTCTAAGATAAGTCCTCGATTCTGTCCCCCCCAACCATCAGTTGGACTCTTGTTTTCTTTTCTCTCTGGAAGCACTTAGGCGTCTAAAATACGGACATCTGTCTTGAATATGGCCATCTCTGCCAACCAGCAAGGGCATTGGAAAGCATCATACATCTCGAGGAGATCTGCAGGGCCTTTTGTCTATACCTACTGTAACATGGGGCTGATGAATGATTCCAGTCGCTGGCTCCCTGTAATATATAAAGTCATCCTACAATGTACCTTGCACTAAATTACGCTCACTCAATAAGGCTTGACAGGTGCGGGTACTTCACCGGCTTCTTTTATTTCTCTCAAGCATCAGATGGTCTCCATTTATCAGTGGCCAACCAGCTACGCATTTCTTTTTTGTTCGCTCTCTCTCTCTCTATGTATCTTTTCTTTTGTACATCCACACTACCAAAAAAAGAGAGAGGGAGATAGAGAAAGCCAGAGTCATGACATTGTTAGGGTTGTCGTCTCTGTGAAAATGAAAATATCAAAGAGGACACTCTTTTAAGCAAAATAAAAAAATAAAAAGATGAAAGTAATAGTAATGTGGATTAACTCTAGATTCTTTCTTAACATGGCATGTTGTAGTGGGAATACATCTGTGTGTGTATTTATGGACCCATGAATTCACTTTGGCACAAAGCTGGGAAAGCTTGGCAGCGGGATGTGGGGATGTTATTTTATTGTCAGTGATGCATTAGCGGAAACTCAGGATTAATGAACGTATAAACATTTTGGTAATCTCTGGAACTAGGTGATGGCTTGGATAAATGCAGCCCTCACTGGGAACCTTTTTAGAGCATCGCTCACCAATTATATCTCCTTCACACAGAGTGGGGAAAGGCAGCCCACAAGTTAAGCAGCGTCCATTTGACGCAGGGGCTTACACTTACAAGTGTTCGTGTATGTAAACACGTCTGACCCTACAGTGCATTGTCTTTCGTTTGATTTATACAATGATGTTTATAACAAGACATGTTGGGAAGGTAGATATCATTCGTCTTTTAGATTACTCTCTGTTTTTTAAACTGTCTAGGAATATTAATGATCTTAATCACATGAAGAAAGCAATGTTACATTTTCATTTTGGTGCTTTTGTACCCTGTACACATAGTAGTCACTGAATACAAGTTGCAGTTCATCCCTCAGTTAAACGTGTTGATGCAAGCTGTCTATGCAGGCCCCTCAGAAAATGATTTCCAACAATTTTGTTGCAGCTTTTTTTTTATTACTTATTGAAGCAAAAGCATAATTGGTGTTGTTATATACCTCCTTAACATTTGCATAATACAAGCACAGCTGCTTGTTGTTATTTTATGAAATGCAGTATACTGACAGTATTTATAAAAATGACCACAGATTTCACTTGGCATGAACAAATCTATTTTTAGACATAAACCTGGCCTCTATAATAAAAATTACAGCCCCCAACCTGCAGTAGCTCCCAGCTAAGACTTTGACACAAGAGATTCTGCAGGTTGCAGACATGCACCCCCTCGTGAAAAACTGTCCCTAGGGCTTCAATTAATCATCACAGTCATTAGGTTTGCCTGTCAAGCTGTGAGGCCCTATGTGCTCAGGCAGAGGGATTTGCTTTTAAGCTAAACAAATGTTAGCATTATGTACATTCAGCTAACAAGCTGCCTGGGAAAATAAATGTATCTGCAACTGAAGTTATTGCACTTACTTAAGGCAGGCAAACATTTCTGGTGAGGTTTTAAAAGGGCTGACTGTCAACAGTGCATCAACACCTCGCAGGCAGGAAGTTAGTCCGTTAGTTTTTGTACACAAGCAATAAATAAGAAATTTCTGTAAAACATTAAAAATAAAATACACATTTTGTTGTATATTGAAAGACCATGTAGATTTTCAGCCTTACCCATGATTGGGGGTGGCTGACCTTTCTTTTTAAAAACCTGTAGAGACTTTTTAGACACTTTTACAAGGTGAAGACCCACATGTATACTGTTGTTTTATCTGCCCTAAGTAGCACTTACTGCACTTTAGGGACCCTTGCTGCTGCAGGTTGAAAAGGTCTTAACATCCATCCTGCCCTTTCTTTCCCCTCTGTTCCCTCACTCAGAGCTTGTAACAACCAGAACCTTGTTGTTTTGCTATATTGCAGATGGCTGAAAAACAGAAGCAGTGGGTGTTAGGAGGGGTCAAGGGTCATGTTTGAACCCTAGATGCACCTGGGGGGTGCTTCCCCCTGCCATGTCATATACATCCTCGCAAATGTTCTAAATCCAATCCAGGGGTTCCCTTTTGTAATTATGTAATATTATTTATGTATTATTATACTTACTACTTCTTATTATATGTCCCATAGCAATCTGTATTTATGGTTTTGAATCAGAAACACATATTCATATTAACAAGAGGACAGGAGCTGATAGAAGATGATATTTTAATTATATATCTTATATAATTATATATATATATCAATGTTATTATATTTTGTCTCTTGCAAACAAGGATCAGATGAAGAGGGATCAGATTCATGAGATATATTTGATATTTTCTGGTTATGGTTGCATTTTAGTAGTGAAAGTCAAAATCATGGATGGTGATACCTTAGCCTTGATTGTGATGAGTTGTCAGGTAGATTGTGGTTGTGATTCTGGTATATAGGTCAGCAGATGTTAATCAGCTTACCCTACTGTAGATGGGAAGAGCTAAATATGAATGCAGTGCTTAAGCTGTAGTGTTTTACAGCTGACACAGTTCCTGAAAAGTTATCATTTAATGCTAAATCAATTTGAGGAAATGGGAAACAATAAAGGCAAATAAAGGAGTTGAGAGAGACAATGTCCCCATCAAAACCAATGTTTTGATGTTGTTTTATTGATTATGTTATATAATATGTACGTATCTATTTACCATAATAGGATATGGTATAAACTAAAAGAAGACAACTAAGATTTAGTTTTGGCTTAATTCCATAACACCCTCAATAAATGCCAACAATGAGAACATACTATTCAAACTATTGAATAATTTGAACGCGTTGACAACCACAATGTACAGAAGCTTTATGGTGTTGAAGAATTGTGGTTTAGTCCTTGTATGCCCTAAATGCCTCTCCGTACAACCCCCAACCCTTATGGGGATGCAGTCACAGTTAGCCGTGGTTAGCCTCTCGCCCCTCTCTACATTTGCCCATATGGCTGGCTGCTAATCAGACACGGCAGTCAAGAGTCAAAAAATGGTTTAGGGTTTTTCTCCCCTCCCTTCATCTCCTCCCCTTCCCAGCTGGAGAGATAGGTCTAGCCCAAGAATCTTACCATCCCTAACCCTCCTTTTTCATCCCTCCATCCTTCCATCCCTCCCCACCCAGACGGCTCTAAACAGATGACTGCAGGGGGAGGATGATCCCTCTTATTCGCTGCCATTAGACTGCTGCTGAAGCAAGCTGTGTATGTGTGTGTGAGAGAGAGAGAGTGTTTGTGTGTATGAGATGAATGAGTGTGTATAAGAGAGAGACAGAGAGGGAGAACCGGGTCAAACTGATTATGGCTTATTCACATTGGGCCAGGCTTATTTCTGGCAGTGTTTTAGAAGCCTAGAACTTTTTAGATCTCTCACAGGCTCACACTCATCAACAGTAAATGTTGTAGTATATTTCACCATGACAAATACTGCAGTTCCTGTTTTGGTGGTGGGGCATATTGCAGTATTTTAGGTTTTTGATATAAATGTTACTACATTAAATAAAACAAATGTATCCAGAAAAGGGTGAGTTTAGTAAAAGAATTGACACCGCAGTCAGTAATCTAAAGGCCACTGCACACTGGTAAAGCTTCATCACACAGTGTTGCCTAGCACTGCATAACAGTGCATGGCGCCATTATACTATATACCCTTTGCATTGAGAGCAACAACAAATGTCAGGTTACTTTTATACTCGCTTCATATAAGTTTAATGAAGTAAAACTTTCAGCACAAGTTTATCAAAATTTGGCATGGGTTCATTACCTTTTCACATACTGTTTTACAAGATCAGGACTAGACTAGTAGGAGTGTAAGAAAATATTAATACACTTAAGTATAGCAATGTTATGTTTTGTGATTTTTTATCGATTTTCAAAAACACAGTATTGATAGATTAATGCAAAGATGTGTGGCAGACACTGTTTTTTGTGTTGTGCTTAAAACCCCTGACTGCTAGATAGCAGGGCTGTAAGCAATCTTTAGCCACTAGGCACTCTAACATTAACAAGTACATAGAGGCACACCGCTAATGTTAGCATTGGCCAACCTATACATATTGCTATATACCTAATGTTTTTATGTTTTGACAGTTTTTCCTAAAATTTGATTTTAAAATCGCAATATGTCACCTTGTTTACAGTAGCACATTATATTGCAATGTATTGAATCATATCTATTAAATATATTAAGTCATATACCTGTGTTGTAATTAGAACTGCAGGATAGGGAAGGAACATCCTATTGCAATTATATTGTCATTTACTGTAATATACTATTGTATTGTATACTAATGTATTGAAAAGATATTAGAACAAAGATATTTGTTGGATACTATGAATACTTTGATGTGTCCAGTCACGCAGGAGGTTTGAAGCACACAATAACACATGCAGTGATTTGTTTAGTGGCTCATATGCAGTCCTTTGTGATATTGTTACTAAAAAGCCACAATTAATAAAGAATGATATAATTACAGTATAGTAGTGAGAAATAACACCATTCATCCAGTTTCAGCATTTGATTTTATCAGAACCTTTATACCAGTATGCAACAAACAAGCGCAGGTAACACCGTGATACTGTCTACCTCAGTCAGCTGCATCTAACAGTGCCATGGTCTCAATGGCTGGTCTTAAAATAGGTTTGTGTAAGCATCTAAATTATTTTATTTTGTAAAATGTAATAAATACGCTACACCCTGCTATGTACTGAAACAGTCAGTAATGGTAGTTTTTGATTGCACTACCCACAACTAGCAGTGCATATCATTCCTGTGGTTACAGCACAAGTTCATGCCAAAGTCCATGGGTACATGGAAGAGAGTGACAGAGAGAGAAACCATAGTGAGCAGCTAAGTACCTTAAATTTAGTCGCGGCTTGTGCCACTTATCTAATTGAACATTGTAAAACAAAGTCTAGCTCGGCAGAATGGTGTAGGCCGCAGGCGGCCTTTTCAGAATGGCGTTAGTGTAACCAGGGTGCAGTCCTATAACTTACTGACTGGGAGGTACTTAATATATAATGCAATATTCCTGCACTGCTGCGTGCCATTTGTCATTTGAAGCGGGATACAGATTATGGCTCAGGGCAGTGCATCTGTCCTGCGAGTGGCTAAAAGCTTCCCCAGCTGAGCCTGCTGATTCAGCCTGTAGAGCAGAGGTCAGTTAGTGAGTTTCTCTCTCCCGCTCTCTCTCTTTCTCTTTTATTATCGTTTCTTCCTTACTTACCTCCCTCTCCCCTAACCAGTACCCTTCAGTCTATACCCATCTGCATCCCATCTTGGGGCACATTTAGCATATCACCCCTCCCGTTTTCTTACAGCCCTTACCGCTAGCAAGCTAGCGGGTGACTAAATGCAGCATATTGACATCCCACTGGGCTCGACCCCTGTTGTTTTGACAAACCCTCCTTGGGTGTTGATCAATCACGGTTTCTCAGGGAGCGGAATGCACCCGATATCTCATTCCTCAGCCAGGAGAGAGTGTGTGCGAGTGTGTTTGTGGCAGGCTGGTAAGCAAAAGAGCGCGTGTGCTAGGGTGCGCTTGCTATTCAATTTGGCTTCGTAAGCGCTGCCCCCTTGGTCCGTCCCTGCAATTTTCCCGCCACACGAACACGCGTCTCAAATAAAAAGCCAAGGGGTGGGAGGGGGGGCTGTGTGTGTCTGTGTGCGTGTGTGTGTGTGTGTTTTGTAAGGGGGTACAGGGGCGGGGGGTTGATCGCCAGCTTCTTCCGACACTGACATAAGTTACAAGCGAAAATTTTAATTAGCAGGGCGGTGCACAGCGATAATTCACTGCCTCTTTTGTCTGCCTGCTTGTTTGTCATTGCGAGGCTCTATTCATTGCATTTGCCCTGGGAGGAGAGAGAGGTGGCAACATATCCAGCATTTACACTCGAGGGAATAGAGAAACTTAGGCGTACACTCATGGTGGTATTTAGAAACCCAGACTGATTAGCGGTTGTTATAACATGAATTGTGCTCAAGTGTCCTTTATCCATAAATCTTTTAGAGGTGTTTATATCTTCCCTTTCTGCATGCTGGTTTCAGCTTCCTTTCATAAATTAAGATTGCTTGTTCCCTGCTATCATAAGATTAAATGATGAGTTTTAAAATTGTTCTTTAATATTATAAAATATAATATTTGTCAGTTTTGCTTTTTGGCAGTCAGATGCAGCTCTTTATAAACTATTTGTTTGATGGAATATTTGTTAGTTCATGTTAGCATAAGTTAAAGAAATGACTTGTTTAAAGCACAGTATAAAACACACTAGTTTGTTTATTTGGTGTTGGTAATTTCCTAGGGCTGGTTTAGTCATACTTTGTCTGTAGTTTGCTAGGAAGCTTACAGTATGTTATCCTATTTAATGCCATTTCTGTGCTATTTCTATGCTCCTTTCTGGACACTTGCTTTCCATCCCTGCTAACTTGACTGAAATTGACAGAAATTTCATGCTAAAATCAAGTTAAGTCTTATCAGCTGCGTGTCTTCAAGCGAGCAGCAGCCCACCCACCACAGCTCATGAAGACATGACCAAAACCAGAGCCTCAGTTTTGTGTGTCCAAATACAACAGAACATCCACTGCCTTCAGATAAATGCAGTTCGCTATTCTGCATAGACGGAGGTTAATACACCCAGCAGTTCTTAATGCTGCGGGTATGCGCTCTATGCATGCTTAGATATGACTATGTTATGGCACTGGCCATAAAAGCACTATGATCATGAAATATTTGCAGATGCTGGTGTCATGTCTGCAGGAAGTAATCAAGCCTATAAATATTTCACCTCGCCAAGTGCATTATCCCCAGCACTAGCTCTGTCTACACCAACGCTCTGTGTTTCCTTTGCTATTATTCATCTTTTATTTACCTCAGAGTCTGTTCACGCAGGCCCCATATTTCTGCGGGCTCCTGAAAGCTGCTACAGTTGTCATAAGAAACAATGAGGGTGGAGAATAACAATGAGTTGAAGGGGGGATAATTAGAGAAGCTTCCCTTCTGCCTCTTACGCATGCCACATATTCATACACAGGCAAATAGAGTTAGCTAAAGCAAGACACTTTTGGTTAATGCATCAAGGACCCAAATTAAAACACTAAATATTCATATATTAAACTTTTTTTGGTTACTATATGAATAATTAGTTGTCATGAGACTATTAAATGTAAACTGGTTAAAACTGTATTTTTCTGCATCTGTCGTATCAAATGTGACGAAGTCTGTTCATCTCACTTGTTAATGTAGCAAAATTAGTTTGTCAAGCAGACTAACATTCTCATAGTTATATAAAGTATAAATATATTAAATAAAATATTAATACTTGGGATCCATGTCTGCATTGGAGCTCTAAACATTGTGATCCTGTGCTGTACAGGTTGCATCATAGCAGTCAATGACTATCCCATTCAGATGCTGATGAAATCATGAGTTTGTAAATCATTAAAACTGCTTAACACACATACATATATGCATATCTGCCTATCAATTAGATATACGAACAAACTGGTCAAATGCACAATTATTTGATCATCACCATTGATTATTTGCTATCAGGAAACTACAGTTGCTATTTAAAACTGCAGGTTTATTAGTCAAGTTAAGGTTTTTACGCAGTGTGATGGCATTATATGTCAACACTTTTCCAGAGACAGTAGCACATCTACACATGTTGACCACATCAAAAGCAAACATCCACATTTAAGACAGATAACTATTTCATCCGTTTTGTCTGAGAGTAAAACTTATGTTGTTGTGATTGCACTTGGGTGTAGTGGACAGTGATTTTTGAGAGATTACAATAAGGCAAAGATGGCCCTGTTCTTGGGCTTTTAATGAGTAGTGACTGAAAAAGTTAGAATGTACTTCAGAATGTACATTAGTTTTTCAGTTCCTTTACCAGCTTGTTAACCTTTTAGATATATAATATAATATAATATAATATAATATAATATAATATAATATAATATAATATAATATAATATAATATAATATAATATAATATAATATAATATAATATCTTGTTGTCAGCCTCTCTATTTTGAAGGACATACAGGCTACTGCCTGGCCCCACCCATGAATGCTACATTCCATGATCCATATAAGGAACCTTATATATAACCTTAAGGATTTTAGCTGTGCAGGTTATATATATATATATATATAGATAGATAGATAAATAGATAGATATAGTCACCATCATTCTCCACCTCCCAATCTGGACAAAATAGTCCAGAAGGCTGAGTGATGATGTGCCACGTCCCAAAGTGCCCTGAAGGCCTAGGCCAGCCCACCCTCATTGTCTTCTCCCATGTACGTACTGACATGCTAGTAGGCTTGTTAGCGACCCCACCACTCCCCGAGCACAAACTGTTGCCATCTGGCCCCATTGCCTCTTAACCTTGGGTGCTTTGTCATTGGCCGAACTCGGAGTGTTCTGATTTATCACCGTAAAGCCAGATATAGGACCCCACTGAGCTCACTGTGGGACGTTCTTCAGGAAGGTGATGTTCTAAAACAGGCCAGCAGGGATCATTTTTAGGGCTTAGCTGTTCAATAAGAAAAGTTTGATTTCTTTTTGCACTTTTCTGTTATTGTCAGATAAACACAACCAATTAATGTCTGTATTTAATTTATGGATTTATGATATGATTCACTGCATTATCTTAATTACAAGCCGGTGGCACTTGGTTAAGTAGTGTTATGTTCTTTTCGCAGGTTCTTCTCATGATCATTTCCTACTCTTTGTTCAGACTCACACTGGTGCCATGGAGCTTCTTGTTTTATGACTAATATTTCTGCCTCTACAAGTTCACCAAAGACCAGGAATCGAAGGCATTTCCATAAATTTGCGTAATGCAACAATTTCCCAGTAACAAAAGACAATTTAGGGGCCACATTGTTGCGTTTTGCGCCTTTCATCATGCTCCCCTGATTTTCATATAAAAGTCTTTTTAAGGCACTTCGCCCTACACAGGACATTATGCTAGTGGATGAGAGAGACAGAATGAGAAAGAGGGGATGGAAAGAGAGAGGGAGAGAAAGAGGGTAGAAGAGCTGTTAGTGGATATTCATTTATGGCTTGCTTTTTAGGAGGAAGCTTGGAAAACAATGAAATATTCATCATCGAAAGACAAATGGCACAGACAGGGAGAGGGCGCTAAATTATACAGGAAAGGTTAGGATCTAATTGAATTACGATCCATGGAGAGCACAAGCTAGCCAACTGTGGGGGTCCACAAGTCTCTCTCTCTCTCACTCGCTCCCTTGCTCGCTTTCTCTCTCTTCATTCTCTACCTCCCTGACTCCCTTGCTTTCTCCCAAGCCCCACCCCCAGCCTTTCTGTCTCTTAATAATGCCAATTTACTAGCTCAAAATGTATGCATGGTAATAAATCGCAGCAGAAATTATTCAGACGTTTATTTGTTTGTTTCCAAATTGCAAGGCCTTAATGGCCAGCATGCGGCGCATGTGTTTATTCGCCTTTTTAAAAATCGGCCACAGCAAGTGACAACAAATAGCCTACAGAGAGAGTTTTCTTCAGACAATAGAATAAATGTGGACCGTGTATAAATATGAGCATTATTCAAACCAATTAATTCAAACATAATTAAGCTGTATAAAGCATGATGATTTCCAAACTAATATTAAATATTAGAGATATAACATATAGAGGTAATTTGATGTATAAGTGAAACATTTGATTGTAATAAACAAAAGGTAACCCCAGGCCAAGATGGCACAACAAGTCCTGCACACTAGCCTTTTTTTCCCCACCATATCCCAGCCCTGCCATCCCCCTTACTGAAATAACCCTATTAGAATTGAGGGAATCTTATTGTGTATTCCCATGAGATTAACATTTTACTAGTTAATTTAATTTTGCCGGCAGTGTAGAGGGGGGTTAGTGGCTGAGTTGCACACAGTGAAAGAGAGAAAAAGAGAAGAGTGCATCTCTCTAACAGGTGGCCGGGCCGACCTCAGCTGGTGCAGTCTCGCCCTCTGACACTGACCTTGCCCACAGCGAACTTAGCTTACTCTCTTCTCTCACTTCCGGACTCCCTCTCCCTCTCCCACTAAACAAATAGTGCCTCTCGTTTCAAGAGGGGGCCTGAAGAAAGACACGAAGAGGTAAATATGTTGCTGTGCTTTGCGGCAGCGGAAACCACTGGAGGGGTGAATAATTTCTCCTGGTCTCCGTAGGGACCCCCTCTTGTCTCTATATTTCTTGTTCTTCTTTTTTTGTAGTACAGGGGGGGTGGATTTACATAAAAGGAGCAGCGGCCGTGGCCAGCTCTGAAAGAGGCCTCTAACTGGTGGGAGGATTAAGTGTATCATTGAATGGAATTATGTTGTAAATGACGGGGTGGGGTAGGGACTCCTCTTGCCCCCCCCTTTTCTATACTCGCCCCCCTCCAACCCAAACCCCCACCAGTTCACCCCATCAGCCCCCCCCCCCTCAACATCTTTCACCCCTTCTCGGTCTCGTAGTCCCATCTGGTCTTTTTAAAGAATACCTAGTGGTAATTATCCCCAGATGGCTCAGGGGGGCTGCAAGCTAGGCTGTCCAACCAGGTGCCGCCAAGTCCTGCTGGGCCGCTGCTTTCACTGCCGGACCGCAAAGTGGACCGGGAGTCACTCGCCCCACCACTTGTTTTTGTTGGGTTTTTTTCCCCTCCAAAATACATGCCAAACTAGACTTGGGTTTTGTATTGTTGCCACAGTCTCTTTGATAATTGCCCGGTCGCTTTTTTTGGGATGGGTGGGGTGAGTGTGCTGAATATGTACAGGCTCATTGACAAAAGGTGTTAAGCCCTAGTAGATTTTTACTTACTATATTATAAATGTAATATTATGAGCTTTATTACTTCCATTTGGTAGAAACTGACTGCTGTCTATGTGTTTATTTCTATTTGGCCAGCAGGGAGACTGCAGGTTGTGTTGGTGTAAGCTAAGCTGTGTCCTCACAATGAAGACATGACATATTGTATTGATCTGTTGTGACTGACCAGGAGTAACATGGAGAAAAGCAGGAGTATTAAAACCTTCATAGAAAGTCTAATCTTTGACTCCAGTAGTGTGGTTTGCACTAGAAAAAAAAAAACCTATTCGCCATTTTGTACAGAATAAAAAAATGATTAATTTTTACCTTCCACCTGCAGGTGCTAGACTGTTTGCCTCTCTGTACTTTCTATACTATTCATGTCCTTCCAGTGTTGAAACTGTCAGCCAGAACACATTCAGATGCTTGATACTGAATGGAATTGATTATATCTCATGTTATCATTTGACTGTGATCTGCAGAGTACTTCAGTCTTACATCCAATGCAAAACGGTTCTTCGTTCAGAGCATTGACTTCAGACGGGAAATCAAACACTATAATCACAGCCTCTTGGAGCATACACTTAAAAGCACAATGAGCCAACTCCTAATGGTTTAAGGAGAATCGTGTCACATGGTGGCTAACTCATCTTATAGATCAGTATTGATCGCTTCCAAATTACAGCAGTGGTAACACACAATAGCTTGTTTTATCAGATCCAAAATAATGGATTTCCGAGTAAATGTTCTTGCATTATGTCAAGGAAGTGCTAAACAGTCACAGAGACTGGTTTGTTCAGTTTACTCCTACTGTGCCAGCATGATCACTCTCAGGAAGCATAATAAGTCTGTTTCACAGTTATGGTACTTTCTATTAAAAAACATCGCCAACCATACCTTATTATATAGTTCCTACTGACTTTATTATTGGATCTATGATTGACTCCAAATTTTTTGGACTGCTTTTTTTCACTTCAGCATGCTGCCATGGAGAATTTTCTATTTATTTTTATGCAGGGTCCCTCCTCTAACAGGGAGTGCTTTTCAGCTGGCTGGTACGGGGTGAATGCAGTCGCTCTCTCTGTAAACAATAGACGCTTGACCCCTGGCACAGACACACATAAAACTCCAGTGCCTCTCGTCAATGGACCGCTGCTTCTAACATTATTCATGGGGAGGAGAGCACTACAACAAAGGTATGATGCAGGACCTTTTCCTCCATTAAATTCGCAAGAGACACACGTGCACTGTAGTGCTGGCCAATGGCGTGGCGAATGCTTTCCCTTCCATTGGTATGGGCTGTATGTCTCTAATAGCTTTGACATTCACACTGTCTTTAATGGAAATGACAAATTCGACAACCTCGTCAGCATGTAGCATCTGTCCCAGAGAGGAAAAGGCTCAATTGAGTATTTTTATTTGAGTGCAGGAGCACAAAAGGAACAAGACCTGCAAGGTTCACACAAGATGTTTCACAAGAGATACACTGTAACCCTCCAAAACTCCAACAGGATCTTTAACCGAGCTTTGAATTTGGTCCTTTAGATTTATCTAAAAGCATGCTATGAACCAAAACAAGTAGGACTCCTTTCGTCCTTCTCCTAGATGTGGCCGTCCTGGATGTACTTGTGACTCTCTTCGAGACTTGAACTGCCACCTCTCACGGCACAAGAAAGACACACATCAAGACTCTTTTCTGTGGCACTCAGAAAGTGAAATGAACTTCCCTTGGCAGTTTGAACAGCTGCGTGCCTTCAAACATGGACTCCATAAGCATTTAAATCAGAAGTGCCCAATCTTGCTCCTGAGTTCATTTTATGACTTATAAATTCAGATGCCCATGAAGGCCTTCATTACCCAGTTCAGGTGTGTCAGCTTAAGGTTGGAGCCGAACTCTGCAGTGTGGTAGATCTCCTGGACCAGGATTGTGCACCTGATTTAAATTAGCACGGATGAGCAGTCTGTGGGGTTCTGTGCTTCCCTGTTTATTTGAACTGCTGTACAGAGGCATGTATCACCTAAACACGTTGTTAAACCTAAGCACAGTTGTTTAGCCAGTAAAAAAGATCATGCACCATTAGAGTAGCTGTAAATAAATATAAAAGCAGTAAAAAAAAAAAGTAGCAAAAAAGTAATAGAAGTTGACATCTTGTTGTAGTCGTTGGAGGAACGAAGTTTGGTTCTAGATATATCTTCTAGACGCATCCAGCCATAATGTTAAATTCCCTCAACAGCACACATGATTAACACAAGGCACTAATTAGCCAATCTAGGTGTTTCTTGAGAAGTTTGTAAATGGGTAAACAAAATGTTATTTGTGATTTTTAATGTTATTTGTACTTATTTTAATATTAGTGACCAAATAATTGCATACTGTCCAGATAAAAAGACTTTTATTTCTGATTTTCTTAATTAACTAAACATTTTGCACAGTTCATGTGAATAATTTATATTACTGACTGTCTGAAAGTTAGAAAAGATACAGGGCTGAATGTCATTCAGAGTGTAATTATATTAATACTAATATCTTTACTTGGTTGCCAAAGTATCCATATTTATTTATTTGATGTTTAAAATACAATGTACCCATTATATGGCTTTTATAAGATATAGTTTTAAAAGTAAACTAAATTAAATCTATATATAAATGCTTCTTTATCCAGTTTTTAAAAACAAAAATTACAACAACATATTCAGCAGGCAAAATTGTACTTTATATACAAACTGAAAGTGGGAGTGGCTTAAATTGGAAGTTCTGGAGGAGGGTATATTTACTAATTGTGACAGATTACAGTGCAGTCAAAAGAGCACCACCATGCTGAATTTAAGAAATACTAATATTAATAACATGCTTACATCATGTAATTTAGACAACCAGTCTCCAGGCTATATTGGAAGACTTGTGCTTTTTGACTCACTGACAAGACTGACAGCTTGGTATTGAAAATTAACATTGAATGACACAGAATTAATACTTAGCTAATTCATTTGTTGCTATAAATGGATTCCTTTTCAGTACCCATCCCTAAGCTAAGCTGTTTTCAGGCAGACAACAAAGCACTTCTATAAGTTGCTTTGTTTAAAAACATGTGGTAAATGTAAATGTAAATGTGTTCTCAAAATAGCCTGATGGGCCCTCACAGTAACCACAGACCATGCAGATAGTCGTTAATCCATTTGCTCCAGGAGCATGCAACGCTTTGCTACAGCAGGTCAACAGAAATGATACAGAGACATCTTTTACACCAACTCTCTCCAGCAAGGCCATGGGAGCCCGGAGGCAGGCAGACTCCATCATTGCCCTGGAGAGCTATTGATTCTTTATTAAGCCAGTGAGCAGTTCATAGGAGCATCCGAGAAGCCCCTTCGCATGGTCATCCTTGAAAGAAAGGTGGCATTTATCTGTTGTGACAAAGTGGTGCTCAGACACAACGTGAGGAAAAGTCCCTCTCGAAGGCCCAGTATTGTGAATTCTGAACATCAGTCAGCCTAAATATTTTTTTTATTTTTGAGTCATCTGAAATTAAACACATGGATCTGACTTATATATACTGTATTCTGTAAATACTGTAATATATATACCGTTTATATATACAGTTTATATATACAGTTTTCTGAAGATGTTTTAGGCATCTACATTTATTTGCTCATTATCCAGTATTGTTAGCGTGGAATACAATTAACATAAATAATGCAGTGACCTTATGCCTGTCATTGTGTTTGTCTAAGCATTTCGAAATCTCTCAAATCTCATTGTGGCAGCCCAGTTATTGGTAGCTGCCGTTTGATACCTGGTTTGACTAATTAATGGTTCATTAAATTAATCCAGGTGTGTTGGCTGAGTGTTTGTCCATTACTAATGGAATCACCTCTGTCCTAGGATTATATACATATCCTTGCTGTTGTAATGCTTTGTAATGTTGTAATTTATGATTTTTTTTATTTGTTTATGTAATTAATGTAATTACTTCAGACTGAATAATTTGCTGAATCACATTCATACCTGCAATACTGTAGTTTTTGTAACTTTTTGTAAGTATTTTAAACTGTTTAAACCATCTCACGTACCTAATTCTGTCATATTTGAAGCTGTATTAGTGACTGGGTGTAGTAATTTACTACAAGAGCATTAGTGTTGTCAAATGTAATAAGATTATACATATACAAATAGTTTTAGATATTTTTACATGTATTTGAATGTGTATTAAGAAGGTATATTAAAGCTGCTTAATGGAAAGCTTAATAAATTTCATGGTGTCTGAAGGAGTTCCTTCAGCAACAGTACAGAGCAGAAACCTGGTGACCAGCATTGTGGTGTTGAGCATATGTCAGACCAAACACCAGAAGACAGTCTGCCTTCTTTCTGATTATTGGCTATGAGGGCTTTTTCTTGCTCTATAGCAGTGGTCGAAGGATAGGGATGGGCAATGTGTCATAAAAAGCGAGTGACCTCTGCCTGCATGTAATTGTCATCCTGGAACATACTATCAAAGTTTAATGACAGCTTGTCAGTTCTCTTGGTGTTTGTCGTTTGCTTGATTTTCCTGCTCATATTTCACTACATGCTGTATTGATCCATTGGTGACCATTTATTTACTGAGTAGCTTTCTAAGAGCATACACAGACCACATAAAATGCCCATAATATTGTGACTAATTGTGGCAATTAACATATTTGTTGAAGGCATCATGCCAGTTTGTGGTTGAATTTAACATTGTGATCAAAGTCAGTGCAATAAAAAGAACATAAATGCCAGGGAAAAAAAGCATCACTTTGCCTTGTGGCACCTATTTCCTGGTGCCATAACCTGTGTTCTAATACAAAACGTAGTGGCTTCTTGGTACAGGTAAAAACAGGGAATTACTAATTCAGCAATCCACAACTGGAACTTTGCTGTTGTCAGGATGGTGGCAGCGTTTCAAATGAGGGTTAATTAACGTTGAAATGTTCTCTCTGCAGCCACAGCTGTGGCATAATTGATAGAGTGCTATTTACCTTGCAAAGTAAAATTATGCATGCAGTACACTTAAAAATATACAATTATAGCTGGGTAGTAATGTTGAAAAGGTTGTGTCGGTTACATTTATGTGATGTAATTAATGTTACTCAGAAATGGAAGAGGGACAGATTGGCAAGAATTTGTGCCGTACAAATGGGTATGGTTAGGGAAAAAAAGTGGAAGACAATCACTCTGGGAGTGGGGTGGCATTTTAGGACTATTATGTTTAGAAAATGTAGTTAAGGGTGTGTTTGTTCCTAAATCTAGATTTTTGTCCTGATAGTCAAATGTTGGTTTGGGTGTTGTATTTTTCATTTAGCTGTTTATCTTAATGTGTCTAATAATACAATTCAGTTTTTGTTAATGCTTTACTTGAGACTTTTACCTTTACAACAAAAGGGAGCATGAGGAAAATGATGGATCTTCAACCTTATCTGCAGAAGTTCAGCTCAGCTCCGTTCATTCTTTTATGACCGCTTAAACCTCTTCCAAACTGTTCCTGCAAATACTGTTCAAAACAATTGACAGGACTGACTGAATTGAATGTGGGTGACTCCAGGCCAGCAGTGGAGTGACAGTTTTACCCAGCCACTTGAATTGCCAAATCATTCAGTTTTATATGTAGCTACTATGTATTTCCATTTAGCTAGTCTTTATTTTCAGCCCAACAAAAAAACCTCCTCCAGTAACAAGTCATGGCCAGGCCATCTTTTGTTATTTGTGACTGGTCTCCACACCTCCATAACAGTTTCCATTTTTTACAACCCCCCATCTCGAATCCACCTTCACGGCTACAGGGGAGGTGAGGCCGAGGTGGAAGTCTTGCAAACGCAGGGTATTGGGGCAAGGGAAGGGGACTACACACGCCATCCATTGGCCTTTGTATTGATTCGCAGGGGTGTTGAAAAGGGCTTTGGTCATGCCCTTACCAAAGCATACTAATTTGCTCGATCAAGTCTGTCAGAATATCGACTGGGAGGAGGTACGGCTCGCGCCATTGTGTTCCCTTCAGCGGGGGAGCCGCGCCATGAAACAGGATTACCAGAGGTCACGCAGGCAGTGAAAGGATGTCCATCACTTTCTGTCTGCGAACACAAAGGGGCGGGAACTGGAACGTGATTGAGATGTAGAAGACGAGAGGAATGGCGGTTACCAAAAAAAAGGGGAAAAATGAAACAAGGAGGAAAACACTTCTTGCATGCAAATGATTAGCCTGTTAATGTATTCATGGCCCTCTCACAGAGTTTTAATCGCAAGGCATGATGCCTGGCAGTTCTTAAAGGACTATGATTTTAAATATATGGATCTAATGTTTTAATCAAATCATTTTGTTGTGATGCTAATGGATTATTAGCTGAAAGGTAAGCAAGTGACTAAGGAAAATTAGAAACTGAGCTGGTCTAGTGTGTAGGTACTTACATTGCCCCTACTATCAACAGGCAGTGACAAACCAAAGCTGGGATTTTCCTGCTCAGATTTCATTATGTGCTGTATTGATCTATTGAGGACCCTTATTTCACTGAACAAGAAATTCCTAAGAGCAAACTCTGGACACAGTGATTTCTATTTAAAGGAGTAATTGTGCTTAATTAAACATTCATTCTGACATTCATCAGTGCTCTTTAACAACATGTTCAGACAAGCATGTTATTTGTCACAAGGCCAAAGTTTATCATGCTATCATGCAAGTATAAAAGATTGTTGGTTTTTTTGCTGCTGTTCTTGTTGGAAAAATATTTCAGTTTGGTAAATATTACAGTTTTTATGTTGTGATGTGTGGTTGAAGTTGTATTTGGATGCAGTGTTATGTTTTCTAAAACCAGACGCATAAGAATATAAATGATTCTTTACTGTGGCAGTGATTTAAGGAACTGATGACTGATCTTTCAGATCTTTCAGACATACTTATGTCGTCATGCAGAAAAAATCCTCTGCTTTTTGCCTCATGCCAAGCAACCATGGAGACATGAGGTTTTGCCACAAAGCTCAAGACACTTTATTGTATTGTCATAGTTAGAATTGTGAAAATCAGGATCCAATGCCACCAATCACTGTTTAAACATATTTAGTTATTGACCTAATGCACAAACTCTGTAACTTACAGTAAAGATGCGTGGATCTAAAGACAAAGATTTCCTACCAGTCTTAGTAAAGAAGGTATATTTATAGATGATGAGTTGTTATAATTATTCCACTAAGAGTGGACGATAACACGATAGTTTATTCCTATCGAGTTTTGTTACATTGCAGTATTCATTGTGAATACTTTGTGGATATTGTCAATTCTTAAGGAAAATTAACAACCGCAAGTTTTTCCTTAAAAGGACAATAAGATTTGTTAGATCTGTTTATTTTGATTGTACGAGATGTGAAACAAATAACAGAAATTAATGCACTTTTTATTTTTAATTTTTTAAAATTCTAATTATGATGGGTATTGTGTATATGTTTCTATATTTTTTTTACCATTCTCGGGTAGATTTGTATTTTTTAATTAAACCTGTTGATCATAATTTTAGATGCACATTTATGGTCCAGCTCTATTTAAATACTATAATGGGCTAAACTGCTCACTCCATCTAACTCCAAACATTCCTTGTATTAGACTGTATAAATAGCCCATTGTGTTTGTGTTTGCTGCCTTACATCGGTGGACCGTGTAACTCCAGCTGGGGACATCCAGCCTGTCTCTTTGTTGAGCAAATTTTCCTTTTTTGTATCAGCCCTGTGATTCAAACAAATATCCAGTTAGCCATTATCTCGTAGGCCTGATTGTGTGCCTCTTTATGGTGATGAGGTCAAATACTCTTACCTCTAAAGGTGAGACATCTGCCGGTGCTTCCTGGCTCATCACAAGCACTCATAGCTAGCTGCCCGCGCTAACCTGATCACATAGGTATTTCGCTTTCAGCTCGCCCTCGCCGTTTTGTTTGTTTGATTTGCTGAGCAGGTGTTTTATAACCATTAAAGACTCTACTGCGACCCCGGCACAGAGTAATAGGCAAATAGAGCAAGCGGACAGTCAAGTCATGCAAGTGTTTTTTTTTCTGTGCCCTCAATGGAACCATCTGGTGACTGAACGAGAGAGAAAAGGGGGAAACGTAGAGTGCATCTAGGTGTTTACCTTGCCTACATTATTGTGGTTTTGGGGAACACAGAGGGATGCTTTAGAGGCCTCTCTGTATGTTCTGTTGTTTTATAGTCTGGTAGTGTCATAGAGTACAATCACAATTTTGCAAGCAAACACCTGTCCTTTTGGTATTATGTGTAGAAGATATCAAATAAATATAAAGTAGCATAGCTGATACAGCAAAAACTTGAAAACCCTCAGATGAGATTTTTAATGGTTATTTGTTGTATAATTTAAAAGTGTAGGTAAGATTGCTGTACGCTACACAATATTATAATCGACATATTCATATATAATGACAAATATCTATACTGTAAAATGTTGATGAATATGTTATGTCATTACTTTCATGCAAAAATAAGCTTTTTTGTTTCATCATGATGTGATATTTCACTCATTAATTTTCCTGAGAGTCATCATAGTTGTTCAACTCACTTTTGTATTACATCCACCTAGGCATCAAGCTCTTAGCCTTGACATTTGTAAGACTCTGTTTGTTTTGGATTTTTCCAGTGGTGTCAATGAATGGACATTTATCCCACCGCTTATTAAACTGAGCGTTATGCTACACCACTACATATAATTATGAAATTGATGATAATTACTGTGCGACTCATTAATGACTCATTAGGCTATTATGTTTAAGCTCAATGGCATGCAAATCAGTTTGAATGAACACAGGAGAAGGAGATAAATACTGAAAACATAATAGCAAAGAACAACTCATTAATTATGATAGCAGTTGCAATTAAATCTTAGAGCAAGCTAAAACCAAACATTAATATGAAAATAAATGATTGTATGAGCACATGAGGGTGTTATAATAGTCATTTGTAATATTTAAAAAATTAAAGTAGTAGTGTGCTTTTGACCGGAAATCTTTATAAGTGGCCCTAACATCAAGGGCAAAACATGGTTTAGCTGTACATAGCGGATAGTAAAAGTAAGGTGTATGTTCATATGTAGACTAATAGACATAGACAAATATAGTAAACTTATGAAATCAAATCATAAAAATAAACAGTAACATTTGTAATTTATTATTTCTCTATGCTTGTAGAGTGACCGCATTGTGAAACTGCATAATCTCTTCAGTTAGTGTTGCAAATGTATTACTTGATAATGAGACTCATCCATTCTGTAAAATATTTTAATTTCCTGTGAATTTTAATATATTAAATCAGCTATATCATTAGCGATCACAAATGAGCAGCATGTCCTCAAACACTGCTGTTTCTGTGGTCCGATGTCATAAACCCTTTAGCAGCCTGAGCTATGAAGATTCTAAAAAAAGCCCGACCCTCACGGTCTAAATGATTTATTTACAATGACTCGGTCCAAGTGGGAAGCCCCTTTCATGTTGATTGATCACTGTAACATACTGCAGATTTAATACCACAACAAAGCTCTTTGTACTAATAACCTAGGGACATTAAAGCTCTCGGGCAATGTTTCTGTTCGCTTGAAAGTGTGGATTTGCTGCTCAAGTGAGCAAGGGGACTTGCTTTATGTCTTCCCAAGAAGCCGTCCATGAACTATTTCTCCTAATGGCAAATTATCCCTGTTTCTATTTCCTGAAGCAGAGCCTCTTGCAAATTGATGTATCTGTCCTCCGAGGGTTTACAGGCGCATTATGGCATTTTAAAATATTAATATGAGAGTGCATTTAGCCCAGAGTAGCTGGGCCGAGTATTCTCTTGTGGCTTTCATTTAGGTCACAAGAGAATGCCTGCCTCTCTCTCTCTCTCTCTCTCTCACACACACACACACACATTCACACACACACACTTTAGTCCTTGTTCTGCTGATTTAATCTGAATTTAGCAGTAAGATATCACTCGCTGCATTTTTTTTGGTCAGGTTGGATTTGGGGTCTCTCTCTCTCTCTCTCTCTCTCTCTCTCTCTCTCTCTCTCCCTCTGTTGTCTGTTTTTATTTATGCATTTTGGTCTAAATATAGAGCTTATGATGTTTTTTGCTTTTTTATTGATTTATTTATTTATTTGGGGGGTGGTTCCACATATTTCCATTGGCAGGAGGTGAGCGACAGCCGAGCTGCCCTTATACAAGGCCGTGGTCGGCCTGAGCAGCTCAAATGATGATTAAAACAGACTGTGTGTCACATCCTGTTACAATACAAGTCAGACCATGACATCCTGGGAGATTTGAATAGAAAGCACGCACACAGATCTTTCCGTCCAATAGAAAGATGGCGGGCGAGAAGCTTAGTTGCTAATGTTAGCCTCTGGCTTTGTAATGGGAACTGGGACACAGGCAACTTGTGAATTGTTTTGGCATGAAGACAGATGAAGTGATATTGTATCCCTGCGTTCCCATGCCAAAGACAGCCCTGGATGAGGACGTTAATGTCATAACCGGCGGTGTTAATGCCTTTGAGGTGGTGTAGGTTTAATTGTTGTTCATTTTAACAGAATGCCTATGAGTATACAGCTGATAAAGTTCTCTATGTGAAGAAAAGGGTGTTATGAATCAAATTAAAAGGGATTTTGTTTCCTGACTGTGATCTTTAAACCTGTGATATAAAAGTCTGACTGAGTATGTATTTCAATTATGTCATCATTATCAACACTGGAACATCTAAAATTCTCTCATTATGTGCAGAAGAAGGTGGTGATTGACGTTTTATCATCAAGGCCTCTCTTTAGCCATGTATTTAGAGGGGAGTGTTTTTTAATTTTCTGGGGTCAGAGATGTTGCAGAGAGCAAATGCGACAGTTGTTGTGGTTTGCTTTGAATCATTGTTGACAGAATAGTCGGAGCAATGTGTTTAAAAATTGATTGGGTAACAGCCACGCTGGGCACTGACCCTGACCTTTCTCTGCCTTTTAGGCAACGCTTGCACTTGACGGCTTTTTCTCTGCAAAATTGCATTTAATGGAGGAAAGTGCAAGCAGGCAAGGATAAGTACCTGTAACATATGCAAGGTAGAATTTCATTTATTGGATTTTTATTTGTTTTGGATAAATTATGGAAATGACCAAGAATCTCATGGACAGAGTTGTATTTAATGCACTTAGGAAAGTGTGATAAAAAAAATAGTTAGGAATTATATGTGAAGTTGTTATAATCACAACTGCTTAGCAATATGTCTCCTAAACCCGAAACGCACAAATACGAGGCGCAATGATGTTTACAGTAGGATTTGGGCTGCCATGTTAAGACATGTTAAGTCGCTTACTGTTGTCGATGGTATGTGTTGAATTTGTAAATGTGTCGTTGGTTTATGAAATCCTGGTAGCAGGTAGCTAATTAGAGAAAATTACTTTTTTTGGCTTGTTGTAAGATGATACAGCAGTCCTGAGGTAAATATATATATATATATATATATATATATATATATATATATATATATATATATATATATAATATATAGAGTTATTTTTTATATTATATTATTTTTTTTTTTTTTTTTTTGTTTTTTTTTTTTTTTTTTTTAATTATTTGAAATATATATTTTTATATATATATTTATGTTGAGAGAGAGAGAGAGAGAGAGAGAGAGAGAGAGAGAGAGAGAGCTTTACAGGGACATGTCATTTTTATTGTAAGTTACAAAAAGATTTTTGCTTTTCTGTTGGTCCATTCATGTGGAAAGTTTTACAGCTGCTGTCTTCAGTTTGATGGAAGCAGATATTGAGTAAGTAATCCTGAATTTTTTAAAAAGTCCCAGGTTATGTACATCAATGTGTATCATTTTCACTCTTTCTATTAACGTGATCTGTCAAGGATTTTAGCAAAAGCAACAGCGTTTAGATGAAGCAATCAATACAACACGTTTTACTTTTTACAGTTTTAATTTTTTTATAATTTAATAGGTAAGTGTAAGATGGATTTATTTTCTCTATATTACAGAAGGATGTGTACTTTTCCCAGTAGAATGTTTTCCTTGTGAAATCACAAAGGGAAAAAAAAGGACGTTTATTTTTTATGGCACCTAAATTTGCTGCTTTGTTATGGCTTACACAAATAAGAATCTGAGCCTGCTGACCATATTGCAATTCAAATTTGTTTTGTCCATCACATACACATATAGCACCCCCCAACCCCACTGTGTTAAGGTACGTTTTGTATTTGCTTTTATGAGATGGATATGGCAAAGTGTATGCAAACATAACGGTGTAAAACGTTAATCAAATTAGCACAACACATCAAAGGTCTTGGCTTTTACTGGGCTATTTTCAGATCACAATTCATGATGGCCAGACGCAATACAATAAAGAGCTTGGCAGCAGAAGCAATTATTCTCTTGGCAGAGGACCTGAAAGAGAAACAGTAAATAAGGTAAGACCATTCGAAACCCTGATGGTACAATATCTGTTAGATTGTTATTGGTAATCAGTGCTTAAAATTTTCTTTAAATATTAATGTAAAAATATTTGTGAAGGAGCAAATTGCTGCCTGATCTTATTATCAGAAGTGACATGTTATCCTTTCATTAAAGCATTTTCTCATGCCAGCAAAACCACTTAGAACAAAATCCACAACAAAGGATTGAACTAAATGTAAATGTAATTGCAGCATGTTATATACTGCATTTTCTGCTGCCATAATATATAAATTGTCACAAACCATATGTATCTTTTTTTTTTAGCATTTGTAACTTGTTTATTTATTTATGTTTTACACAATTTGGAAATGCCAGCTGTCAAAGCTTCACAATGACGGACCAATAGAAGTCATAAATCTTCCTGTGACTGTTAAATATGTCTATAAAACTAGTCTTATCAAATAGTTGGAGGTATGTCAACTTTAGCCAAATTTGATTTACTGGTTCAGAGAATTATGACTTGTTTTTCTTGGATGCACTATGATATTCATATAGGTATGTTTTTCGTGTGTACAGTAATAAGATTCTTCTTACATACTCTGGGAAGGATGAGAAATCAGATTTATAAGAAGTTTAACATTGGTCAGCACACTACTTGTGTGTACTAATCAAATTTTACTCTTATGTGCCTTTGTGATACTGAAAGCAAATTTCACACAACAACAACAACAAATATAGCACTGCTGTAAAAATTGTAGATTAATAAGCCTGTCTAATTCAGACTGATATTTCCAAAGGCATAGTCTTGTATTCCAGTACTCCAGCACAACCTGCAGCTAACCTCAGCCCTCCATCCTAAATAATTGAGTGTGCACTCAGCTGTCTGGGCGCTGTTATTAACAGGGGAGGGGGAGCAGACGGTACGAAACTTGTCATGTGGCAAAACAATAATGGGACAAGTCCCAGAAATTAGCTCCACTGCTCATTAGCCCCAGTGAAACATCCCCCTCTTCCACCTCCTCCAATGTTTCTCCTGTGTTCCTTACAACACACACAGGAGTTAGGATTACTGTCCATATCACGTAGGTATTCCCTGTTCACATCTGGACTGCCTCGCTCCTCATGTCACCATTAAAGTTTTAGGCAGCACGGGTTGAAGCTGCAGAGCCAGTTGTTCCAGCTCCTGTTCTACACACAGCAATCCCTGAAGAAGCACAGCTGGAAGGCAGCCATGGGCAACAGCATGTCACAAACATCAGACACACAGTCTCCAGGTGCCACGGCGGCAAAGACACTTGTTCCATTAGAATCATTGGGGAATGGTACCTTACTTTAAAACTGAAGTGAAGGAGCATGAGTCCATGATTAATTCCTTTCTGGGATGCAAACGCAGGGGGCTTGCTGGTATATAAAAATTAATAATATGGTATTCAAATGATTAAGCTATATCTGATATATATTCATATGAGCAAAAATAAGGGTTGCCTTAAAAGACTAACCTTTTCATGTATGGCTTGCATTTAGGTTCCAGAAGCTGCCAACAGTGCTTACTTTTCCTGCCTCCATTAGCCGAGTTTGCAATGTACTCATCCGAGGGTAGACATCTCATAGTGTGGCCCAAACCCTATCCACAATGGTGCTCATGGAAATATCTGAATGTGAGGTGAATATAATATCTCTTAATTAAAGAATAATTTCAAATGCACAGAGCTCTGCTTTTGACGGAGGCTGGAAATGGCTACTCCAGTCCCGAGAGATCTGAAGTGGTGTTTTCATCCGATCCTGGCAAAAGTGAATGTGCGTATTCATTATGTAGTGGGCCACAGGGTTGCTAATGGATTTTGAATTAAGGGAAACATTTTTTCGTGGACACAAATACTGGTGTATGCCTTTTTGTCCAAGCCATTTAAAAGCATGATTTTATTTGCCTCAAGTCAGTTATGTGTGATTTTTAGTTGTAAATTTAGAAACAAGGACCTGTGCAGAGATCAGAGGTCATTCTGCAAAGTTGTCATTGGCTGGCAAAACAGATTTGGCTTCTACGGCATACTGTGATGTTACCTGCCGTTGCAATGAAGCTGTCACAAATAAATAAGGACATAATAATTTAACATGCTAATTCTATTCTAGCACCATTATTATAATATTAAGTTCACTAAGAAGTCATTAGTATTGGACAAATTGTAACCCTTTACTTTACCATCTTAAAATGACAGAATTCAAATGAAGAATTTGACAGTACCATGGAGCATTGGCAGGTGAAATCTGATCACAGTCGCTTTATGATTTCAAATGTTTGTGTTATTTATAAAAATCTATTAACTAAAGGTGTAAGTTAATGTCTTGCCAGCACTGAAGCTAGCTGCCTGGAATCCTGGTGACTGGATAGCAGTTTACAGTATATCAGACACATCAGGAGGTTGAGGCTTAAGGCAAACCAGTGCCTCTGTTCAGCTCCTCAGCCCAGACAACAGAAATCTACTGAACAAAGAAGAGTCTCTGCATGGCAGGGCGCCTCTTAGCCCACTTATTTAAAAAAAACACAGGCCTGCCAGCTTTGGCAGCACAAATCCTACTGTAAACATCATTGCGCCTCGTTTTTGTGCGTTTCGGGTTGAGGAGACATATTATTGCTAAGCAGTTGTGATTATAATGTACATAAAATATTGTGAAATATATTGTTTGTCCCTCGCTCCTACCACCTCCCTCAGGATTCAAGTACCCTGTGGTAGCAATGAGGGGGTCATCCTTTAAAAGCGATGCTTGCCCTACCTGTTCCAGTATATGCTCTCAGTGGGCGGAGGTCCTCGAGAACACAACTGGCCACGTTCTTGATGGTGGAAAAGGATAGCAGAGTCCTCTTTTCCCCCGACGCTAGGCAACATACCAGCCAATCGAGCGGCAACTTGGTCATGTGGAAGAAGCTGGGCACTTAGCCTTCTTCTCTGAGTATGTTAAGGTGCTCAACCATGCTGTGCGTCCAGTAGAGCCTGTCTGTGCATTGGAGGAGGCGTTTGTCCTTTTAGAACATGAACAGTATCATATAGTAGAGATACCTGCCTCCCTGGACCTTTGTGTTAATTTGTTTGAGGTACATAAACAGAGTTATTAAAAGCAGCGCATTTACATGTGGTGAGAGGACCCCTTTCACATTTTGTGAATGAATGTGCATCGTCTGTTGTTGCCATCTGTGTCACCGTTCAGATGTCTTTCTCTTGCATAACTTTACCACACACTTACAGAAAGGAGTTTTACAGCTTGTTCTGTAAAACTCTTAGCTCCAGCTTTTGTTAGTGGTGACTGCGGTCATGAGGTCTTTTATATCTCTGATGATCTATAGTAACAATGGCAAGGACACTGCTACTGAGCCAGGAGGCAAGCAGACTGCCTTATACAGCTCATGGTCATGATGAAACCTGCACACGAAAAATATCAAATCTGAAACCTGTGGAAGCTTGTACAATGCCCAGGAGAATGTGCACCTAATTTCACCCAAAGATCTGGTATTATTATATAATAGTGAGTTATATGCTATAAAAGACGTGGTTAAGGTTAAATACACTCTCTAATATCTATTATAAAAATATAAAGCAGTAATAAAATAAATAAGAATATCAGTATTTAAGCAGCAGGTTTCTTGCTCTTTTTATTCCTTTCTTAACAGTGCTGAAACAAAGATTGTGCCACCTCTGCACTGTCCAAATTCTAAAGCAAAGCCTTTTTTCAGTCCTCTGACATCTTTATAATAAATGACTGAACAAGAAAATGTCAGAAGTTTCCCAAGAACTTACTTCCTGCCTGGCCCATCCCTGATTTGACTGTCCTCACAATGGAGGGAAAAATGGACTTAGTCATTTTCCATCCTTTTTGGGGTGTTTAATTTATGGTGGTTTCTATGGAGACAATCTCATTTATATATGGCCCCTTAAACTTAAAATCTGTCATTGGCGCACAGTCCATTTGTAAATTCATCTCCTCCATGCTTAGGTTTTCGTACTCAGCACCTCTTACGGCCTCGGTCTTAACTATTAGTCTAAACAAAGCATTTGTCAGCATGTCATTTCAGCACCTTAAAGTGATCGCTTCAAGTTTTTCTAGCATGAGGTTGGATGCCGAGTTTGAAGAATGGCCCCTTTTTATCCCTGAGAGGAGGATGTCTGTTTTTTATCAAGCTGTACATGAGTTAGAAAAAACACTTGGTGAGAAACCTGAAGTGTGTATGTCAGGTGTGGTCTTGAGCAAACTCAGATAAACTCAGTCTACTCAATTATAATCCAAATAATTTGGAACATTTCTCAAAACAACCAAGTTTGGACTAAACTAATTGAGGTTTCTAATGACTTTTAAGGGGAACTTACTCTAATTTTGAAATCTGTGTGGTGTATGTGGTAACATGTATTACAGTTATGTAATTTTAATAAAATAAATAAACATGCTCCTAAGGCTGATACAGAATATGGTCTGTGAATATGTGCCTATATTAATATCTTCATTGTTGGAAAAAATAAGGTCAGGTCAAAAAGAGAGGTCCACACTTCTGTAATAAATTTTTTCATCAGTTTATCAGTTTACGTCTCACATCCAGCTGTTCCTAATGCACTCATGTTTTTGACACAGCTATAAGAATACAAGCAGCATGCATACAGCATATCCGTTTAGTTTTGGTTTACTTGCAATGTACTGTACTGTATGTTTTTAGTTTAAAGTTTTATATGAAAGAACTACCTGTGTTTGGAAAAAAGCCCTAATATATTTTTTCCTGTACATAACGTTACATTCTTGTGCTATATTAATGCTTTTATAAAAGAAGTTAATTGGTAATACAATGGCAAAACTAGGTGTAATTATGTGAAATCCATACAATGACAAGAAGACAAACGTTTAGCCAGATTAATTTGTAAAAATCACAAATATATTTTTGAAGGCATGAAAAAAGATACAGCTATACATTAAAAGTGCTCAATTGTATGTAATATGGGTCAACAAAAAGCATCCATTCTAAGCCCCATTTGACATTTCACATTCATAACACTTATTTGCATGCACATGCATAATGACCAAGAAAGCAGCCACTGTGTAAATAAACAATAGACTGCTTATACTGTCCCTTGTGTTTATTCACTTCATTAAAAACATCCATTTTATGTTGTAACTATGCCGTTTTAAGTAGGTTTATGAAAAGACAAAAGGTTATACTGCTTAGAATATGCTGTCAATTTTTTCATGTATCATAAAATACTGTAAAATATATTAATATTACATAATGATAATTTCATATATGTAGTTCATTTGATTTACACTGTTTTATAATAGATCTATGATGGGTCTAAATAATAATTCATCGTTTTTGACACAGAGTGTCAGAAGTATTCTACATTCATATTTCCAGGATCCAGTGAAAGATCATTTTATCAGATTAACCTGAATACATTAGTTTAACTCTTAGCTTAGGGTCTGCATAGTTTAATGGTAAATATAATGTACAACAAATGGAAGGTCGTTCCTTGTTTCTATGATATTGTCCAGACTATTATATCATTTCAGGGTGTCATAACAATAAGCTTAATTATAAGTCATGGAGCAGTCGAGAAGTTCACTGTTGTGACCTAACCTCTGTGTTTAGTAAACAGTAAGTTATGAGGTCTGAGCTGTTTGTTTAGGCTGAGTCTTGAATGCAATCAATTAGCATGTATGAATAACAATTGCGTCAACTCGTTAGCTTGAGACTTACACTAGCCTTCCCTGACACTTACAAATTCAACCCCCAGGCCTTTGGTGTCAAGTCTTCATAAATATGCTGTGTCTCCTTAGATAAATTTGGCCCAAGCAACTATCCATCATCATGAACCGTCCTTCTGCTGTTCGGTGTCTGGCGGATGCCTCGATTTTTTTTTTTCATTCAAAAAAGATAAGCATACATTTGTAAGCTGCTGATCCACCAGACAGGCGTTAATACCCCTATAAGGAATTGTTGCACTTGACAGGCGAAGCCAGGCTTTCAAACAACAGTGCAGTCCACTACAGTGTACAGTGAGTTTATGTGGATGTCTATTACAAAACTACAAGCAATCTTAGTATGGCCATGGCATCATTTTAGTCATTTCTGATTGGGCCCTCATCTAATCTGAGAGTATTTTGAAGATCTTGGTCAACTGATAAATTTGTTTATGAGACCCCACAACGGCCAACCTTTGTCTTAATCATTGTTTTTATGCCTTTTCTCTCAAAACCTTGGACTGCGTCCAAAAAGGCTTTTTTAATTCTGTTTACCCCACTAGACATTTAAAAACGATTGCATCATGCCATACGACACAAATATCCATTTGTTATGACCCTCGAGTCGACCTTTTAAGAGGTCACACGTCTTATGACAAAAAGATGAAAACAAAAAATGCCCAGGAAAACTTCACGGAAGCCAGCTGCTTACATTGTATTGCAACAATGATAATGGCTCTCCGCAGTATGCAGCACTGAAGAGCTGAATCTTCCCACAGGCTTTCTACGGGATGCATTTCAGTATTCAAAACCACAGGCGTTCGCTTGGTCCTTTGTTCATTACATTGACTTAAAGGAATGAGAGAACTGTCACTGCAAGCGCCTTAAGTCGCCGCATAAAAGCGGGTTTGCTAAGACGAGGTGCTTATGCTATGTGTTAAAAGTATGGAAATGAGGGAGGAATACACCGTCTCAGTTTGAGCACAAAATTATATAGGCTTTATTCAATAGAAATCTTGGCAATGCATAGCCCTGACAGAGAAAGTTAAAGCTTGACAGGTGAAATGATGAGATTCCTTCCCTGGTACATTTTTCCTGTCGGAGAGCAACATCTCAATCCAGGCTTAGGCTCAAGGTAACAATCACATAGCTGGATTTCCCAGAAATCAGGCACGGGTAATCCTCTTGATAGATAACCTGGCCAAAGATCCTCTCTTCATTTGTTTATTGCACAAAAAACAAATGTAGGCTTTATAAACCTAACTTGATCTGGGCTGTAACATCGTTATTTGTCTTTTGTTTTGCCCATAACGTTACATAAAGCGGCTTTCCAAGCGCCCAGGACAGTTGCATCCTTCATCGGCTTAAAAATGTACAGTAAATCTACAGGCAGCTCATTCTTGTGATCTGGCTAAAATGCAAACATATGGCACATTTGAACAAGCTGGCCACTATATATCAAAAATCTAATATCAAAACACTTTTTCACGGTACATGAGCTTTAGTTTGTCTGAGCATTGACTGAGGTTGGAATAGAACAAAAAAGAACCAGGAATGATATATGATATATGATCATAAACTACGAGTAGTACAGTTTTTATTAATATCCATGATATTCTAAGAAAAGGGTAATGTGAGATGAATCCTGAGATGGATGGCACAACTGATATGACGGTAATGAGTAAGGTGAACAAGAGGCAGAAATGAACTGAAAGAAAGAGAAAGCAGTTAACCTATGTGGCTACAGGTTATAGCAGCGAACATGAGCTGACCTGAGCAGGCTTGATGGACAAACTGACCATCACCCAGATGTGAAATGACGCTTGGTCAAAAGAAAGACAGTTAATAACAAAACCATTGCCTCAGTGGCGTTACCAAAGCTACTGTACCTTCAGTAGTGGACTCTGTGACTAAAAAAATAAAGGCCTGATCACCACACACCCAATGACTGGAACTGAAGTTTGGCAGGAAAACATGGCCATTCATGAAACAACAGGCCACATAACAGCCCACAAATGGAAATATTTAAATTCGTTTCTTTTTTTCCACAATAAATGATTTTTTGTTTTTTTGGGGGGAAACAAAAGCCAAACATGGCATAACAACAACATAATTATGCCCTCCTCCCCATGCACACCCAGCCCAGCCCATATTTAGATCAGATTAGCTTTGGCTCTTTGCTGGATGCTTTCTATCCTGCTTATAGACTCTATTGTCTGCCACCAATATTTGGTTCAGTGATGGAGCGCTGTCATTTGCACCAATGACACCCCTTTGTGGTGCCCTAAGCTTGGCTTAGAGATGCTCTAACGTCTGCCAGATCACATGTTTTGGTAGATTTGTGACTTGTTTGTATTTTCAGACATCACAAACAACCTAAACTTCCTTGTCCTGGTATAGCTCAGCTAAGCCTGCCAGACACCATATATTTCTACATATATTAAATGACTGTAACCCAAGTGAAGGCTTTAGACAGATGCATTGTTAATCAGGAAGATGGTTCAAACTGCAGTACAAGTATGCTTCTTTAGAAGATGCCTGGGGGCAGTCTTTGACAGTAGCAGGTGAACACCAGGCTTTAAGGCCCACTTTTTGTGGCTTGGGCTGTTAGACAGCAGCAGGCATGTGGAGAGCTCCTTCATCTGTGGCCCCCGTGCCGTCCTGCAGGATTTTGCGGCAGTGATCAGCTTATGAATCTCGCGCTAATCCTGGCCGATCTGCCGCCATCTTTGCCCAGCTCCAATATTACTAATGTACCTTCTATTGGCTGCATTTGACAGATGTCTAAATCTGCAGTAATACTTTCACTGGCCTGAAAATCCGCGTGCCGTGTCCAACAGGCGCGACCTGCGCGAGGCACCAGCGCGTGTAAGAGTGTGTGTGTGTGTGTGTGGGTGTGGGTGTGGGTGTATGTGTATAGTGGCGGTAGTTGGGGTGGGGGGGTGATGGTGAGGCGGTGGGGGGTTTAGTACATAAATCTGCCAATATGTCAAGACGAATCTAAACAATGATTCTCTTAGTCCGGTCCAGATTCTGGTCCTGTTCTTCAGCGGGCTGACTCAAAGGACACAAAAAGTGGTTTCAGGTCGCCAAAAAGAGCGCATAAACCATCGGAAGCGTTATTCAGTTTTAATTCGGGACGATTGTAAGCCGTTCAGGGGACAGTTAAAGTGGACAGGACTTCTAAGCATCGCTGGACAATTAATAAAAATACTTAAACACTTAATAAAAATACTAATCAAAGACCTTTATTATTATTATTACTATTATTATTGTTGTTGTTATTATTAATATTATCATTATTATTAGACTATTTGCATTATTATTATTGTTGTTGTTGTTATTATTATTTAATTTTGATTGCACTGTACAATTATTAAATAAACAATGTAACTTGTCTTCGTTTACCATTAGAATTGTTCTGTGTGAAAAACGCGTAGCTAAATACATCAATAACCATCATAATTAATTTTCTTTAAAAAAGGATATAATGAGATATAATAGCATTGAAATGACAGTCAGTGTGTCATTTTATATTTACAGCCAGTCTATATAGGCTATCAGACATGCAACAAATAACTGTTTACTGTTCACTTCAGTGCACCAACATTATAAACACCTGCAGGACTTGTATTTTAGAGTTTTCAATAATAATAACAATTATAATAATACATGTATATATTGTACATTTTTTTGTATTTTTGTACATGATATTTTCTATGTTGACCAGTGTAAATAACTTTTCTATTGCCTGTAAAGCATTTACTTCAAACAAATCTAGAGCTGAACATCGCTGAAATAAATAACCCTGAATTTCCAGCTAATATAAGCAGAATGACATACAGTACAAGCAAATACTGACCGTGACTAAACACCTGTTTCTATAGAGCCGAGCTGCCCGTTTCTGGTGTGATGTGGAGTCAGTACGTACTGCGAGGTTGCTGCAGAACCCTCCTGCTCCGGACCCCTAATCTGCCCCATTCAGCACACGGCCATTTGCAGGTGGCCGATTGTACGAGTGTCCGAGAGCCATTTCAATGGCAAATCCTCAGTCCAATTAGAGCAGCGGCACCTCATCATTAACTTCCCGGTCACTCAGACACGATGCAAACTACAAAGTCCCCGGATACATTGTACCTAAACAGACTCGCGCGAGGACGTTTCATCCGCCGAGCCGAGAGTTAATCTACAGAAACAACAGCACGGCGCGAGTCTAGTGGGGTTTGGGGGACTGCAGTGTCTTTAACTCAGCCTGGGCTATGGAGGCTAATATAAGTGCTCTTTTTCCGTGAGTCAGAGGACTGAAACATTAAGAGTAGGTGTTGTGAGGGGGGAAAATCGATTAGGCATGAATTTGCTTGATGCGTGTGTTGCTGAAATGAAAGTCTCACGCTAACATAATTATTAGACTAAATATAGGATGGATGTTTTATGTGCACAGACGTCCACAGGGCTGGTCATGCTGCCATCTAGCGGTCAATGGGTAAAATAGCAGGACGTCTAAGTGGGGTCTGTTCTGCTGAAGATCTCTACTGCCCCCATGTGGATCAGTTCTAGAACAGCAGAATTTGGACCTAAAAATCTACAGCTCAGTATAATATTTGGTAACAGAGTGGTCATATTACTAACAACAGCCTGTATGCACGAAGCCTCTGAGATTAGAAGTGCTGATTATTGTAAATAGGACATGAATATCTGATCCTTAATTAGAACTCCTACCTGTAGGAGCTTTGTGTATATGGGACAATTTGTGAAACCTAACACACATTGGTTAGCATATTTGCTGTAATTTTGCCATTCACTCTCCTTCACTATAAACCGGTAAAACAAGGGTCTCCAATCTTATCCACAAAGGGCTGGTGTGGCTGCAGGTTTTATTCCAGAAAAGCAGGTGGTCATGTGATTCCTATTTATTTAATTTGTCGGTCTTAGTCTTTAGTTGACCATGAGTGTTCCTATAACACTTTTTACTGTTTGACTTTTTGATGTCTGTAGTTGGATGTCTATAACTTCTAACTAACAGATTGATTCTGTTATCTATGCTGTTGATCATCAGTTCATGAGAATTTTTTATACCTTGTTAGCCCCCTTTTACCCTGTCGGTTACCCCACAGAGCAGGTATTATTTGGGTGATTCATCATTCTCAGCACTGCAATGACATGTTAGTGTCAAAAACATATACCGTAAAACATATACTGTGGTATGGGCAAAAGTTATGACATATTTATTTTATGATTTATTTTTTCCTGATATTTTAACTAAAGGAGCGATTGTGCACTAACCATGCAGGGAAAAAAATAATGTTTCATTTTTTTTTTTAATGTTCCAAGATTTCCCTAATATGACATATAACCCATTCAATACGGCATCTAAACAGAGCAGATGTGGTCATTTGTAAAGCTGTAGACATGGACAACGGATACCAACACAGACAGATACGTAATTTATACTCGTGTGCTTCACCGATTGTATTTTTAAGTAATTATCACACCTTCATTCACAGGACAAAATATTAGACATGTGTCTAAATGTTGTTGCATGTTCTGGGCTTACATCTACTTGTTGTACTTGGATCCAGGTTACACGGATATATTCACTGTGCAAAATATCGCCCAGTATTCAGAGGGCCCCATGTTGGCAGGCTGCTAACTCACTATATGCTAATGCTAGCTTCAATGGGAGCACAATACTGCTTTTCCTAGTTTGGTAATGCGCTCTTACACACATTAATTGAGTTCGTATACATCTTCTGTCTTTGGTGACTTTTTCCCCCAATGTCTTGGGAAATTGGGAAGGTTTTCAGACGTACAAACATGCTGTGCTACACTGTAAAGCTTTTTAACAGTATATAATTATACTAAGCTTCATCCTAAGCTATGAAGGGTATGGTGAAGCAGTGGCAGACCAGTGTCATTACTCTGGTTAGTTAGAAATATCAGAAAATTAGAAGCTTGCTGTTTGGTAGGGGAAGCAGCTAAACAATGTATTCCCCAGGCTTACTGCTGCTTCAAAAACCATCTACAAACAGTGTCATCAGTCGATGATGTAGGTGTAGGTGCATAAGTGTGAGTGAACCCACTCTGCTCAACGAGTGTTTCTAGGATTCGAAACCACCTGGGGCTCCTGCACTTAAACATGTACAAGCACCACTTTCAAGTATTTTGAGACCAGCATTGAAGATCTAGACCAACCTCGACCTGTAATTAACAAATTATACTAACAAAGAGCGTGTCAAGTTGAGGCATAAGATATACTAATTAGTGTCTCGTCTGCTAGCACACTTGCAGTCCTTAATTGCACGTTCATAGAAGGACTACATGCCCATAGAATATGCCATTCCTCATTTTGGTGTTCGAAGGGGTGTTCGGGAAAGCCTTAGGTGCTCTTACGGCAACCGCACCGGTATGGATCCAAAATTCCTTGAGATACAGAGAGGAGTATTCACAGTGGAGGGTCTGTAACGAAGAAGATATTCAGGTGTTTGTTTAATTGAATGAATGTTCCTGAAAAAAAAGCAAAAGCAAATTAATGTGATGCTCAGTGGGGAAAATATGGAAAACAACTGTCGTTTAAAAGTAGAGAAGTGGCGCTTTATTACAGATAGTATTCGAGTGTCACACCTGTTGTTGGCTCTGTCATATCATTGCCTGATGACTCAGTGCAGTAGTTTTAGCCAATGCAGTTTAACTATTTATGTTAAAATCTCTTATGCTTTAGCTAGACAGTGAACATAGTTAATGGCAGGACATTAGCAGAGCTCACACTACATTACGCTTACCTCAGGCCTATGCTGATTAACCCTATCTAATATAGATATGTAGCTCTTGCTCACCCCTGCTAAAAAAAATGATCTATGCTGGTCTAGTGCTGAATTAGGATGGTCGTTCAGGCTGACCCACAAATTAGAATCCAAATATGCTCAGTTAAAATTCCACAAACATTTCATAAGACTCTTTTAGAAAAGATTTTAACTGAAAGGTTGCAAATTAATCTTTCCAGGGCATAAAAAGCCTGTTAGCTGTTAGCTATTATCCAGCTACCAGGTCAGTGTATTAATATTATATTTTGTTCCTGAAACAAATAAATACGGTTCAATCTTGTGAAATATAGCATGTCCTATATTATTTTGTACGCAGTAGGAAATTAGTAACATCAAAGCATATAAATAGGCCTAACCAGTTAAACCAAGTTAAATCAGGTTGCTATGCATATTTCAGTTAATGGCAAGTCTCATTAACTTTTTGCTAGAGTATTAGTAGTTTTTATTCACAAGTAAGGAAAAGTAGATTTATCTGTTTTTGTCTAGGTGAAGTGGCAAGTAGACTAACATACGTTTGTCCTCCATTTAAAAACGAATTCCAATAGTCAAGCTGGAAACTAGCTATACAACCTGTTAGCTAACATTAGGATTAGCTGAGTAGCCTAATAACCCTTTATGGTTTTCACAAAGAAAAATAAAGATGTAAAGTTTATTTCTAAGCATTTTTATTTCTTAAAACAATAACTTTAAGTTATACTTTATTAGTATTAGTAGTAGAAGTAGTAGTCATTTTGCTAAACACATTTTAAAGTATTTCAAAGGGTTTTTGCACAGATTTTGTATGGTTATGCTGAGATTAACTTTATTTTCTTATAAATTAAATTTCCAAATACTCAAAGGAGTAGCAGTCTACTCAGACTGCTTGTGATCCCTTTAATGTAGGACAATTTGTTTGTCAACCACAAGCAAGAAGAAAACTAATGTAGAGGTTCAACAAGGTGCAGTATCCTCACGACTAGGTCAAACAAGGTGAACTATCCAAACACAGGTCACAACTTTAATTTCCTACACTGGAATCCCACATCCAGGGATACTGAAAGAGCTGGAAGGGGGTGCTGAGGGTGCTGTAGCAACTTAAAATGCTTTCACGTGTCCTCACCTGCAGCAATCAAAATGCAAATGTCACATCTGATAAGTAGAGACAATAGATTCTCAACATTTGCACAACAAACGTGGAGAAGTTTAATCATGCTACCTTACACAGGTGCAGCAACAAGTGTCTAATAATGAACTCACACTTTTTAGATACTGTCATTATGTGCAGTAGGTGCAGGCAGTGAGCTTAACTCCAAATATCTTTTTTAAAGTTTTGTACTACTGTGTGCTTCTAGTCCTGTAATACTGACAAACCACCTGACTGTAATCAATCTACTAAGCCAGCATAAGGGTTACCACTGACCAGCGAGAATCTTAGTGCCTAATGCTTGTAGAATAGCATTTCAGATGTTCTTTTTCATGATCTCTTGTTGTTTTTTGATGTTAATGATATCAAATAGGGTCAAAGATGCCTGTTTAGCTTATGGAAAATGTAGCAATTAGCCAAGAGAGGTTATTTATACAGATATATACAGATCTTAATCTGTGTGGGTTTATGGTGTTACAGGCAGGAGGTTTGACACCATGTCATAACACTTAACATATTTTTTCCCTAAAGTTTTCCATCTATTGTGGGAAGACACAATCGGAGTGGACCCTATGGAATTCATATTCTACCACGGGGGTATCATAGTGTTTTGGGTGAAATACACTCTTCTGAACAGGCTTATATTATACTATACCATATAATAACAAATATACCCAGCAGAAACATAATAAACATATTAAATTGACACCTTTGTCCAGTTTTTTCCATTACTTAACAATATTTGTCTGGTTACCCTGCAATGATTAGACCAGTTTCAGCTTGTATATTTATTGATAAGTTTCATGGGACCAGAGGTGATCTCAAGATAAAGGTCTGGGGATAATATGTTAAACCCTTGGCAATGAATGGTAAAACACATATGCCCCCTCTAAACACCCCCCAACCTACCCAGGGAAATGCATCCATTAGCTAACGTTTAAAGACACTATTTAATTTAGTTTCCAAGACACTAACGCTGAAAAGAGACTGCCTATAGGATTTGGAGAAAGTTTAGTCAACCAGTTTAGTTCTTGTTTTGGAGATTGGGATCTGGTCCCTAGCTTTCATAGGGTTTGCAATGTTAGTTGCAAAACTAACAATGATGTACATTTGATTTCCCCCAACGGGTTTAATCTAGTTCAGATTAATAATCCAACCACATGCAAACATTTGGTATTTTAATTTTTATGTACATTATGTAAATGTACATTTAGTATCTAATTTAAACATTCTAATTTAATAATCAAGTCAATGATAGTATGTACATTCATCAGACTCATTGCTGCTTACCTAGCTGTTTATCTTTAAAAAAGCACAATCAGCAGACTCGTATAACATAAACTACTGTAGCTGGAATATGACAAAATGACTGTTGTGATAGAAATTATGTTTCCAACCATCTCTATTTTGTCTTTGCATGTAAAGGGCTTGTTCGCTAATATGTGTCACAACAATCACAATGTTTTTATACCAGTGCATGTGATCTGAGAATTACTTTATCACATCCTCACACTATGCAATCTCACCAGTCCAGCCCTCCCTAATTTCTGGCAAAGGTGTGCAACTGTGATTTGACAAACTAAGGTTGGTGCAACAGCACTGCACATACTGTTACAAAGAATATAACAAGCAGCCATAATGATTATGTCTAGTTACAATAGTATTTAATACATTTAATACATATGATACTGTTCATGGAAATCAACGTTTCATTTAACATTGTAATACTTGGAATCAAAGTATATCTGGAAACTGATTGTTTGACGTTGTCTTTAAAAGAACAGTTTGAGAATAACTGCATATGCATATCTAGTGAATATTGTGTTTGCCAGGAGTTCAGTACACAGTGTGTGATTTATTAGTGGATTCCTTTCGCCTTCAGCTCCTCTTGCACACGTTTCAGGTAGTCGGGATCTGGGTAACCGTAGCTAGCAAAAGAGAAAGACAGACCCACCTTTTAGAGCTAAAAATATATTTAGGGTACACAAATTAATACAGTAACCCTACCATTAAATATCAAAACTGCTTCTGTGCATAAACTTACGCAGTAGGCCCACCATCACGGGATGTTTTGTGATGAATGTCATTCCAGGTAACCACATTGCTTCTGCCAGTGGTAGACGAGCTCCCTATGGTAAAGATTAGCCTTTGTTCAAAGGCTTGTGAAAGAAGCTTAAGAACTTTATTTCCCTCTGGGGTGTCTGGCAGGTAGGCGGTGCGTGATGTACCCAAATATGACTGGCCTGGATTTGGGTGCTCCTCCTACACGAGAAAAATTACAATGAAAGTCATATCATATTTATATCAATTTAGTATTAAACTGTATTACAAAATATGTATATACAAAGCTCAGAGCACAAAGACTCAACATTCTTTAACCAACATCAACAAACATTGGTGTTATGATGGCGGATAGTTTTAAGGTGTTCAGCTTTTTGGCTATAAAATCTAAAAATATATTTGTAACATACTAAACTAAATAAGTTAAAACAGCATAAATAGAAAATGCAGCAGAAGAAAATAAAACAATATCCAAGATTAAAATAAAATGCATTCAAATGAATAGCTGGGCATGTATTGCATGTCCCCATCCATAATAAGTAAAACACAAATGGAAAGATAATTATGGCATCTATGTCCTGGTTTATTGTATATCATGCCATCTCTGTGTTATGTATATATTAATAGCTAGGGAGTAAAACATCTCAAAACGGTTGTGCATACTGCTAAAACTGTATTGGATTTTTAATTACACCACTATATTTAATGGCCTTCTAAAGTTATTACAGCCAAAGCAGTAACACTGTTGGACAAAGACACAAGTTCCCTGGTCAGACTTCACTGAAGTTGAAAGTTAAAGGGAAACAGAGTGAAATTGATTTGCTCCAGAAGTCTGAAACCCTCGAGAATTCCACTGAAACTACTTTCAGTCTCAGCCTCTTGATTGCTGTCAGTAATGCTAGTGTGACTGGACCGATGGTCAGTGTGCTTTGATAGAGATGATATCTTTAACTACAATTTTCCATTGTTTTACACCCTAAAATAGTAATGTCAGCACCTTTCTTAAGGGGTTATCAGTAGCATACACTAATTCTAAATTCTAAATAATTCTAATACTCACCGTCTGTGTCCCACTCGGAATGTAATAGCTAATGATGATTGTTCCGCAGTGTTTATAACCAGGCAGTGGCGATGAATCTCGTGTCACCCGCATGTCTCCTCCTTCAGGCTGGGTCCCTTTCAATGCACCATATAATACTCCACATGTGGGACAAACTGGTTTGATTTCGAAAGCTCTCTTTAAACAGTCTTTACAGAATGTGTGCTTACATTTCTCCAGCGTCTTGCGTTTGGAATTTACTATTGTTTCTAAACAAATACAACAGACTTCGTCTTTGTCGGTTGCTTGGTTTTGTAATGCTGGTGGTGGGCTGGATACTGTGGCATGAGCGCTGCCCTTGTGATTGCTCTGGTGTAGAGAAGATCCTTTAGTAATCCTTAGCAATTGTTCAAACCTTTCGAGGTCAAGGTAGCGGCCAGTCAGTTTATCTGAATTTCTTAGCAGCTCTGGACAATGTTTCTTCAAAATATGCTTTTGTCTTGTATTTAATTGATAACTCTTTGTTTGCAGTCCAGTGGCAATCTTCTGATAGAGCGTTATAAACCGCTGTCTAGCAAACTGAGCTTGGACTGTCTCCGTTTGGCCCTGTGCATGAAATGTCACCTGCCTGTAATCTTTTTGAATGAAAAGTCCCATCTGTTTCATTCTGTCAAGTTCCAAACTATGTTTCTGTATGATGTAAGCCATGATGTCAGCATCAACCATAACAGGTTCTGCAGGTGTACTGGGGCTTGACTGCGTTGCTGGTAAGGCGTGGTGATTGACAGAGCTTCTCTGTTTATGGGTTACATTTGGGGGTTTCTTCTTTGGACACTTTGACAAATCCATGAACATTTTCTCAGCTTCTTTAAAAGATCCTTGGAAATATCTGCCCATCTTTTGAGATTCTTGAATCTTTTTGTCTGTCTCCACAATTGTTTCAGGATCAATGACAAGTATCACTTCTGTGAATATCTGAAATCAGAGAGCAGTGAAGTTAGACAAACATGATCATCTATGAAGGACATTGGCCTAGTGATTGAAAATTAACCCAGTTACCAGACGGTTTAGAGAATTATTAAAACATGGATGATTTACTGGCCAAACCCTCATGAATTACCTCAGTCATAGTCAATAAGTAACCAGCCAACTAAATTCATCCGTTCAGAAATGCTGTTTTGGAAAAAACCGAAGACATTAGCTGTTTGGACACATTGCTTATTTACATGGCTAGTCAAGGAGGGACATAATGAAAGTAAACTAGCAAAGGAAGAATGACTGTAATATACTGGAAGATAATTACTTAGAGGTAGAACCAGCTATAATGGAGATGTAATGTTTAATTGACTCTCCAAATAGTTGCTGTAGTCGTGTAAGATAAGGTCAATTAGACTTACCTCTGGTATATGTGATCCCGCCATGGCGCGCCGCGTTGCCAGGCAGAGCAAACGTACACAAACAACCACCCAAGTACAACAAGATCCTGGAGTACTAGCGCTTTTAACAGCGAGGACGAGGGACCCTGTGTAGACTCAACATGATGTAATCTCAGCACCTACAACTGAACATGCTCAAGTTGAAAATGTAACGAAGTATAAACCAGGTTGGCCACTAACGGCGAACCGTTCAAATCTTTAGTTTCGCTTTTGCGGAAGGAGGAAGAGGAGAGCCGTAATACCTGCAGTAATCGCGCCTCTCCAACGGAAGGGAGGCGGTGTCTGACTTTTAAAGAGCCCGTACATACATACATCAGTGGATATTCAGCGTATTTTGGATGGCATAATTTAGCAGCGATGGTATAATATAAAATAACTGACTGTAAAAATCTCGAGAGCACAGTGAATACGTTCGCAAGTGGCCGACTGAAGAACCGTTCATTCTTCAAACGAGCTTTGGATTCGGCATTTGGTTACGGCAGAAGCAGCCTTTAAAAGGCATCACACCAAGATCCGACCATCTATGGGGCTAACCATTTCAGGTCACCACGCAACCGCGTCCACTGTTAGTATCGCCATTGCGTTTTACACGCTGGCGGAGTGTAAGCTGTGGGCGAAACGCTGGGCATAACCGTAACAGCACCGTTCACCGGTATTCATACGCTTTACGCCTAGCAATAAGATAGGGCAATGGAAATTGTGACTTTAATGTTTGAATTAAGAATTCATCTAAAACTCTTCTCAATCACGCCTTTTAGCTTTAGCGACATTCTAACTTTTCCAACCCGTCCATATCGCTATTTTTGGGTGCTTTTTTATTTTTGGGTTCTCCTTCTAAATTCCCGTTCCAATATGGAAACAGTCCTTGCACGGTGTAAAATCCTGGACAAACGGAATTATCTGATTTCTAGTGAGAGTCTCCAGTAACACGCGTAGCACCTGGGTAAGAAAGTTAAAGTTACGCTCATGACGCAGCCGCTTGTCTACGTGAACAAACAGCACGTACATCGCTCCACAGTTTCATCTTTTAGCCGCTAGCTAAATTTCAGTTTCAAACACTGGCGCGGATACCGGGCTTCACAGAAAACGGATCAAATTGAACTTTCTCAACCAATTCAGCTAATTAAAATATGATTTATTTAATCTATTGGACAAGCCTGTGCTTGGTCTCGGTAGGCCCAGATCAGGCCCAATCAGAGGCCCTGAGCTTCAGACAAGGTAAGCCTGTGCTTTAATAATGTGAAGCATGGGGGTAAAAACATCATGCTTTGGGGCTGTATTTCTGCAAAGGGGACAGGTTAAGGGAAGAAGGAACGGGGCCATGTATCATGAGATTTTAAGCCCAAACCTCCTTCCATCAGTGAGAGCATTGAAGATGGAATGTGGCTCGGTCTTCCAGCATGACAATGTTCCCAAACACACCGCTCGGGCAACGAAGGAGCGGTTCCGTAAAAAACATTTCAAGGTCCTAGAGTGGCCTAGCCAGTCTCCAGACCTCAACCCCATAGACAATTTGTGGAGGGAGTTGAAAGTCTATGTTGCCCAGCAACCGCCCCAAAACCTCACTGCTCTAGAGGAGATCTGCATGGAGGAATGGGCCAAAATACCAGCTACAGTGTGTGCAAACCTGGTGAAGACATTAATTTTTTTTTTCATCTTGTCTTTCATAGTTGAAGAGTACCTATGATAAAAATTACAGACCTCTCTCATCTTTCTAAGTAGGAGAACTTGCACAATCAGTTGACTAAATACTTTTTTGCCCCACTGTAGTTCAGTTGTTGAGATGTAACGTGCTCTGATGCACAATGCTTCATTACAGAAACATTTAACAGGTCAGAGTTCTTAGAGTACAATAATGGTGAGGTGAACTGATTACAATGTCTACCAGAGGTGTAACAATGTATTATGCAAAACTGTGACACTGGGCATAGTGGAGGTGTGACAATGCATCAAAGGAGAAAGAAAATGTCTCTGATTTGTCAGGGCAGACAAATGTCCAGCACAGTCTGACTTTCCTGCTCAAACAGACTCATCAGTTACTTAACAGGTTTAGTGGTTGTGAGAAGAGAACTTGGCTAACAGTACTACGCTCCAGCCTTCTGTCCTGTATCAGGATGGTTACAATTACATGTATAAGTACAAAAGATATGACACATATTTAGATTTATAGGCAAATTCAAATTTAATGAACATAAACAGGTACATAAGCTACCATTTCCATAACTTGTAAAAAGCCCAAAAGCTTGATCTGTTCGCAAATAAAGAAAAAGTAAAAACTGAATACAGAAAATATTTGGACTCCATGTTGTCCTGGCAGTATTTACACTATGTACAGTGTTGTTGTATATTTGCCAGTAATCCTTCTGTAAGGCACCAAATGCTAAGTAGCATGATACGTGTCACTACAATATACAAAACCATACAAACATTTACACTCATAACAGTTAAATTAAATATTATGTTCACTATTCAGATTAATCAAGCTTGTGTGAGATAATTGCTTCTGATTGGGTGAGTGTTAATATTAAGCTTAAAGGGGCACTCCAGCATAAAAATAGAGTTTCATGTTATTGTGTGATGTGTTATTTCATAAGCAGCATTACTTTCCTTAGCCTCATCAGTTTGACAGAACTTACAGCTTTATATAGTCTCAGTGTTTTCTCACTAGAGTCGCTGTGGTGTCAACCCATCCTGACTGCTAGCCACTGTTCAACAAGCTAGTAGTCTCTTAACAAAATTGATTCTTTCGTCATTCAGTGCAAAATGCACTCATTTAAGCCTTTCAGCCTCAGAAGAGAAGCTTGCACAGTTGCATGCAAAAGTTTAAACACCCTTGGTCAAATTACACAGTCTGTTCATTTTCTTAATGAATGTAACACATGCCCTACAAAGAACACTTAGGGATTATTGTGGCATTTGGCATTTTTCTGCGAACCTTTGCAGCACAGTGCAAATGTTAAATTCAGCAAATTAATAGTAAATGGGAATTGCAGAAGTCAGGAATGTAAAAAATTTGGTCAAAAATGCAATAAACCTGGTAACGTAAGAACCCAATAATGTAATACAGTAAGCACTTACAGTGATAATGTAGTAAGCTGTTTGTAATTTTACTGAAATGCCTTTTAGATTACTGTGATTTTCTGTTCGATTGATCATTTTTTCAGAGGGATGACACAACTATATATATTTGGTTAACTTGTGTTAATTTATAGTCTATTTTCTACATTCTGCCGAAGCACAAAACAGTGCAAGAGAACTTTAGTAACTGCTCTTAAAGGTTTGTGTGTGGTAATTTTGTTAAAATAATGAATTCACAATTATACAGTACTGTATTACTTATGTATCAACTGATGTAATCAACTGTCCAATATGTAATAAGATATTACTATATTAATACAAGGGGCAAGTTATCACATTTCTTAGCACGTTAAGAGCAAAATACTAATAAATATAGTACTAATAAAAATAATATTGCTGACAAATTTCCTATTATTGAGAAATATTATAGCAATGCACATAGTGAACATAAAATTCACTTTAAATTAAACAAAACACTGACCAAGGGCGTCCCCACTCTTTTAGCAAGTGATTTTTGTCATATGAGTAATCCATTCTCTCAATTCTAACAATGATATGAAAACCGTTACTTAAGTTATACAGTTCTTACATTTATGGAATAAGTTATTAAGCTTCTTAGCAGCATATATTTGAGACTCCAAAGCAGTTTCTTTTTTAAAATTTCTCCTACCTTCAAAATGCATCATCAAAAGAAACAAGTAAGAGGTTTTACAACAAATGCAGCAACAGTTTAATTTGTCATTTTGGCCGGAATGCCCCGTTAAGAGAGTTTTAACTATTGTATTATGCTACTTGGTTGAGTTTGTGGTTGCTTACAAAAATATATTTTCTCTAGAACATGATCATGGGCCCCCTGTGGAATGTAAAGAATGTGTTTGCCATCATTCTAAATTCAAAGATTCTTCAAATATTTAAGCTTTTCAGCTTTTCAAATTACACATCAGCATTTAACATCATAATGGACAATGAAACAATGGAATTTATACTACAACTCAACATTTAGCAGTGCTAAATGTTCGTTAAGGAAGTTCAGGTGTAATTTAAGGTTTCACTAAAAAAGAAGTATTGGAATTAGTCAGCCAGTTTTGGGAACAGTATCGTCATTCTTGTTTTAATCCAAGTTTTAAAATCAAAGTACATACACAAACTGGTGTGTGATATTAAACAACTGCAAAGAAAAGATGTGGGGAGGGTGAAATATCACATAGGGAAACTGACCCCCAAACAAGGCAATGGATAAACAAGCTGCAAACACCTATTCTGCCTTAAAATCACCTTTACAAAAAGATTTATACTGAAATATTCAAAGACATTATACAACCGGGCGCCAGTTTTTATTTTATCAAAAATGCTATTAACATATCTAGTAACACAAGTCCACTGAAACTTTAAGGAAAGCCACATGCATTTTATTTTCTGTCAGTGTTGCCCAAATACATGTTAAAGTACTGACTCTTTTTTTTTTAATTATTTTTTAAATTGACAAATCTACCAAACGGCAACTTGATGTCACAGTAGTCTGGTTTAAAACAATAGAGCAATTAGGGTTTGCAGTGGAATCAGTGTGTGGACAAACTCTTTAACTGTTGGACTTAATTTTGGAAACTGTAAACCAGCAGCAGCTACTAGCAAAGTAGCGTTTAATTCATGTAGCTCATTAACATGTGGTTTGTGAAAACACAACAATCTTTCAGCTCTTAACGACCACAACACCAGGCAACACCTCAATTGCATTCACCCAAGTCAAACAATATTAAATAGAATTTTCAAAAAGGCATTTAAGATGAAGTTACAACTAATAACGTAAAAAAAAAAATAATAAAGTGCATATCAACACCTTCAGTATACACAAAGTATCATACTTCTAAAAGTACAGTAACTTTCAGTAAACAATGCAGGATGGCGTATTACTATAAAAGTAATATCTTGTTTTCCCCAAAAAGGCCAATTAAACATCTGATAGAAGTCTCAAAATATTAAAAATCAAAGAACCTTTTTCACTTGTCTTTTTTCTTTTTTTTTTTTTTTATTATTTTTTTTTTTTACAAAAAAAATAGGCTTGTCTATCAGGGTGGTGAACTTTGAGAGAAATAGTATGTCCTTTTGAAAATGTACAATTTTTATTTATAAACTTAGCAAAACATTACGAGTTTGAGTAGCCAGTGTAAATACACACAGGGGTATCCGTGGGGTATAAAATACTGCAGCTCATTTCATAGGTCTGAAATTATCTGCTTCTCTATATATCGTGTTTCTGTGGATACAAAATACCTATGGATGTGACACTCCTCTACGCTCAAAATATCCAGCTTTGAGAACAGGGAGGAGACAGGTGAATGGGCAGCAGATATTGCGTTTGTAATCTTTCATCCAGTGGCGGTTTGATTGCCAAGACTGACTGTAAGATTTTCCCGATGGATGCTGGGTTCCTGTGTGTTGATGCGTGTGTCTCCCACCTGTCCATCCTCGTAAAACTAGTCCAGTGTATACAAAAACAAAGATGTGGAATAAACCTCATTAATTAAACCCTTCTACACCCACAAGCAGCATCTGCCAGCTCTGTACTCCTTTCGGTGTAGGTTTGTACACATTTGTGCATTTTAGTTTTTTTAAGAAATACTCCAGCAATGCCAAGATGCAAAGGGGGGAAAAACATATTTTTCTGTAATTGTGCTTTTACCAATGAGCATTAATGAGACTTGCTTATATTACTTCAGTGTCCTCTAGGCACAGCTTGTATTGGATACTTCATTACCTTTTGCCAATGGACTAAATCCTGGTTCTCCTATGTTTTCCACGGCCCCCAGCTAGTCTAAGCACAGTCTGACATATAACAGTTTGGAACTCACAAATTCTCTACTGACTGAATGAGCGGAACGATAATGAGAACGATATGGTGTATAAAAATTATTAATCGGAGGACCCTAATTCAATTTGTGCATTGCATCTCAGACTGTCTTTGAATTAATTTTGTGTTAGCTGTAAAGTTACATGCAAGTCAACTTTTAGACTTAACTTTTAAATATAAAATGCTTAAAAATTTTTTATAAAAACAACACAATTATAAGGATAAAATGAGATTTAAGGAAAAAGTATTATAAAGGAAATGGAAAAGGCTTTATGTGTACTCTGATGGGTCTAAAGGGCTTTTAAACGTGCTGTTTTAACACTTATAGTATGCAATAATTTATACATACAAAATTAAAACATTAAGGGTGCCCTTTACATTTGCCTTACTTTGTAATTTATTATCTTAACCTTTTACATTTCCCTATCTTTTATTAAAACTTTTTCCTCTTCTTCTCCCCCCCCCACCCCTCC